>JAJHSJ010000003.1:94302039-94679956 GCA_021015155.1 Magnolia officinalis
TCATGATGTTCTAAATAACATAAATGTACAAAACCAAAATATGAAATCAATTCGACTAGTGGGCCACGATCATGAGATCCCTGATGGGCTTTTCTTGACTATCAGGCCCACTCTTTTGAATCAAAATTCGTAAACTAAAATAAAAACCAATCAAAGAAATTTAAAGCGTTCATGATGTTCTAAATAACATAAATATACGAAACCTAAAATATGAAATCAATCCGACCACTGGGCCACGATCATGAGATCCCATGATGGGCTTTTCTTGACTATCGGGCCCACTCTTTTGAATCAAAACTTCGTCTTTTAACTAGGAGGCCCCCCCTGAACGTCGTCATCGAACCAAATCGACGGTGGGGCCCTCCTTCGTACGTACGTGCGTAGGGGGGGTGATGTGCGTGCGGGTGTGGGCGGCATGCGGGCGAGCGTGTGTTCGTTGTCCTCATCATGGAACACTTCAACTATAAAGAACATGATTAATAGCCCATCATAAAATATATAATGCTAGATGGGGCGCTAGATGGGGAACTAACTGACATCCCCTTTGTATTCGGTTGCCTAAATCTTTAACCCGACCGTATTCTTTGCGTTTGCCGACCGGACTACGGCAATTGCATTTTATATTATCGGATTTCTAGACACTTCAGAAAAAATGGTTCCAAACAAAGAAGAACATGATAAAATTTTTTGGGAGCTGGAGTTCTACCTGAAGAGTGCAAGGATTTGTTCAAGAGAGATTGTCATTAGGCATAGAAGTATCAAATTGCAAGTAAGTATCCATTTTATTCTATAAAGTTTTACAACTTACAATGTAAGTAGTTTAAATGAGAAAGTGTCTAACTTAAACTTATTTGCATAGCTGATTGGTGGTCTATGTATGAAGTTGACCCGACTAGGAGGGATCCGGTACTACAGAAGATGGCCATAAGAATTCTTGGCCTCCTGTGTTCTTCGAGCGGTTGCGAGCGCAATTGAAGTACATTCGAGTCGGTAAGTTTTAGAAGTTACAACTTAAAGTTATATAATTTACTTCTAGTTTCAAATTTCAATGCTAAATTGCTAACATTACATATTCTAAATGTTAATGGCATGTAGATTCACATAAAAAAAGAAATCGCCTTGAACAAAAGAAACTCAACGACTTGGTATTCGTCCAGTATAACCAGAAGCTGCGAGAAAGATTTCAGGCTAGGCGAGAAAAGCTGCAAGAAAGATTATAAGCTAGATGATTTGGAGGCAGATAGTGAGTGGCTTGTGGAGACAGAGGATCTAGTATTTGCTATTGAGTCCCATACATGGGCCCAAGTCGAAGACATTGCTTATGGATCAACACCTGGCGAAGGTTCTCAATCTCAATAGCGGAGAAGAGGAGTTGGAGGGGTAAGCAGTAGCATGAGGCCTACGCCTAGCAATTAAGGAGAAAACGACGACGATATTGTGATTGAAGAAGTACAAGAAGATGCTCGACTTTAGATGTGTATGAACAACTCGTGGGGATTGATAATGAAGAAACAAAAGAAAACGAAGTGTACATTGAAGAAGGAGATGACTTTGACGACGACGATGATGGTAGTAATGTGCCATAATGGGAGAGGGAACAATGTATATAGTTAGTAGATTAGTAGTTTGTACTTTGAAGATTTTGTTTATTAATAAAAGTATTAAATTTTTACTTTTTATTTATTAATAAGTAGTTGTTAATTTTTAATTATTAATCAGGGTGATCTAGATTGGCCGCCAAAAAGGCCTGTGGGCATGGGCCTATGGATAGGTGGTGTAGACTATATCTGGAAGATATAGTTGATCAAAAGGGCAAAGGACCTGCCCAAGCCACTTTAGAAGACTGGTATAAGAAGAATGATAGAAAAATTATGATTCAGTACATTGCAAAGTGGTTGTATTAAGCTGGTGTAGCTTTTAACATCGTGAAGATGAAGAGTTTTAAAGTGATGTTTAAAGCTATAAGCCAATTTGGACCTGGCTTGAAACCCCCTCCCTATCAGAAGTGTGAGAGAATTGCCTTAAAAAGGAGGTGGAGTTTACTAGAAGCTTTATCTCTGAATATAAAGAAAGTTGGAAAATATATTCTTGTTCATTAATGGCCGATGGATGGACAGATAAATTCGGTCGGACATTGTTCAACTTCTTTATAAATTGTCTAACTGAGATAATGTTTTTAAAGTTCGTGGATGCATTGACCCATTTACATGATCGATTATTTATTTAAATTGTTAGATAGTGTAGTTGAAGAGGTAGGGAAGGAATATGTTGTCCAAGTTATCACAGACAACATAGCTAATTATGTAGCTGTTGGTCGCCAACTTATGGAGATGAGGCGACGTTTATTTTGGACACAATACGCGGCACATTATGTCGATTTAATCTTAAAAGATATATATGTAGATTATATCTTAAAGTAATTGCTAGGGCTAGGAGAATCACGGTTTTTTATGTACACGCATGCCCTTCTTCTCCATCACATGAGAAGCCACCTTGGGTGCAACTTGCTCCGTTCAGCCGTAACTCGATTCATAACAACTTTCTTAACACTATCAAGATTACATTTAAAGAAAGTTGAACTTGGGTCCTTTGTAGTATCAGCCGATTAGAATAATGGACTATGGTCAAAGAAGGTCAAAGGAAAGTTAGTCCAACAAACCATTCTTTCCACTCAATTTTGGGCTCAGGTTTAAGGGCCTTGAAATCATTGGAACCCTTATTTAAGTGTGTTGTGATTAATGGACGTTGCTGAAAAGCCACCCATGGGCTATATCTATGATGCGATGGAGTGGGATAGAAACAAAATAATAGAACACTTAAACTATAAAGAACGTGATTACCAACCCATTCTACATTTTATAAATGCTACATGGGACAACCAAATGGAGGGGGATTTGATTAAGAGAGATTGTTATCAGGCATAGAAGTATGAAATTGCGAAGTATGCAATTCTATGAATTTTTACAACTTACGATGTAAGATGTCTTAAGTGAGAAAGTGTCTAACTTAAACTTATTTGCGATGCTGACTGGTGGTTTATGTATGGAGTTGATTGACTAGAAGGGATCTGACATTACATGAGCTGGCCACGAGAATTATTGATCTTATGTCTTCTTCGAGCAGTTACTAGCACAACTGGAGTACATTTGAGTCGGTAAGTTTTACAACTTCACTTCTAGTTTCAAATTTCAATGATAAAATGCTAATATTACACATTCTAAATGTTAATGCAGATTTACGCGAAAAAGGAAATCACCTTGAACAAAAGAAAGCCAATGACCTGTTCTTCGTTTAGTATAACCAAAAGTAGTGGGAAAGATTCAAAACTAGGCGAGAAAAGCATGAATTTTAAGATCCTATTAGCTTAGATGATTTTGAGGTAGATAGTGAGTGGCTTGTGGAGAGAGAGGATCTAGTCTTTGCCCACAAAGACCTTCAATGGGGCCAAGTTGAACACGTCGCTTATGGATCAGAATCAGGCGAAGGTTCTTAATGGCGGAGAAGAGGAGCTGGAAGGGCGAGCAGTAGCACAAGGCTTGCACCTAGTAGTCAAGGAGAAGACGATGATATTGAGATTGAAGAAGTATAAGAATAAGATGCTCGACCATTAGACGTGGATGAGCAACTTGTGCGAATAGATGATGAAGAAACAAAAGAAGATGAAGTGTACGTTGAAGAAGGAGATGACTTTGACAACGATGATGATGATGGTGATGTGCTACAATGGGAGAGGGAACACTGTATATAGTAAATATATAGTTTGTACTTTGTAGATTTTGTTTATCAATAAAAGTATGAAGTTTTTATTAATAAGTTGTTGAGTTGTTAATTTTTAGTTATTAATAACTTAATAGTTAGATAGTAATAGTATAGGTAATATTACACAACGTAGTTTGAAAATTGGTAGGAGTAGTAAAGTCTTTATGGAAAAAAGAAAGAATTTCCTCAGTTTTCCCTTTAAAAAAAAAGAAAAAGAAAAAGAAAAAATAAAGAAGGTGTGTGATCACTTATGTGATTGTGCAATCTCATAAGCGATTGCGCAAGTTGAATGGCATAAAATCACTTATGCGATTTAACAACATTGGTCATGTAGTCTAAAGTGCGGGTAGTGGAAGCAATGTACCACCTTTGCACAGTTGGAAGCTCTAAATATAGCACGGGTGCCAAGGCTATTCTCTTAATATAAATAGGGTTTTCTCTGTCTAATTTGTTTTACACTTCCCAGAGTTATGCCTTCCAGATGAATAATTTATACCATTAAAAGATGGGCCCACTTGTATGAAATGTTGGTCGCTATGAAAATGCAATTATGCTAGCCAAGCATCAGAAATTGTTATGTCTTTCATCTTTTCAATTCCACTTAGACGTTATTGTTGGGGACTTGGGGGTAATGGGCCCACTTGTATGGAATGTTGGCCGAGGTGAAAATGCAAGTATGCTGGCCTAGCATTTTAAATTGATGGCTTTCATTTTCCGTTTTCCACTTAGGCGCCATTGTTGGTGGTAATGGCCATCAACTTAGCTTTAGGTGAAGGACATTTTCCCAAGGGTCAAATGGTCATTTTTGCGTGTTACGTAGCAAAAAGGTTTTTTCGTCTATGTTTTCAACTTAGGGCATGTTATAAAAGCTAAAGAGATTGCATTCTCTCTTTTTCTTGAAGCCTTAAAGGGTTTTTACTTATGCTAGCGAGATTTCTTTTAAGGAGAGTTTTCTTTAATGGTTTTCATTTCATGCATTTGGCAAAATGGAGAAAGAGGTGGAATGGTTTTCTTAAAGGTTCTCTTGGTTTCTATGATGAGAAGAGGAGAGATGTTTCTTTTACGCTCATTGTATTTGAGCATTGTCTCGTTGATATATTGTATTCTCCTTATTTTGCTAGTAGAATGTTTTGCCAAGGGTTCACCATGGTTGTAATCACAATGTGATGAATCAAGTATATCTTGTTTCTCATTCTTTACTCTTCTCATGCGTACCTATTGTGATGGTTATTTTATAGTCTACGCACGATTGCCTACACATGGTTGAAGTGCTTATGCATGCGCAATTGCGGTTTTCTTCCCAAAGTTGTTAATAGTGAGCTCCCAATTCTATTGCAAGTAATGGTAGCATTGTCAACAACCAAGGTCGAGTACGTGGTAGCAACGAAAGCTTGCAGATTGTTGATATGGCTTGTCAGCTTATAGGTTGGCGATATCAAAATCACCAATTAAAGGACATTTTTATCTTTCTTGTGAAACTGTAAGTAGAGTTGTGCCTTGGAATATAAGAGGTTTCTTTGTTTAAAGAGTTAAAAAAAGGGGCAAAGGTTTTTTTTTTCTTTGGGTGAGATTTCTCAAGTTGTAAGGAGTTTTTTCTTCTCTTTCCTTCAAATCATAAGCCACGTGTTTATCAATGATAGATCAAGTGCTTTTTGGCAGTTCTGATGACTACATGAAAGAAGTTTTGTGATTTTTGTGTATGGTTTCGTTTGGAGGTGGAAAGGGAGATGAATCGGCGAACGATGATATCAAATTGATGAATGTTTCTTTCTTTACACCAAGTTGCATATTCTTCCCAAAAGTACTGGATTGTTTTTGCTTACCGCTTTGGCTGTGGAAGTAGACCGTTGTGGTGAATCACGTAAATATTGTATGTATCTTGTGGATTGTGGATTTGTATGTTGGTGCATTTTCTCCATTCTATCTTCCCTTATTTTGTTGCAAATTATTCCTGGTGGTGTTGGTGGTGCACATAAGGCGTTTGTGGGTTTGCTTGAATCAATTACTGATTTTGTGGGCGGCTGGATTTGATTTGATAAGTATATTTTGATTTGAATGATGTGATTGATGGTGATTTCCTGTGGCTTCGATTTGATCTTCATCATTTATAGGGTTTCAATTATGGGATTTTGATGCCATAGGCATTTGAGAGCTGCATCTAGACTAAAAATAACCCATTCTTTTTTGAGGAAATATACATCAATTGGCAGCCAAACTGGTGATGTTTTAGTTTTGAACAACATTACATACATTTGGGAAGAAAATACAACTTTGGGGGATGTAGATCCCACTCACAAATCTAATGAAAACACATCGAATTATCTCTTCTGCCTACAACACAACCATAAAGAACCACAACAACTGCTTCCACACCATTGTTGTTATCATAAAAAAAGCAGCTGATCCACCTTAAAAAATCAGTCATATGGCTTCTATGATTTGGAGGAAAGAGAAGAAAAATTCTTTGAGCAAGCTCAAATTTGAGAAATCTCCACCCCAAAGGAAATGTACTTTATTTTACTCTCTTTTCTCTCTCTACGCTGACCTTTTATATTCCAAGGAGCAAGCCTTTGTTACAACAATTTAAGGAAGACCAAAATGCTACTGGAGTAGTGATTATCAACAACCCAACTGTTAATAGTGCCACCTCAATAATCTCCACCTTGATTGCAAAATCACCCACTTGCCTTGCCAATTCAACATCACTACCATTTCTTGAAATGCAAGGAAGTTAAGCTCCACTCCAACTTCTCTATTTGAATAGACTTAGCACGCCTACAATGTACTCTTTTGTTCCTACCTTTAACAACGAAACCTTGTCTTCTTTTGTAACCTGCCAAATATGATGTATTGGATGGAAATTTGCTTTAATCCTTTTATGGTTCATCAGATTCTTGGCCAAATCTGTGGTGATAACAATACTCATGGTTATTTCACTTTATATTCGTGCAATTGGCTACACACAGGTTCGAAGCGATTCTACAAGTGAGAGCCCGGTTTGTTTCCCAGTTTGATGATGGTGAGCTCCTAGTTCTACTACAACAACCACTGGTTGGCCTCACTATGGATCAAAGATGCTGCATATAACTTCCCTTTCAGATAAGCTAGCCATCCTATTACTAGCCTGCAAAGGAATATGTCTAAATAAAAATATAAGCAGCATTCCATTTGCAACAGAGAAGGGTCTGCTGGTCCGTTGCCCATCCATTGTGGACCCATTTGTAGGATGTTCTGAACTACTGAACCTAATGCTGGCCTGAAACAATAGCCTCTATTTTGGGCCAAGCATCATATAAACCTCTAGATTTTAATGCTATTTTCTGTCTGAAATTGTGGGTACTGTTAATTTGTAATTCTATAGTTTGCTATTCATTTAATTGTCGGGATTTAAATTTAGATATTGGATTACTTCCAATCTTGGAAATCATTTCCAACTGATTTCATTTCTTAATTTTTCCCTTTTCATGTTTTGGCCAACTTTTGGTTTTCATTTCTACAACACTGCTTTTTCCCTCATTGCTCATCCATTTTAAGGGTTATATAGTTCTTTCCTTTTTCATGATGAGCCAAGACACTAAACCATGACTGTGATGGCAGGAGGAAGATTCTGAAGAATATGGAAGTCCCATGGTTTCAGCTTCTACAATTGCTGATATCATAAAACAGCGAACTGAGGCACATTTGAAGAAGACCCGAACTGCAGTTTCTCCAAAGCCTATCGTAATGAGAGCAGAATATGCCCATTGTCCCAATCTAACCATAATTGACACACCCGGCTTTGTTCTAAAGGTGCTTTCTCTGGTTCATGATGTCTAACACAAAAGAATCTTGCGTAACTTCAAATATGTTTGATACATAGAAGAAAGAAACATGTGTAATTTGGAATTGTTCATTTTTCATTAACCTAGTTTCAATTTTCGTCTTTCAGGCGAAGAAAGGTGAGCCAGAGAGCACACCTGATGAGATCCTGTCGATGGTGAAGTCATTAGCAAGCCCCCCTCATCGCCTTCTCTTGTTCCTTCAACAGAGCAGTGTTGAGTGGTGCTCATCACTGTGGTTAGATGCCATTCGTGATATCGATCCAACTTTCAGGCGCACAATCATTGTTGTTTCCAAGTTTGACAATCGGCTCAAGGTAAAATTATTATGGAAAAAGTTTCTGCCTATACATTGTAAACTGAGAGTCAATGCAAACCTTTTGCCCACCATCCAAAGATGTTGAACGGTGGGAGTCCAACCACATATTTCAAAATTGGATCTGTTGTTATTTTTTCCCAACATGTAGGGTGCCATGGTCTCTGGCGTACGCTGCACCAAAATTGGGCCCACATTACAAATAGAAATGCTGTGGTGAAAACTGATGAAACTTTTTATCATCTGTAAATTGAGCTCAAAATTCAATGGTTGTGAAATTTTAAAGCATAACACGTGCAGGAGTTTAGTGATCGATGGGAAGTGGATCGATACTTGAGTGCAAGTGGTTACCTTGGGGATCACATTCACCCATTTTTTGTGGCACTGCCGAAAGACAGGGGCACAGTGCCGAATGAGGAATTCCGCCGGCAAATTTCTCAAGTTGACACAGAAGTTATTCGCCATTTACGTGAGAGTGTTAATGGTGGATTCGATGAAGAGAAATTCCGTCCCTTCATTGGTTTCGGCTGTCTTAGGGAGTACTTGGAGTCTGAGCTTCAGAAGAGGTATAAAGATGCTGCCCCAGCAACGCTTGCTTTGCTAGAACAGCGCTGTGGTGAAGTCACTACTGAGTTAGCTCACATGGAATCCAAGTTACAGGCCACTTCTGATGTTGCCTATCTTCGAAGATCGGCAATGCTCCATGCGGCTTCTATTTGTAGTCATGTGGTATGCATACCTTACAGCTCCAGTTTTTATGTTTCTCCTTTTTCCTGTTTGAATATGCACTGTTTCATTAAATAAATCTCACCTCACCTATCTTTTGTTGGTTTTTGAAGGGAGCATTGATTGATGGAGCAGCAGATCCTGCTCCAGAGCAGTGGGGGAAAACAACCAATGAGGAACAGTCGGAGAGTGGTGTTGGGAGCTGGCCCGGTGTGACCGCAGATGTAAAGCCTCCCAATTCCACCCTTAAGCTCTATGGTGGGGCAGCATTTGAGAGGGTTATACATGAATTCCGTTGTGCTACATATTCTATTGAATGCCCACCAGTGTCAAGGGAGAAGGTGACCTCTGAAACTATCCCAGAAGTGGAAAATTGCTGTCGTTCATGTGGGCAACTAGCTGTTGGGTAGAGAATTACTTACAAGATTCTTGTTTTTGTAACAGGTTGCGAACATTTTACTTGCCCATGCTGGACGAGGTGGAGGTAAGGGTGTTACAGAGGCGGCTGCAGAGATAGCACGTGCAGCAGCACGATCATGGCTTTCTCCTCTTCTAGACACTGCATGCGATCGACTTGCATTTGTCTTGAAAAGCCTCTTCAATCTTGCTGTAGAACGCAACCATAGCCATGATTCGAACTGCAAGGAGCTAGGTAAACCCATTCTTTTCAGCAGATGCGATGCTGTCTTTTACAATCCTCTTCTGTCTCTGGCATCTATTACTTGCTTGGTCTGATAATTGGTTGTTTCTTTATGAGCATTATGATGACGATGGCAATCATATTTTGTCTACTTTAATTAATCTGGTAGAACTCCATATTCTCAATGGCAAATGTTGACTTCTGTGATGATGACTCTTGTAAGAATTAGGAGTTCGAAACTGAACTTATCATTATGAGGCAAGATGTTAGGTTCTGCTGTGGCAATAGCTCTTGTCCCATGTTATATCTTGGGTTTCATGGTCACTATCATATTTCTTATCTGCTAAAGTGGTCACTCTGTCATTACCTATTTATCTCGGACATTTCTCCAGACTGATATCAAATTTCTTTCAGTGAGTATCAGACCCATCTTTATTATTTGATATTCCATAGGTCTATTTTGTGCACGAGGAAGTTCAAAGTTCATCATAGCTTCACCTTCTTTCTTGCAAGTATTATATCTAAAATCAGGCTCATCTTTATCAGTTCCCTGGTGTGACAAAAATAGCACTCAGCTAACGAGATTCATGTTTGCTTCAATCACACAAAAGTTTATTTTGAAAGACTGGCTCTTTTGATTCGCTTATTACTTGTTTTTTCCCCCTTCTTAAAATGCACAATGAAATTCAAAATCACTGTTTGCAATTGCTTATTCTCCAGATGTTATATTAACTCTTCAGGTATTGGATTGCCAATATCCTTTCATTTTCTTTCAACTTCTTACTACTCACAGACCCCCATCTGCATCCGTTTGCGAATTTCACTTTTTGGTAGAATTGGTTTGTAGAAGTTTGTGTTATGTGTCATCTCTTCTGATCGAAATGATATGGTTGCTTTAGTTATCTGAATATGTAAGTTTAGTCACAAGCATGTTTATCTGAACAGATGGGAGAAAGAAGGGAGATGTGGACGGGTACATTGGATTCCATGCTGCTTTAAGGCGCTCTTATGATAACTTCATACATGATCTTGCCAAGCAATGCAAGCAACTGATACGGCACCACCTTGATTCTGCTACAAGCCCATATTCTCAGGTCTGCTATGAAAACTACTTCACTGGAGGTTTGGGCTCCACTGCAACCACTATCTACAGATTCAACCAACCTCTTGCTGCTCCATTTTTCCTCGACCTATCAGATGGCGCGACAGTGCAAGATGAAACGGTAGGCGATGATCAGGAGAATATACCTCCAAAAAAGCAACAGCAAACACCACCAGGGAAAGGAACAGAAGCTAAAGAAGTACTCCGAGAAAGCCAAATGACTATTCCTGAGACACCATCTCCTGATCAGCCAAGTGATGCAGTTTATGGATCTAAGAAGGAAAATGGTAACTGCAATGAGATTGGAGGGAGAAAACGGCATGCAAGGATTATGGCCGGCAGCAGAAATTCAGATCATCATCGACTCCAAAACGGTGGCCTTCTATTTGGTGGTGGCGATATTGGCTCAAGATCAGGCTCAGCTTATTCAGAGATCTGCTCTTCAGCTGCACAACATTTTGCGAGAATCCGCGAAGTTCTAATTGAGAGAAGTGTGTTATCAACATTAAACTCAGGCTTCTTAACTCCTTGGTAAGCTTCTTCCTAAGGCAGCCTGTTTTGGTGCACTAAATAGGGGCGCGCGCACACACAAAATATATTGCATGGTGTCAGTTTAATTCTTCATGTCTTAAAATTGTTAATATGCTTTGTATGTAGTGTTCAGTTGTTTTGCCATTCGTATGTTTCTTCTTACCATGCTTCCACATTTCCTAATGAGGAAACATTTAGTAATCTGAACTTCCTGGAAACTTTGAAATATCGGTGCTCCCTCTGCAAGTTCACTGCTGAGGTTGAGGAACCGTGATTTCATATGCCAGCTTGAGGTTGATAATAGGCGTTCTGAGGGATATTGTGGATGCTATCAATGTTTTAAATATCGACGATATTGGCCGATATATCTTGTATCCTACCTGTGCGAGATGAAACGCACAGGTAGTGCCGATATACCCCCCCCCCCCCGCTTTTTTTTTTTTTTTTAGAATTATGTTAAATCAGTGTCAAATTGTTATAAATCCATTGGTTCTTCATGTTTTGCATGAAAAATCATGGAGTTGGAGTGTTGATTTCGATATCCACTAGTTCTTCATGTTCTCCATGGTTTTTTTCAATACTTTCCTTCAATCAGCTATCAATTGATACTAATTTTGAAGTATTTGATAAAATTATCATCACATACACTAATTTCAAATTTTGTGTGTAAGTGGTCCGATTTGGGGAAAATTCAAAATTTCCCTAATTCTTCCTTGCAATGTTGCACTCCAAACATTAAATCAAGCATATATGAGGGCTAATTTACCAATTTGTTGAGTCCTTGTCAATTTTCAAAAAAGAAAAATCATTTTTTAAATAATTTTTTTCTTCAAAACTCCCCTTCAACCAGCTGCAATTATGACTAATTTCAAAGTATTTAGAAGTGTTTGATGAAATGATCATCACATACACTCTAAATATTATGCATTCATAGTTGCATTAGTTCAGTCAAACAATGCATAGCTTAGGACCCTATACAGAGGAAACCTATTATAGGCACTTCTTTTTTAAGATGTTATGATTTAAAAGTGTGTATTAAGGTATTTTTTAACAATCCTTGAAGTTTCATTGAAAAATTCAACCATTTTCCTAATGTTTCCCCATGTTTCCCAAAAAGTGCAATAAATTATCCGATACAAATGATATATCCCGTGTGATAACCGATACGTATCTGCATCCCAAGGATGTGATAAGTAACGCGATACTAATATTTCAAACACTAGATGCTATAATGAAAAATATCACTGGTTTTACCTTGGCTCGCTGAATATTATTTAACTCCAGAAAACAAGGAATTGTGTGCAATCCTCACCCCAAGGATATGCATAGATGCATATCCTCAGTCCTTCCCAACTAATGGGGCATATGACTTTAGTGGTCCAGACTAGGGTAGCATAACTCTTGCTCCGGTGGTAGACTCTTAGGAGTTTCAACGCCTAGTCAAGGGTTCGAGTACCCGTAGGTGGTGAAATCCCACTATGGCGTGAGTGTGTGTGTGCGTGTGTTAAAAAATTAATTTTTTTTTTTTTTTAAAATAAAAATATTTTTTTTTAAAAAAAAACTACATTTTAAACTCTCTTTTTTCTTTTTTTGGCAAGAAAAAAGAAACTGAACCCTCTTAATAAATTTATCGTTACCAGGCTTTTTTTTTTTTTTTTTTTTAAATTGTATAACAATGGTTAATATGCTGTTCATTTCAAAAGAGAGGCAAAGTAACTTTGCCTATGGCAAACCAAATTAAAATTGTTTTCTTCCAATAAAACTCATTTTGAATAGAAATGGTGATTTAAGGATACAGATTAGTCTTTGTCACCAAATGATAGAATTAAGTGGAAGGTAGAAAAGTTTTAATAGAGATTTGGGATCAATTTATATAGGATTACTCGGAAAGGAAGGATTTGAGAGAGACAAGGAATGATAGTAACTCACTATTTGATTGCCTATGTACATTATTAATCATTCAAATAGAAATTCTAACTGTTTTAATTGAAGTTTTATGTTTTGATCGTATCTTTATATAGAATACATTTTTTTATTGGATATATACCATTCGTTCACATAATATAGCTGTTTTTCTTTTCCATTTTTTAAGCATTGTCTTAAACCAGAAATTTTCATTCTTTGATTCTCTGAGATTCTGTTTCTTTGGCTGAATTTGACCTTTTTAATTATACTAACCAACTTGAACAGGGCTGTCAACAGGCTGGGTCTGGGGATGGTCTCGGCCCAGATTTTGAACTATTTTGGGCCGGGCCGTTTGGCCGGCCTGAGCCTGGGCCATTGACACCACTAGACTTGAACATGAATATTTTCCACCCCGTTCATTTGCCACATCGAATTTTGCTTACTATGCTCCAGACTGTTATCTGATGAGCCCCCCCACCCTGAAAAACCATGCACTGAATTCATCAGTGTGGGATAATCCTAACCCTTCGATTGGTTGCCTGCGAAAATATAATAAAAGAAAGTACAACAATGTCTCTATGTTCAATGGGGACAAAAAGTCAGACTGGGACTGGGATCTTCTAATCCGGGGTCCATGCCAATCTTGCAGGTAAATGGTTTCTAATATTCATCCAAGTACCCAAATACATCTATATGATTATGTGTTATTTCAAGCTAGAACCGATGTATTAAAGTTAGATGTACTAGATGTGTATCTTTTAGGATTAATGTTGTTCTTATTCTCCATGACTGTGTTTTTCATTGTGACGCAGTCGAGATCGGTTGGTGGTAGCTCTTGGTTTAGACTTGTTCGCAGTGAATGATGAGAAATTCATGGACATGTTCGTAGCGCCTGGCGCTATCGATGTTCTTCAGAGCGAACGTCAATCTCTGCAAAAACGTCAGAAGATATTGCAGTCTTGTTTGACTGAATTCAAGAACATCGCTCGAGCTCTTTAATTTAGTTTTTGCAGCCCAGCTTTACAATTTTAAAGGAAGTTGGTCTTTCAGTCTTCATACTTCACACCTAGTGAATGTTATGACAATTTGGATGGAAGCAGTTCATCAACTACCTCAATTGGTTCCTCTAATTCCTCTCAAGATATATTGAAGCATTGTATTGGGCGCTTCCCAGTTGTGGTGTCAGCTTCATTTTCTTTTCAGTTTGATTTTATATCCGACTCTTAGGGCATGCTTGATGAGCTCAATCATTCTTATCTAATGTATTCTGTCTAGCTCTATCTTAGATGAAATTGTTACATTTCATTAATCAGAAGTTGCGAGAGGGATTCGGAAGCATGACAAAATATACATGCATATGAAGGGAGTGATAAATGAATGCAAATGCACAATATCTCACATCTTGATAGAACAAAATGATAATGGTGAGTTACATGATACTCAGGCAGCATATGGTGTGATACACAGGCACTCAAATTGTACATGTGGCATACATTAACTCAAATTCAACTGACCGGTAGTCCTAAAATGATATTGGTTGAACAGTCCAAACCTCTGATTCATGGACAATTCCATCGGATTTTTTTTTAAAACCATTCCAAAAAATGCCCACCAATCAGATGGTCCGATAATAACTTTTGGTTCATGGTACATTTAAACTGGAACCCATAATTTGGACAGTTTAATTAACTTACATCTATGCCACATGCAATTTCCAAGTAATTTCTAATTACCCGCACATCAATCATTACTCTCTGCCAGAGTATCAAAGTTTTTTCCCATGATAAACAAACATTGACAGAACATGTCCATGTTCTCTGCCAGTCCCACTCAGGCTCCATGATTGTGACACTGAACTTGTTTCCAAGTTCTTAGGTTGAATTTTCTTCAGCCTTTTGGAATATTCATCCTCGTCGAATGGTGAAATAGAGAGTTTTGGGGTGGTCCGTCAGCTAGACTGTCCCTGGAAAGAAGTAATGGTTTGTCAAGGTAGTGAATTTTTCATATGAAAGTATTGCAAAGAGCACCTATAATTGCTGCCGTTGAGATGTTATGTACTATAATATAAGTTAAATACATCAACCGTGGTATATAACCATTTATGCTCAAATACAGAGTCCCCGGATAACAAGAAGCAGATATCATCATATGATTTTGCTGCGTAGGAAACTTGAACCATTGAATTCTCAAATGGAAAAAAGGATGATGTGAACCATGTGATACTCCAAATAACTCATGTAATGATTCAACCTTTAGCCTTTCCATCTCTAACTGAACACCTGTTTCTATGATGGCCAGATAGGGATATGTATGCAGATACGGTTATTAGGAGCTTGAATAGAATATTAGCAGTATCTATCTATATGGTATCTCATAGTGTCAATACGGGTGTCGGGTCTCCAGTTCCATCTCCCTCCCACTCAAAAATGTAATGGGCAATGCTCACCTTCTGCGATTCCCTGGGAGCAGTCTTCAAGGTTCTTGCCTACGTCGATCATTGCGCTGTTCCGACAGCATTTGATATGTGACACCAAGTCATCATGGGTTGATTTATCAGTTCCAATCGATCACTCGATGAAATTACTACCTGCAATATCCTTGGGTGGTAGACTCTCAGGAGTTTCAACACCCGGTCAAGGGTTCGAGTACCCAGAAGTCGTGAAATTCCACTAGCGAGAGTGTGTGGGGGTGTGTATGCGTGTGTTAAGGAAATAATAATAATAATAATAATAATAATAATAATAACTCAAAGATCTCCTAGCATTTGTGTTTTAAACATGCATGATGGGTTTGAGGTTGAAACAGATTCATCATGCAAATGGTTGATGTTTTATGGTGGGTTCATGGTGTGATTATACGTTGCATGCATAATGATATCCAACCATTTTTCATGTCCTAAAAATTTGTAAATTCTTTATTAGTAGTTATCCACAATAGTTGTCCATTCTTGATCAGATGGCTGTTGTTTAGGGACCACCACAAGAGGGCCTATTTAGGTGTGGGAATCACAACCTTCTAAGGATCCTCGCCTCACACCCATCTGATCAATATATCAAATGGGAGTGCCAGTATGTAGTAAGATCATAACCTTTTATGGGTTTCCCTGTCCATATCCTTGAATAAAATTCATCTGAGCTAAACTTGCATTTGGATGTAGCTGGTGATAGGATGTGGTCCAGCATTTGTATGTAGCTGCTTTTAGCTGGCGATAGGATGTGGTCCACCCAAATCTCAAGTCTGCCTAGAGAAGTTTTTGTTTCGTGAGCCACCTCGAATGCAGCAGATTGTTTCTGCTAAAAGTCATCGGAACCAACCATGATACACGGGCATGTTCAAATAGCTTTTGAAGTTCATTCAGCTTGTGTTTTGTATATTAAATACATTTTCTTTATTAAAAAATAAATAAATAAATAAATAGCCGTTTGAAAAGAGTAGTATATAACAGAGAAAATGAAGAAACTTGAAATGAAATTATTAAATTTATAAGTTCAAATGATAAATATTTCAAGACAAATTTGCTATTCTTTTTTGAATATTTTAGTAAGTGCAAAGAGAGAGAGAGGGAGATTGTAAATTGTTTTTAGGATCGGATGAACTCATATATTTGTAATTCAATGCAAAGATTTATACCTCTAAATATTGAATAGATCTCCAAGTTTTGACATTGATATACTTCACTAAAATGTTCTTAAAATGAAGATTACTAGAAGGCCAAGATGAGAGCACATGGTTATAGATGAATTGATCTAAGAATGGTGTATTCTCTTTCTAAACTAAAATATCAAAGAGATATAGAAAACTTGAAGGGATATGATATTCTCTTTCAAGGGCCTCTTTAGAATATTTACACACTCATTTATATGCAAAAATTATAATTAATGCAAGTGAACATATTCTTCTCATGATAGTTATTTTTGTCTCTTTTAAACAAAGATAATTAAACAATAATAAAAATTATTACTACATAACAATACACTTAATTACCACCTAAATCTTGATCAGCCCAATTACTGTAATAATGTAATACTGATGCTACATGTACAACCATATACTAAATATACTTACCTAACAATATGGTTACACCTTTAAACACTAGCGATTAAACCTCTAGATAAACTTTCATTCACTCTCTAAGTATACCATAGGCTAGATGGATCCAAATGAAGTGTCAAAAAGATTAAGCTCCTTAAACTTCTTGTGACAGTAGTACACACAAAGTGCGCCTAATGAGGTGATTTTACAGCCTCTTGGAAATTGGAACCACAAAAATTACTTCTCCTACCATTAATTAGTATTTTTAATGAAGTTTTCATATATAATATATTTATTTAATTTTTTTTAAAAAAATATTTTATTTTTAAAATTTCTTTCTTATAAATACTGAATACATAACAAATCTTATAAATTTTATATTACATCAATTTTCAGTAGAAGATACGAAATCAAGTCTTATCCATTGCACGCTACGGCAATCTGAGCCATCCAAATTGCGGGCTTCGTTATGAATGAAGCATAGCTGTAACCTACACACATTAAACCATCTTAATCATACATCATATTTCACCAAGTGAATTCAAGTGATGGCCATCTTATTTTTAACGGTCCATTTAATTTCTGTCAATCTGATGATCGGGATCATTGGGTCAATGCAATTTCCAGGATATGATATATCCATAGCAGGACCTGCAATTTGGATGGTCTAGATTCCACAGGTTTCGTGCACTAGACACCACAACTTAAAAGCCGGTGGTGAACTATGACCGTACTCTTATCCGTATATTATTGTTTATTTCTCAACCACGATGCACGATCAATGTATCTGTCTTTTTTCTCTTGACGGGTCAAGGAAAATATGTACAAAAGCTCTGTTCATCTCAGCCGTTCTTTGTATCTGTTTCCTTTTCTTTTTCCATCTTTCTCTGCGTCCTTCCGGGCGTAGCCTCCTGAAGGCTGAATCCTATTTAGTAGAGAGGTTTGCTAAGCCCACACGTGTGCATAAGTCAGATCATGTACGTGCCACCAAATGTTCTAGCGCGGCACACAGGGTTGAGATCCAAGCCATCAGCCATGTGGGTCTCACCATGTAGGTCCCATTTCCTAGAAACCAGACTGGTTTTCTTGTGAGATGGGCGACAACATTAGAAATAGGCCAACAGCTTAGAAAGACTCGCCCAAAGTTTTCTCATCCGTCCATTTCTTTTGTAAGTTTTCACCGATCTGAGGAGCCCACCAGACTGATTTTTGTGGAGGAGCATCAGAACAATGGGACCCATCTGATGGATGGCTTGGATCTCACGGCTACATTCACACTTGCACACGTGGCGGCATGTAGATGAGATGGCCTTATACAGGCGTGTGGGCTGAGCAAACCCCTGTATAATTTTGGGCTTGCATGAAGAAAAATATTATATATATATATAATATATATATATATATATAAAAGCAAAGGTGACAGCCAGAAATGTCTCCACTCCTTCTAAGCAGTCCATCTGCCAAAGCATGGGCGTGGTCCCAAGTTTCCCATTAAAAAAGAAGGGATAGGATTAGTCTATTTATTACAATAGAAAAATGTCCACGATTTGCATTGTCTCTTGGGATTTTAAGTTTGTACTATCGGAGCTATGATTAAGTGATCTAAACCGTTGAAGCAAAAAGATTCCCCCCAGATACACCCTACACCAAAATTCATATAGATTGGGAGATTCTAGTCGTCCAATCTTTTGGCCTTTTGGGGTTGAATATAATCATCTATTGAGAGGCCACCAATGGATTGGATCAACCAACATGGACCCTGCTGGTATGAAACGTGGACCTGATGATGGTACATATGAGGTCGAGCTATAGGCCTTGCTGTGATGTGTGATGGACATCCACGCCGTGTATTTGGTAGGTCTCTTTTAAGTTATGGGATATGCCTACAATCCATCCTAACCGAAACTCATCTTAAACCATGGAAAATCATGCCTAAAATATTTAAAAACATTTGGTGTGCCCACCTGAGTTTTGAAATGACCTGAAATTTGGTGTGACCCATCATCTAATTAAGACACACAATGGACGGTTTGGATGTCCAAACCACATCTCACTAGGTCTATATACAATGAGAAAGGTTCATTAAATTTGGTGTATATAGAATTTTATAAGTTTATTCTTATAAAATTATTGTCATTTATTATTATTTTATATAGAAACTAAAATAATAATAATAAGTTGTCCAAGATTTCTGGCCACTTTAGGAGTTTTTTATTCTTAAAATCTTGAGACCCACCCATTTCCATTATAGTATGTCCAAACCAAAAATATTAATATAAGCCTGTCTAGACTAAGCTTTTCCTGCCACCAAAAGGATCTTTAGTGTCACAAGGGAAAAGAAGGGTTCAAAGGGAGGCTGTACAACCTCCCACCAATTAAAAAATGGGGGTGTTATTTGATACTCTGGCAATGTATGACACTTGATGCACATGCACTTCGGAATTGTACTTAACTCGAACTAAACGGAATGAACTCACTGTGTCTAAGTCAGGCGCGGATTGGGTATTACCCTGCCGTCCCAACTAGGAATGGACAAGAGCTCCGAGGGACCACTATGATGTATGAGTTTTATCCACACCGTTCATCCATTTTGCAATATCATTTTAGGGTAAAAGCTCATTTTTAGGCAGTTCTAAGGCTGAAGTGGACCACACAGTGGGGATTACATACCTACTTTTGAAAACTTTTTTGGACCACAAAGTTCCAAGGCAATCAACCATCACGGTGGGACCTAGGAAGGTTTCAACGGTGGGTGTTATTATCACCGCTGCTTCCCGTGGTGTGGTCCACTTGAGCCTTGGATCTGCCTCATTTTTTTAGTTTATATGCTAAAATGATATGGCAAAATGAATGAACGGTCTAGATAAAACGCATACATCACGGTGGCCCCTGAGAGCCCCTGACGGGCAGGGGCAGTACCCATCTGCCTCCCTATAAGTTATAGTTACAAATTCAAGTTAGTTGAACAATCCTAACTTTGATTGGTTCACACCTATTCGTTGAAACAGGGCAAATATTAACCAATTCAATGGTCAGATTATTAAATTAACGTGAGTTTTGGTCCGTGAAACATTTAATTTGAACATGGGAGTTTTATGTGCCTGCATATCATCCATCACGCCGCCAGAGTATCAAAATTCACTATCTTTAAAACGTCGCCTCTCGACTTGTATTCCACCCAAAAGAGCGGCTGGGCCCTTTCTTTCAAGAAAGTGGATCCAATGATACCTGTGTTTATCCAAAGTTAGGCATCAAACATTTAATATCGGTACACGTGCTACACGTTCAAGAGATCCAGACCGGTTATCTGTTGGGCCCCGCAGTGGATAAGGTGGGTTTGGGTGATTATAGTCACTGATTGAAGGATTCATGAAGATTAAAAACAGGTAAGCAAGGGAAAATTCTAACCAATGGCCGAAGTTCAATGAAGAAAATTTCTCAAATTGATGGTTAGGACTATCTGACTGGTCCAATTTTCGGTGGATAGCCTATCCATGGTAGGGTAAAATAGATGAACGGTTCGGATAACATACATATTTATTGAAAATAAGGAGATTGAGTGCTTAATAAGTAACTTAGATCTGCCTACCCATCTAGAAGCATGGGACCAAAGTCAAGCCTCCTTTCACTTTTTCAATTCAAAGTCCCACATCCAACCAAAACTAAAAAAAAAGCCAGAAGAAACACTCTCCCAAACTTTATTGTCTACATGTGCACATGTGATGTTTGTGGGGTCAGATGCATATACATGTGCAGCCGTTGGATCATGGTCCCAAGCCATGAAAATAAGGGAGGGAATGATCAGTTGGGTTGGAATGCATGGTAATTACCATATGTTCAAGTGGCCCACCTTGATGTATGGGTGTCATCCAATCCGTCCAGTAGATGCAACCCAAGTGATAAGCCTTAATGACAAAAACCAGCGGATCAATAACTCAGGTGGCCCAAACCAAAGGGAACAATTGCCGACGGACGCGGATTGCGTCCTACCCGGCCTGTCTCTAGCTGGGAACGGGTAGGAGCTTTGAGTGGCCGTCTTATCCACACCGTCCATCCATTTTTTTCGTATCGTTTTATTATAGAATCGCGAAATTGAAGCAGATACAAGGCTCAAGTGGACCACACCACAGGAAGAAGAGATGATAATGATTCTTACTGTTGAAACTTTTTTAGGGCCCACCGTGATGTTTATTTACCATCCAACCTATTCATGAAGCTACGGAGATTTGGATGAAGAGAAAAGACAAATATCAGCTTCATCCAAAACTTCTGTGGCCCTCAAGAAGTTTTCAACGGTAAGAGTTTAATCCTAATTGTGTAGTCCACTACCCTTAGATCTGTCTCAGTTTTAGGTATATACTATCAAATGATACGAAAAAATGGATGGACGGTGTGGATAAGACTCATACATCACGGTGGCCACTCAAAGCTCCTGCCCATTCCCATCTCGAGACGGGCGGTGGTAGGACGCAATCCGCGTCCATTGCCGACATTGGGGAGGCCACGCCCACCATAGAAACTTTCGGATGTAATGTGGGGTCCACCATATTGTGTGATGTCATCCAATCCAGTCATCAGGTGCGCCCACCAGGATTAAGAGACACAGAAGCTCAAAACATTTCAAAATTTAGGTAGGCCCCAACAAGAGAATATATATACAGACCGTAGGCTTGATTGTACATTGCTCCTTGTTGTATTCCCCCCCTGAGTTTTTAATACGGACAGTAGATGGGATGTATGCTACCCGATCTCACCCGATGAAGGGTTTGGATTCCACGTACACATAATGGATGAGCCCCACACAAATCAAACGGATGTTAATTACCATGCGTGTGAATGCATGTGATCGTTACCCAGGAAAATAATTCACAAAAAATGAAAAAGAAGAAAATATCTGATGAAGATAAAAATAAAATAAAACATTTCATTGTGTCCAATCAATTGATATGCCTATCGTAATGGCTTATGGGCGATCCATTCGATGGGACACCTCTTGGACCCATCAATCAGATGTTCTTGACGTCAGTTGACGTTATGGGGCAGCTTTCTAAAAGGTGTACTGATCCAACGGTTAGGATCATTTTTCAAGAGCTGTGAGCCCTCGAATAGTGATAATTTTCAATCCAAGAGCTGTGAGCCCTCGAATAGTGATATTTTTTTCTAAAAGGTATACTGATCCAACGGTTAGGAATGGCTGTTAAGTGTTAACCAAGTTTCTATGTATCGGTTGTACACGAGGAAAACTTTGATACTCTGGTGAGTGTGGTGGTCGATACGCTGGCACTAAGGAATTGTACACGTGGCTAGTGTAATTGAAATTAAACCGTGCAAATTGAGCCACAATTTGGATGGTCTGAATTCAGTAAGAAGGTGTCCACTAATCAGAGGTTAGAATCGTTAAAACAATATGATGTTATGGAGGTGACCTATCTACATTGGTTCCCTCAATTTGGACGGTTTAAATTGAGAAATGTACACCACGTGTACATTTTCTGACTGCTTGAGTACCAACCGTCATATTCTATCAGAGTAACAAATAACTCCCTAGACACAATGTTCCGTTTTAATTAATGCGTAAGCCCTGGAATCTTTCGACATGAAAGGAGATTATCGACTTATAGCATACGCTGCTGGAGTATGGAATATTATATCCATGCAGACACCCACTCTACACGTGGCAAGCATGTATTTCAATCTAAACAGTCACTCCAAACTACTGGTCAAACTGTGAAGGGAGATTAGCCCAAGTATCACATTAAACTGATGGATCTAATCATCTATCCATCGATCATCAAAGTTACAGTTGAAAATAAACGGTTCGGATTAATTGGATAGCTAGGATCATCCAATCAACGTGGCAAAATCGGTTTTGCATCTTACCAAATGCACAGCTGATACTCCCATTATTTGGACGGTTTGGATTGGTGGGCATCTAAGTTGTGTACATGAGTATGATGTACCATATTATATCAGTGTGAGGAGAGAGCTGCCTTTAGTTCTGTGGGTCCATTTTCGTTGAAATTGCAATATGAATTTGATTTACATGGGCTCCACTGGTGTCGAATTTCCATCATTGCGGCCACCATCTAATTGCACTATCCTTAAGTCGATCTAGACCATTAAAAACATTCATATGTCAACATCAACTTTTGAGAAATTACCATTTTCGTCCCTTTGAATAAAGGGATAAGAAAATATATATGGTCCCTGATGTCGATGGGCCATCTGTACTAGCGAATGATCTCACCCATCTGATTAATGGACTTTTCTTGACCAATTGAGGATGGACAATTGCTCATTTCATAGTTTTACACGTCCAATCGCAAACCATTAATCGGACGGATATGATCCTGCCAGCACAAAATCTTCGGCAATAGCTCATCACAGAAGTGGCCAAGGTGGGCCCCCGAAATTCTAGAGAAGCTTTGTTAGAGTTAATGAGGAGTACTTACATTTTTTATTAATTAGTGGTGGGTGGCCGGTGGATGATGTAATTATCTGTCCAGCACTATTGACCGAGGCAGCTGAGAGGTGGACCCCACCAGAGTTGGAAAACATGGTAGTCAATTTGCATTTGATTCATCTGGAGTTCTCAAAATGCCACTTCCTTTTAGAATATTCTTACTAAAATGCCCATTTCCAGGGAACACTGGCAAAAACAATGGAACTTTTTAAACCGTCTGTGTGCTGGCCACCAATTGAAGGGTTGGGATAAGCCCACATGGTTTATTTTCGATATAAGGATCAGCCTCGGTGGGGTCCATCTGATCAACGATTTGGATTCCCAAACCTTGAGCCTCACTAGCACAAACTTAAAATCAGGGGAGGATGGGAGGCATTGTCCATGAGAATTCTCAAGTCCAACGAGTTGGATGACAATTTACAGTACATCAGAGGATATTTTCCTACCTGTCACATGGGCATGTTGTATAACCCGTCCATTTGGTTGGCCTCATCATCAGGATCACATCTGATGGAAATCAGTAGAAAAGATTGATGCAATGCATAAGATAATAGAAAACAGTGTACAGTCACTGATAAATAACAAAATATAAGTTTGGTCCACCTGATGAGTGGATGGGGCTGATTTTTTCATAATTTATTCTTATTTTGGGAACAATCTATCGGATGGATTAGATTTGTCACGAATATGACTTATTTGAAGTAATCTTTTGTCTGGATGGTAACTTATGGTCCAACAAGTTGGAGTTGAAACCTTCTCATGCATCCATTATCTATTGGAATGGCTAGTAATTTTATAATGGATGTGCACAGGGCCTTTGAACCTTTTGGACAAGTGGGTGAATGCCTCAGGTGATATAGACCTTTGATCTGATGTGCCCCACTACGGATGATGGAAGAATCACAACCTTTGCTAGGTGGCCAACAGATAGATGAAGAAAATACAGGAATAATTCTCATTTATAGAAAAAAGGGGGGAAAACAGTGGATGACTATGATATTCCAATCCTCTGAATTACTAGGGAATTTTATATCAACATTGGTGCCCATCAGATCAACGGTTTAGAAGGTTTTTAATAGTTAGAACCGTCATTCCAACTGTTCCATGCATGTGGTGTGGCCCACCTGAGTCCTGTATCTGGCTAATTTTTGGCTTCCAAGGAGAACATGGGAGGGTGCACATGAAAGATGGACTGGATGTCATACACACATCATGGTGGACCCCACACAAAGCTTTGCAGTGGATGCAACCTCCTAATGACTCGTTGGGTGAACGGTGGAATAATGGGACCTCATCAGTAAATCCATGTGGTGATCGACTGTTGAATGATGGGACCCAATACCCAACTGGAGTGGGTCCCACCACTCCTTACTAGAGTTTATTAGTACCAACCCCTACCTCATTCTTTAACTACCTTTCTTTAAATAAGAAGAAAAATCATGGAAATTTATTTCAAGGTAAGATTAGTTAGGTTGGCTCTATTAATTGAGTTTTAATCAAGTGATTTGATTGTGGTTAGGCCACTGCTTTATCATGTATGGTGTTTGTTAGCAACTCCAACATCCATGCTTGGAATTTCTTTCATGACAGGTCTCTTCCCGCACTAATGACGACGTGGGACGCTCGTTGTGGTCCCCTTCCCTCCCTTTATTTTTATTTTTTTGTCATCATAGATGAGAATTCGATGCTCTTCCATTCTCCTTTTCTTTCAATTCAATTTATGGTATACCAGCTTTCAGTAATGTCGTTAAAAATCTTAACTGTGTACTTTATTAAAATTCTCAAATAATTCCCTCGAATTGGATTGAGGAGATGTTCGCAAATTTTCAAAATTGAACCTGGTTGGATTGGCCCACTTAGAATTTCAGTAATCATTATGATTTTCATATTTCGAATGTTGTTAAAATTGTATGATTTGGTTGATTAAAATTATCTAATGGTTTGAGGCAATTCAATGATGGAAATGTTAGTGAAAATTTAAAATATATTTAAAGTTGGACCGGCCCACTTGAGATCTTTAGCGTATTTTTAAATTTTACTTAAAGTAGGACAGGCACACTTTGAAATATCTCTAATCAGTTCGATTTTCATAATCTTGGATTGCTATTCCATGTCCCATAAAATGACATTGAAAGATGGATGCACTTATGAGAATCTGTCACGAGAAAGGGTTGTGGTCCACTACCAAATGGTCCCCCAAACACCCATTGGTGGAACTGATGGGACCCACTCATGTAGCATCGGTCGGTTATTGAATACATGTGATTCCTGACGTTTCGACCTTGGGGACCATCTATTTCAGTGGTCTGGCGGATTGCCGAATGGGATCCCTATCCATCGGTGGTAAAACCGAGACGATTCCCAATGAAAGGGTAGTTCTGAAAATCAAGCAAAAGCTTTGGGCCGATCATTGAAAAATAACGCGATGATATATAATGTGCGTTCATGGGAGCTCACTAAACTATGGAAATTCATCTACTATGCATGCCTGCAATAAGTACATCTTAATCTAGACAATCCAAACTGTGGGCCATCTTATGGATGGAGGGTAGCTTGAAAATTACAATAATTGGACGATCTTAACCATCAAATTAGTGGTTGTTCATTCGATGGTCGAAATGAAAGAAATTGCCATTCAAAGCTCAATAGAATAAATTAGACGGTTAAGAATGTATAATCAGCAAGATTTTCGGAGCAAGCTCCATCTTCTACGAGGCCCAGAATTTGAACAGTCAGGATTGACACCCATCCCAGAGGCAAGTCGGCAAAAATTTGAGCAGTGGTGGTAAAAGCACATTGTTGGGCATCTGTGTCATCAACATCAACATAAGAGTCAACGCCAGAAACAAAGTCAATGCAACATTTTGAATCTTTTGACGACTTCAACAAAGATGAATTCTGAGGTGGGCCCCACATCTTGTTTTATCTTACTTGCCTTCACCTAAAACATCCAATCAAAACCAACAGATGCTAATACTTTTCAAAGAGGAGAGAGTTTCTTTCATCAACCTTCTTCCACACACCACTCACCTATTCTCTCTCTCTCTCTCATTTTTTATTTTCAAAGCACACCCAACCCAAACCCAACACAACCCATCTCTTTATTTCATCTTTCTTTTTCTCTCTCTCCTTATCTTCCACCTCTTTCAAAGAAGAAAAAACACCCACCAATGGAAAACCACTCAAAACTCCAAGAAAAGCAAAACCCAATTCACCAAACATCCCCAAACACCAGCAGCAGCAGCAGTAGCAGCAGCAGCAGCAATGGAATTTCTTTAACCCCCAAATCCATCCCAAGGCCTGAAACCAATGCTGCTTACCCAACCACCTTCATCCAAGCAGACACCTCCTCCTTCAAACAAGTAGTCCAGATGCTCACAGGCTCTTCCGACACCACGAAGCCCTCCTCCAAGCCCGTCGATCCATCACTATCAAAAACCGCAATCCCACCCATGAAAACAGGCCCAAAGAAACCATCTTTCAAGCTCTACGAGAGGAGAAACAGCCTCAAGAATCTCAAAATCAACCCACTCATGCCTGGTTTCCAAACCAATTCCAACAGTGGATTCTCCCCACGCCAGACTGAGATCCTATCGCCGAGCATGCTCAATTTCCCTTCCCTTGTTCTCAGCCCTGTTACGCCGTTGAGCCCCGACCCATTCAACAGGCCGTCCCCCTCTACGGTGGATTTTCGTGTGTCGGCTGAGGAGAGGGCGATTGCAGAGAGAGGATTTTATTTGCACCCATCTCCGATCACAACGCCTCGGGAGTCAGAGCCCAGGCTACTGCCGCTCTTCCCAGTGACATCTCCGAGGGTGTCTGGCTCTTCTTGAGATTGGTAAGGATTTTGGCAATGATTTTCAAAGATGGGTTGTGGATTATTTGTAGAGATCATGCTTCAATTGTACAATTTGATCTCTTTTGATTGCTTTTGCCTACCCTCTCTTCGACATTTCATTTTGCTTGCTTGTTATGGAGATCAATATAAGATGAAAGATCTCAAGATGGTTTTTTTTTTTTTTTTTTTCCCTTTCTTTTGCTGTTTTTATTTTCTCTACTGGATGGATGGATGGTTTCTGTGATATGATATGAATTTTTAAGAGAAAGAACATTCTCCGTTTTCTTTTCTTGCATTGGTTCTGTTCTCTTGCATTTTCATTCAAATGGAAATCATGGCAAGTGCTGTGCTGAATCCAGACCATACATCTAATGGGTCCTTATGAAAAATGGCTCTCAGTTGAAAATTGGATAGTGATAATTTGTTTAATGTGTTTTTCAATCAAGACCCATTAAATGAACTGACCAGATCCATCTCCCATCCTTCCATACCCATTTCTCCCTCCTGCCTCGTCTTCCAAATCTGTGGACAGAAATCACTTATGGAGAATCCTTACCACAATCTATGAGCTGCTGTCAATCTGCATCTGTATATGCTGTAAAGGTCTTCTTGTGGTGTTATTACATTCTGGAAAAGGAAGCTTGACCTTGAGCTGTCTTTAAGCTAAAGGCCAGACCACAGAATAAAAAAACAAGTGCAATACAAGACAGAGAGAGGAAGGTGACTCCCCCCTTCCCATTTCTAGATCTCAGGGACTTGGTTTTTAACAAGGAGACTACTCTCTCAAAGACAGATACGTTGCATTTTCAGTTCTTGTGGTGCGGTCTCTTCTTTCCACTAACAGCTGTCAAAAGGCTATTGGAAGGTCAGGCCGGGAATCTGGACCTTTTATCTGCCCATTTGTTTGGGTCACGCATGCATTGAGCATGGTGCTGACAAAATGGCCGAGATTTTGAAAATATCATCCAAGATTTTCAATATCTCGGCAGATTTTAAAATCGCACATTTTATTGCAATATTAACTCGAAAATATTAAAGCTATTTTAAGGAATTTGTTATATAAGTACCTTCATTAAATGAATATGATAAAAACCAAAAAAAAAAAAAAAAAAAAAGAGTTTTGCCAAAGCTCCTGTACACGCATGTATGTGCCGGCATGAGATCTAATCCATCCATCAGGTTTGTCCGTCTTGTAAATGTTTACCCAAAAAGAGATCTGGCCCAATTAGCATGTGGGCCCAATAATGGAAACATGTGGGTGGGTTGGAAAAAAAAAAAAAAAACTTTTCTAAGTTTTTCTGTAAATGTAGCCCATCTAACAGGTGGATCAACCTCATTTTTGAGCTAGGGCATTAATATAGTGATGTCGATGTAATGGATGGATTGGATCTTAGACCTATAGTGCGATATTGATACATGTGTGGCATGTACATTAGCTTTTTTGCCCACCCATGTGGCCTGAGCAAAACCAGAAATTAAATTTAAAAGAGGAGTTATGACTCTCAATCTGAGAATGACGTTTGACATGCAAGCACTCACAAATTGTACACCTATTGCATATTAAATCAAGTAAAGCTGACTAAATTCAGCAGCCATTTATAGCCGGTCATTATCCCAAAAAAAGATGGTTGAACAATTGTAGCCGCTGATTGCGGATGCTTGGTGTTGGAAATACCACCTTAGGATATTTTTCATTTTTAACTGTCCAATAAATATATACCAATCCCATACAGTTTTAAGTAATTTCAAAGTGCCTACTCATCATGCAATTTCTAACTAATTTCCCAGTGCCCACCTATCATGCAATTTCTAAGTAATTTCCATGTGACTGCTTATCAAGTGTCACACTTTGTCAAAGTAATAAAGTTTTTCTCAACTTAAAAAGTAAGTTTTGCTAACAACACTAGTACACACGACCGCCCTTGCTAATATGCTATGCGAGGGATGATCCTAGCCATGCATTGGCAAGAATTCATTTTTTAATATGCTATGCGAGGGATGATCCTAGCCGTGCATTGGCAGGAATTCACTTTTTACATCACTCAGGCCAAAAGAATATACCTATTCCCACTCATCAAAGGGCAGCATTAGAATACCATTGACAAGTTTTTTTTTTTTTTTTTTACACACCCCCACACACTCACACTCACACTGCAGTGGGATTTCACCACCTATGCATACTCGAACCCTTGACCGGGTGTTGGTAAGTGGGTTTCCATGACCGGTAGGCCATTTTATGCACGGCTTGGATGTCCAGTAAATACCTTTAAGTGGTACAATCTCCTAAAGAGATGGAGGGTCCATGTAGGCTTAAAAATCTGTCCGGTCATTCATTGTATTTTGTGCATGTGAAGCTCATGGGATCGATGATTCAAACCATTTATATCATAGGCGTCCCGTGCATGGTGAAACTAATGACATGTTAAAATCTTGAAGATCATGATCTGTTTGATATTCCTGACTACATATACACAGTCGATAAAAATAAATATAGCCATGCCCAAAAGATAGATAGTCTGAAGTCCGTTGACACCTTTCTTTCTATACATGGCAAGGCCCACTAGATGGACGCTTCCCATCCATCCAGCCTTTTGCAAGTGTAAAGTGGATAGAGTGAAGTATTAGGGTCCCCTTTGGAGTGAAGTATTAAGGTCCCCGTGAGCCTTACGTGCATTGTTGGATGGTCCATTAATGGGACCGCTGTGGATGTGTGGGGTCCTGATCTGGTAATCCAGATGATAGATCCACTAACACCAGCCCCAATTGAAAGACAATGACATTTCAATATTTAAAGCATATAAGCCTGGAGAAGAGGGGCCCAATCATTCACACGCCACACATGTGCTAGTGTGGCATGATAGGCCCATTAGAATGGCAGCACTATATTGATGCCCTGGCCCACAGATGGCCTATTATTTGCAAAACAAATGAAGAGCTCTAAAAAACTTGGATAAAGCTATTTCCAACTCATCCACATGCTTCCAATTGGGGCCCACATGTTGATTGAAGAATTAGATTTTCTTTTCGGGAAAACATGTAAAAGGTTGGTCTAACTTTATGGATGGATTAGATTTCATGTCAGCATATGTCTAACTTGATGGATGGATTAGATTTCATGTCAACATATGTCTAGCATGTACATGAGCTTTATTGCAAAGCTTTTATTTTCATTTTATCATGGATCTCTTCCAATTTCATCTCCACTCTCAAAATAAAGGCGAATAGGTCTTTTTATTCTCATTCGTAGGTTAAGCTTTAGTAACTCCGCAAGCTAAAGATACTTCTTTGGAGAATTGGTGAGATTTTTTACACACACCACAGGGTTGACGGTAGAGCTCTGTAGAACCCACTGTGATGTGTGATAGACATCCATCCATTAATTAGATGCACTTTTCCATGATGAGCCACGAGTCTAAAATCAGGCGAAAAAACATGAAGTAGGTGGGCTAGCTACACTACAGACAACAGTTGAGAGTCGTCCATTGAAATCTTGCTAAATGTCTATAGGGCCCAATGAGATGTGGTTTAGACATCCAGCTCATCTGTTATGTGTGTCCCACTTGGATGAGGGGTCGCACCAAATTTCAGACCATTTGAGACCACTCCAAACTCAGATGGACCCTCCCAAGTGCTTTTAAATATTTTAGGATTGATTTTCCATAGTTTCAAATGGTATGCCCCACCTAAGTTTCAAATAAGGTTGATTTTTGGCACATTCCATAGTGTGTGTGTGTATATATATATATATATATATATATATATATATAGAGAGAGAGAGAGAGAGAGAGAAGAGAGAGAGAGAGAGCATCACGTCTCTGGCTCATGTCAGAATGCAGTAGAGATGACTTCCGTGATGGTGAGGCGACTGTGATATTCGAGAGAAATCCACCCCATTCACAAGTTTGGCCAGTTAATTTTAGTTATGTTATCAAAAGATGAGCCGAATATAGGGCTCCAGTGAGCCACAACTCAAGAAAGAGTCAACTACTAAAGACTTTTCCCCCTGTGGATTGAATCAGCCTGAATTTTGAGGCGGGCATGCCCTAATCAGCCCTTTTTTTTTTTTTTTGACAGGTCATATTTGTCAGAAGCATCATGAAAGTGGGCCCCACATAGTTTCGTATTCTTTTTAGATGACTCTACGATACGAAGAGGAGTAAATTTGTAAATACAAAGATTCTTTGGTCAGAACATATGTGAGACTGGCAGTGAGCGAGTTCACAGTGATAATATTAAACGGTTCTAGAGAAATAATTTAAAAGCAACAGTTTCTATTGATAGACCAAAGTACAGGTGGTTGCTATGATTGCTCGTATCTGGGCTCATCGAGTTCAGCTCTTGTGAGATCTCAGCCTTTCAGGTCCTGGTCTCGAATTTCGGGACCCAAACCTATGGAGTCGGGTACCTATCACATACCTACCTATTAAGCCTTTGCATCTTGGTTTTAAGTTGGGTTTGATATTTTGGGTGGACTTGGGCTATACAATATTTGGCCCGTTATAGTCCCAGTCCCGGCTTTGACATACGTTAAAACATAGGATGGGCCTGGACCTTGACAGAGCTAGACCCGGCCCTGCCCTAACCCATCCCCTTTGGCCTTGACACCTCTCTGACTCAAAACTCAGGTGGACCATCGTAGGAAAGGTGGGGACGGAAATGCTTACCGTTGAAACCTTCTTGGACCCCAGCATGACGTTGATATACCATTTAATCCCGTTCATAAGGTGATTCCCACCTGGACGAAAACACAAGAGAAATATCGGCCTGATCCAAAACTTTTGTGGCCCATGGAGATTTAAGTGGTGAGCGTTCAATCCTAACTGTTTTCGATGGTGTAGCCCACTTGAGTTTTCGATCTATCTTATGTTTTGGTTGCTGTCCTAAAATGAGTAGGCGAGACCAATGGACAGACTGGATATAACTAAAAAGGCCCTACACAGTTACGGGTTACAGGCAAGTTGTGTCTAGGGGCAGCTCCTAAACGGAAGCGGATTGCGTGGTGTGCTATACACCACCCACCGACCTTGGTGATGTGTTGACGTCACCAATGATCCCACAATGATGTACGAATCATATCCACACCGTCCATCCATTTTTCGAGATCATTTCATGACATGGGCCCACAAATAAAGCAGATCCAAAGCTCAAGTGGACCACAGTGGGGACGATGATGCTAACCATTGAAACTTTCATAAGTCCATTGTGAAGTTTGCCATCTAACTTGTTAATTAGAGTTGTACACGACTTGATCCAAGTCGAGCTTGGCACAGCCCTGCTTACCTTGACCGGTAGCCCACCCCACCTCGAACTCGGCTTGGCTCAAGCCTCGAGCCTGTGTAGCTTGGCTCAGTTTAATTAATAGCTCGGGTGAGTTCAAGCCTGTGTGGCATTGTATCGAACACTTGAAATGCATATTAAATTTATCATAGAATGCAAAACAGAAACGACTCTTCAGGGGCATTTCATCAAACACCCGAATGTACAGTATCAAAATCGAACAAAATAAAAAACCCTGCGTGCAACATCAAGATCAAACAAAATCAAACACCCAACAAGTAACGTCAAAATCAAACACCCAGCATATCCATTCTTTCCTCGCCAAGACTTCATTGAGTCATTTCATCGAACACTCGGTGGGCAACATTCATATCAAAATAACCAAATCACCAATCTAATTCGATCCGAGTCGAGTCGAGCTCAGGCAAGCTCAAACTCAGCTCGAAATCTTTCCAAGCTCCAAAAACTAGCTTGACTGGTCCAAATCCAACTTCGAGTCGAGGTGAGTCAAGCTTTTTCAATCAAATTGAGCGAGATGACCAAGATGACTCAACTCATGTACAACTACAACTATACTGTTAATAATGTAACAAAGATGTGAAGGAAGGAAAACACAAATATCAACTTCATTCAAAACTTATGTGGCCCTCATAAGTTTTCAATGGTAGGCATTAAATCCACACTGCTTTTTATGGTGTGGTCCAATGTAGCTTTTATTATTCCTAATTTTTCTGCCCATTCACTAAAAGGATATCAAAAAGTAGATGGACATGTAAATATAAGACATACATCATGGTGGGCCCACAAAACTTGGTGACGTTTGTGAACGTTGGAATCTGCGCCCACACTGATTTAAGTTTGTTTTGGTTTGATGTGTGGGCTGATTTGGATTGTTGATGCAGTAAACTTGGAGTTGCCACTAGCCAATTAATTTAAAATCCCGCAGTCGGCTAAAACCTGCGGAATATGTAAAAACCAGAGAATCTAAAGATTCTCTTGCTTTAAGTTGACTCCTGATCTATGACATGAAATTCCAAGTAAGGGACCTCAGTTACAAAGAGGGAAGGTGTTAAGCACCCTCTATGCTCGTACGGGTGTTCGGTCTTTACTTCTTGTGGTAAGATAATCTTAGGGAATAAGATGATAGGATGCAAGGCATTAAAATGAGACTAGACGGACTCACGTTTCAGATGTAGCAGGGTCCGGGATCCCGACAAACCACTGAGCATACGTCCAAAAATGTTTAGAGGAGAAATGAAGTTAAAATGATATATAGAGGACTAGGATACCATGAGTTTTTTATGTGACAGGGTCCGGAGTTCCGGCAAGTCACAAGCATACATTCAATGGTAACCTAGAGAAGCAGGGGGGTTGAGAAGGGAAGTAATGATGCGACTGATAAAATATGAATATTAGAGATGATTGCATGATCTTTGGTTTGCACTTGAAATGACTTAGATATTTGGGTGTACCATGGTTGAGGATGATTGACCCAAGTAGGACTGTAAAACTAAGAGATAGTTAGAGGATGCTAGAGGGGACTAAAAAGATAGGAGCTTGAGAATTCAAGCACTCTCTCTCTCTCTCTCTCTCTCTCTCTCTCTCTCTCCTCTCTCATTCTCTTTGTTGGTTGGTAGTAGTTGTTTTTTTCTTAAGATGAAGAGAGGAGTGGGGCATTTATAACCCCTTGGGATGGCTTTTATGATAATTCTAGGGACTTTGAAGGGTAAATGATGACGTGGTGGCTTGAGATTGGTGAAGGGATGGAGGATGCCACATGACACTTCCTTATAGGTTCATAGGGTCTAGTAAAATGGTAAATAGGGTGAATTTTGGGGTCGAACATATCAATATAGTTGACTTTAGAGTGGAGCAACAATTGTGAACTTGATGACACATCTATCGAGTTGGGTGGTAATCGGATTACCGCCTTCTTATAGTTACTTCCGAAGTTTAGCCAATGGGCTTTTTTGGGCCTGGAAAGTGGCCCAAAGCTCGTTTTGGGTATTTGATTCAAAATTGGCTCGATTATGACTCGAAATTGGCTCGAAAAATGGATTGATTGTGGGTGAAGGTTTGGGTATACTTTGGCTTGAGTAATGACTTGAGTTAAGTTAGGATTTTGGGTAATAGAATGGCTCGAGTTCAACTATGGTTTGGATCCTGTTTAAGAAATGGATGCAGTTTTTGAATAGAGTGTGGAGTTTAGGATTAGTTCCTATGGATCATCCATGCCTTATCAAATTGCTAGCCTGAATGGGGTATCTACAACGTCAATACACCATGGACGTCGGTGGTGTGTGGCACAACATGCAATCCACTTGCCCCCAAAACAGAAAGCAGATTGGCTGGTGTTGCACACACCAGCTAGATAGCTGGTATATTAATGTCAGCAAGTTCCCTGGGTCTTATCATGAGTTATGTGTTATATCTAAACTGTCCATCCATTTGGCGAGCTCGTCTTAAGGCTTGAGACGAAAAATAAGACAGATCTAATTATCAAGTGGACCACATTGCAGATTGAACGTCTACCATTGAAACCCTTTTAAGGATCACAAGAGTTTTATGAAAAAAATTTTCCTCTTCATCCGGGTCTTTGTGACCTTGTGAACAGATTGATGGAAAATAAACGTTATGGTGGTCCTTACGATTTTTTTAACGGTGAAAATCATTATCCCGTTGTTATCTATGGTGTGGTCCAGTTGATCTTTGGATATGATTTTTTTTTTTTTTGCGTAATGCTCTAAAATGATCCCGAAAAATGGATGAACAGTGTGGATATAATAAATACATCACTGTAGGGCCATGTAACTTTGATCTCATTTGAACCATTCGTACAACTCGAAGCTCAAGAAGCGTCACCACTAGAGCTGGGCATCAGATCGAGTTAGATCGGATTGGGTCTAACTCGATCTGGTCCGAAATCTACTTGAACTGATCCGAACTCGATCCGATCCGGGACCGGGTCCGGAACACCCGGCTCGAACTGATCCGATGCACTGTTGGCCTGACCCGAACCGAGTCAGACTCGGTCAGGAAACTGAGTTGGGTCGGGTTGGGTATGATTTTGATCGGGTTAGGTTTGTGGGTCAAACTATGAGGTATGTGTTATATCCAAACCGTCATCCATTTGTAGAGTTCGTCTTAAGGCTTGAGCCAAAAAATAAGACAAATGTAAAGATCAGTTGGCCCACACTGCAAAAAACAGTGGGGATTGAACGTTTACCGTTGAAATCCTTTCGGAGATCGTAGAAGTTTCGGATTAATATGAATTTTGTTTTTCCTCTTTATATATGTATTTTTAACCTTAATACCAGATTAGATGAAAATAAACGTTATGGTGGGCCCTACAAATTTTTTAACCGTGAAAATCATTATTCTCGCTGCTCTTTGTGGTGTGGTCTAGTCGATCTTTGAATACAATTTTTTTATTAGTTATTATTTTTTTTTTTTTGTAATGCTACGAAATGATCTCAAAATATGAATGAACGTTGTGGATATAATAAATATATAACTCTGAGCCATGTAACTTTGATCTCATTTGAGTTGTTCGTACAACTTGAAGCTCGAGGCCTGTCACTACTCTTCTTTGCAGGACACGTATCTAAACTAGCGTGCTGGGCACGAAATGGATACAAGCTACGGCGTGTGATGCGGATTAGATACTGAGAGGTTGAGTTAGCGTTCTGTGGGCCCCACTATGAAGTATGTGTTATATCCACACCGTTCATCCATTTTTAGATATCATTTTGGGGTACAAACCAAAGAATGAGGTAAATAAAAATCCGTAGTGGACCACGCTAAAGAAAACAATGGGGAGTGATTTCCACACTAAGGTCCATCGTAATGTTATTGGAAATCCAACCTATTAAAAAGTTAAAAGAAAACATTAAAAAAAGAAAAAAAAAAAAAAGGAAAAAGGAAAACACAAATATTAGCTTGATCTAAAACTTTTGTGGCCCTTAGAAATTTTCAATGGTGGGCATCACGATCCCACTGTTGTCTGTGCTGGGTCCACTGGAGCTTTGGATTTAACTAGTCCTTTGTATATTGCCCTAAAATGATCTCTCTAAATGAATGGAAGGTGTGGATACAAAACATACAGCATGGTGGGGCTACGGAACTTGTTGACGTAACTTCAGTAGCTAGTCTCGCTACTCAACTTGTCAATGACGTGGTGTGCACGCAAGTGGTTGACGTGCACAACAAACTTTGTTGGGGCCTACCGTGAATGCATGTGGTTTATCCACGTCGTCCATTCGTTTTTTCAGATCATACCATAAGAAAAAGTGGAAGTATTGATTTCCACCGTTGAATCACTCCGGATCAGATGAGATCGGTACGGATCGGATCCATTCGGTTCGGATTTTGGTTCGGATCGGTCCTAATTTACCATGGTTCGACCTCGATCCGGTGAACGGTCGGATCTGACTAATCCAAGTCGAACCGCACCGATCCATACCTTCGGTTCGGTTCAGATCAGGTCGGATCCACCAGATCGGACCAGAACTACCCAACTCTAGCTCACCACTTGTCTTCGCGGACGCGGATTGCGTACTACCCCGCCCATCCCTAGCTCTGAACAGGCAGGTTTATGGGCGGGCCCACCGTGATGTATCTGTACATCCAAGCCGTCTATCCCTTTTCTCATATTATTTTAACCCATCAAAACAAAAATGAGGCAAATCCAACGATATCAAATGGACCACACTACAGATGACTCTTGCATTTAATGCAACTGACATTTAATGCTTTGTGCATTTTAACGCAACCAAGCTTATTATTTGGTGTGGTCCACTTGATCGTTGGATCTGCCTCATTTTTGTATTGATGCCTTAAAATAATCTAAAAAAGGGATTGACGGCTTGGATGCACAGATACATCACGGTGGGCCCACCCACAGACCTGCCTGTTCGGAGCTACGAGCGAAATTAGATTGCCGTATTGAGTAAACTTAGTTGGGCACACCTTAAATTTATGTGATCTATCCACACCGTCCATTCATTTTTCCATCTAATTTAAGGGGTTGATCTAAAAATTGAATCATATCCAAAGATCAAGTGGACCATACCACAGGAAACAACGGGGATAATGATATCCACCGTTGAAACTTGCTAGGCCCAACAATGATGTTTATTTGTCATCCAACCTACTCATAAGATCATACAGACATGGATGAAGGGCAAAAATAAATATAAACTTGATCCAAAATTTCTGTGGCCCCCAAGAAATTTTCAACTGTAGACGTTCAATTCAACTGTTTCCTGTGCTGTGGTGCATTTGAACATTTTATATGTTTCATTTTGGGTTGAAGTCCTAAAATTATTTAGTAAAATGAATGGATGGAACGGATAAAATACATAAATCATGGTGTACCATAGGGGTCCTTGCTCTTACTCCAGTGGTAGACTCTAAGGAGTTTCAACACCCGATTGAGGGTTCGAGTACCCATGGTGAAATCCCACTACGTGTGTGCGTGTGTTTAAAAAAAAAGAAAAAAAAAAAGAAAAAAAAAAGTTAGTAAGGGCGTGTTTGGCCGGGCCAATTCCATGGATTAGGTGGCTTTGCATCTACACAGCTTCTTGTGGTGTGCTCCACTCACTGTTTTATATTTGCCTTAAAACAGATTTATGACTAAATGTAGGCCAGTGAAAATGATGGACGGAGTGGATATCTCATTGATATTTTGATGGGCCCCACATAAGGTGAAAAATTACATCCTGGGATTGGTAGAATCCATGTTAGCCAAATGGCAGTGTTTACGAGGCGAGATGGTGCAGGATAACCCTCCTAATCATAGGATAGCCCACATCCAGCACCCGCCAAGTAGGACGCGGATTGGCTACTCCCCTTGACACTAGCCAGTGTGGTCGGTGCTCCGTGAGACCCACCATGATGTATATGTTTCATCCATGCTGTCCATCTATTTTTACAGATCATTTTAAGATATGAGATCAAAATTGAGGTATATCCCAATCTTAAGTGGACCACATTACATGAAACAGTGTTGAATGAGCATAGACCATTAAAAAACATTTTGTGGCCATAAAAGTTTCGGATCAAGATGATTTTTGTTTTTTCCCTTAATCAGGGCCTTTATGACCTATTAAACATATTAGATGTCAAATAAACTGTACAGTGGGCCTTAGGAAGATTTTAATGATCGATATCCAACCACTATTGTTTTCATGTGGTGTGGTCCACCTGAGATGTATATACCTCTCATTTTTGGGAGCAAGCCATAAAATGATCTGTAAAAATGGATGAAACATATACATCACGGTAGAGCCCACAGAGCTACCACCAGCCCCGGGGCTGGTGTCAGGGGGAGTAGCCAATCCGTTTCCGGCCAACTACGCAATCCGCTTCCGGGACGGGCGGGGGTCGTACGCAATCCGCGTCCCGTCTTCGCACGACACGTACCTACAACAGCTATATAAATAACTTCCTTCCAAAACAGCAGGCATAAATAACTTCCTTCCACATCGCAGTGGTTAGGTTTTGAGAGCAAGAACAAACGCAGAGATATTTAGATTTTCATCAATGGCTGACGAAGACTACAACGACGACATCGGGGCGTACGTCTTACTCTCTCTCTCTTTCTCTATCTATATCCTTTCCTCCCTTTGATATTGTCTGTGTAGTGTTTGTGCTATTTCCTCGCTGAAAATTGAAACAACTGATGACTAGATTTTGGTTTTCCTTTTCCGTTTCACAATTCACGGAGAATGCTTCTGTGTCTTCGAAGGCCCCCTTCAATTTCATTTCCTTTTTCTAACCTGAGCTTGTCGTTTAGGGCTCGTTTTTGGATGTACCGCAAATTTCAAGCGGAATGCATTGTTTTCCGTTTTCTGTACATCTGGAAATGGGAACTGCGATTGGTGAAATGCTGTTTTCTGCCATTTTTTCCTAAAATCAATATTAAGAACGTTTCAGGTAGGACCTCTCCTGCCCTGCCTCCGTAAAGCCATCCAAACGTACTTTTTTTTTTTTTTTTTTTTTTCTAAGATGTAATGGAGATAGGAACTGTTCTGAAAAACTTGCTGTAAGCTTCCAATATCTATTAAAACTCTGATAATTTTGATAGCATTGAAGAATTCCTTTTGGCCCTTGATATTTTGTGGCCATACACTGGGGAGAGTCTGGCCAATTCGAAAGATCGTTTGATGTAGTTGAAGTAACTGAATTTTGGGTTGTTTGGTCAAGTAATGGAAACTCAAATGAATATTCAGGAGCTAAGACCATTCCAATACTTGTTTTCGCCATGTATAAACTGAACCAACAATTGGGACAAGCAAGAAAATTAAAGCTTCAATAAATACAGATGCACCCAATACATCGAAACTCATTGGCCATGGATAAAGAAAGACCATTTCAACATAATAAATAAATAAAAACAACGAAAACTAGAGTAAACATATAATAACGGATTCAGAACTGTAATCAAGCATCCCCATGGGTTTCTATACCTAATTCATAACTAGAAAGCTTCTCTGGCCATTTACTAATCGGGGCTAAAACCCCGGAAATTAGAAATTCCAGTATAGGAATAACGCTTGATATTATTATAAATGCCCAGAAAATATCATATTTGTGAAGCAGAAACATAGATGTACTCATATGAATGTGGAATATACCAAATTAGTCAATATGAATCAGAATTGTCAATTCATCTTATAATTTTTTTCTTTGAATAGGCCAGAGACTGAAAAATAAGCTCCTACCCTTAGTGTTTTATGGGATATATGTGGAAAGAATAATTTTGTGATTGATATCACATTCTTTAGGAGAATTGTTAGTGCTTCAAGAGGATGTTCCTCTCAAGGGGGGACTGTTTGATAAGGTGCATCGTGGTAATTGAGAATGCATTCGTCATTGGATGAAATTGTGTTTCTCTGCTGCACTTGTTACTGATTTCTCACTGGTCCAAAGGGTGTGGGTAGGTGCCAATACAAAGAAGGATGGAGTTTGCATAGAATAGCTTTGCTTTGATGGTTGAACTATACACAATCTGGAGGAATATGGAATGAAGGTTGTCACTGATTATGCGTTTTAAGTGGGTATAGCATTGAGTCAGGTCATTGAGCAAGATGTTTCACTTAAAGAGTCTTGTTTGTGTGTGTTAGAAATGGAACTTCAATATAAATAAAAGAAACAAGGGCCAAAGCATCTCGATATAAGCTATTACAAATGCATAGAGGAGGGTCATGAATCCAAGTCTGCATAGAGACCAGTGTAATCGGTTGTGGCATTCCTTTCCTATAGATGTGCTTCATATCGTAATAAGAGAAATGTTGATGCAATGCAACCCTTTGCAATCGAGAACAATGGTTGCCATGTAAAAATCCCTTTGATCGTTTTGATGGCCACAAGGGAATCACCATCTATCCCAAGGTGGTTGATTTTAAGGTTCAGGGCAAGATATATATTATGAAATAGAGCAAAACATTCAACCAAGTTGCTATTGCAATTCTTATGTGTTGAGCTAGTTGGAGCAATTAATCTTGCAAATTTGCTTTGAATAATGGCCTTAGAACCCTCCATCAACGGGTTTCAATAACAACCCCTTCAAAGTTGGGCTTGGTCATCTAGGCTTTGGAGGGGTCCATTTGATGAACTTTTGACTTCTTGACATGATTATGACTGCTTGATGAGCATGGTTGTCCATGTTTTTGTCTCCAAGGGTTATAGAACTTGATAACCTTCATGCTCTCAAGAAATTTTCCTCCCATGGTCCGACTCTAGAACCATATGTCACCTAACATATGGTTCTAGTGTTCCACACACCTTTTGCAAGATTGTAATTAAGCAACAAATGATCAAGGCACTCCTCAAGTCCACAGTCAAGTGGTAACATGTGCTGGATCATATGCTTTCTTCTTATTCAGCATAGGCAATTTGTGATGGGCCACCTTCCAGAAATATTTGAATCTATAGAGTACGTGGAAGGTTCTAGACTCTCATCGTTGGGAAGTTTTGGGTACTATTTTCGTAGCTTAACAACTAACCTTAATGTAAAGATCCCTTTGGGTTCCATTTTCCAATAGAGAAAATTAGCACATTGCTTGGAATTTGAATTGAAAATATCAAATTAGGTCTTCATTGCAGCTGCCAGTCAGCAACAAAAGGTCACTAACGAGATCATGCTCCAGTTCGCCTAAGGTTTTGTGAGATAAGACTAGTGGCATCCCTGTTCGAAGGAAACACTTATCTTTCCAAATGCTGATGCAATTTAATGTAGGGGCATTTTCACACTGGGCTCGAGTGGAGTGGCCTATGGGATGCAGGGGCACACTCGGGGTAGGCGGCCTGTGTGAGGTGGGCCCCACCTGTGTGAAGCGGGTGGCATATGCGAGGCGGAAGTCATGTGAAGTAGAGCCCACGAGGGGGTTCTGCTGAGGTCCTAATCCATGCGATGTGGGGCCTGAACTATGAGATAAAGGGATCGATTCACTATGCTCTATCACTTCGAGCTTTTAGAGCAAGTGGTTAGTTGTCCTGCATCAAATTGGTAGCAGAGCAGGAGGTCTCGTGTTCGAGACTCCTTATTGGGGGTAATTAATACAGGGGCATTTTCACACTGGGCTCGAGTGACGCGGCATGTGGGATGCAGGGGCACACTTGGGGTGGGTGGCCCGTGTGAGGCGAAACTCATATGAAGTGGGGCCCACGAGGGGAATTCGGCCGAGGTTCTAACCCATGTGATGTGGGGCCTGAGCTATAAGATAAAGGGATTGATTCACCATGCTTTATCAATTCGAGCTTTCAGAGCAAGTCGTTAGTTGTCCTGCATCACAATTGGCTTCCCCTATTTTCCATAAGGATTCCTCGGGAAGCAATGTTCACCATTCAAAATGGCCTTTTGGATATATCAATGATAAGAGAGGCTCAGGCATTGCCAAAGGTTTTCCTTGAGTTGTTTCTTCCTTAGGATCATAATTCAAAAGTTGTATTTAGCAGAGATGAATCTCCAAGATAGCTTCATGATTAGAGCCTTGTTGAACCTTCTATGTAGGTGAATTGCAAGGTCCTTTGGTCTCTAGGTTTCTTGATTGTGTTCCACTTGATGAATTAGGAACCTTGGTTATTTATTGCTCAAGCTCCAAAGGAAATTCCATTGGAGGCCTTTAATTGACGTTCTTGCATGGAAGGACAATTGTAGCCATGATGCAGTAAGGAAGCCCAACTGTCACTGCTTTGAGGACCAGGACTCTTCCTGCTCACCACAGTAATTTGCTTTTCCAGGCCTTGGATCCTACTTTGGACTCTCTCCATCAACTCCTGGAGTTGGAGGGACTAAGGCCTAAACCCAAGCACCATGGTACCCACATATCAGATTGGAGGATTGAAACACCTAAATTGCTCTCTATGGCCCTTCTCACTCCATCATTAGTGTTTGCAGAGAAAATGACAACCTACTTCTCGTGATTAATACTTTGCCCCGCCTCTACATTGTACAGATTTTCAATGGTCAATATGTTTTCACATCTCCTCTTGTGGCCTTTAAGGAAATTAATGTGTTGCTTGCAAAAAGCAAGTAAGAGACTGATGAACAACCTTTGTAGATTGGAACCAACACAATGTCCTTTCGAGTGATGGCTTCAACTAATGACACTAAATTTGATGGAACAGATATTTGTTCCCGTCTTCATTTCAATTTCCATGAAATTGGTTATCAGTTTTGAGAGTTTGACCTCAACACTTATTCTGATGAATTGGACCCTCTTCTAATTCTCCTTGGTTTTGTCACTCTTAAGCAATCTTTTGACTTATTCTATGACTGTGGATGACGAATTCCATTTTTGACATTCCATTAGGAGGTTTTTTAATATGATCTACATAACTGTCTATGTTATTTACCACATTAACTTGGAAGAAATTCACTTTTCATCATTAGAGCATCGGGTATTGTTTTTTCATAGCCCATGGACCGCCGAATATAACCTCATTCATGTCTTCCATATTGGTGAACTTGAAAACAAAGAAGTAATTCTCCATTTCTAGGATCTCAACCTCCCCTTTTGTTCTACATGCTGTTGGAATTTTCTTCCAGAGGTATGAAACATATTTTAAAACACTTTGGGAACACCTCCTAGATTGCTGTTGTGACTTCAATCTGAGCTGGCTGTGAGTTCAAGATACATATATAGCACACTTCATTTGCTTTCCATTTTGTACTTTTCCTGCCTGCAGCACTTCCTTTGAGAATTCAGTTTTCCTGGATGACTGTTAAAGCAGTTTCATTGATAATCTTCAAAAACTCTCAACCTTTCTTCTGTCCTGTGTTGTTCTTTCATTCTGATCTTATTTTCGGGTCAAATACAAACTCTTTGACGTGATCTGTTTTGCTACAGATATGATGATGAGCCGCCAGAACCTGAGCCTGAGGTTAAACCTGCAACTTCTACTTTCTCCCAAACATTCTGGAGGACTATTTTGACTTTTTGTTGGATCTAACTGAAATTGTTAACCACCATTTGGATGGTTGCAGGAAGGAGCAGAAGAGGATTTGGAAAATAATAACGAAGAGGCTCCTGATGCTTTTGTTGGGACTGAAGGTGAGGAGAAAGAGGAGCAACCAGTACAACGGCCTCGGAAGACGTCAAAATACATGACAAAGTATGAGCGTGCAAGAATCTTGGGCACCCGCGCCCTGCAGATCAGGTTTGGTATTTGAAACTTCTTGGCATCTTTGTTGTTCTGAACTGGAATGAATCACGGCGACACTTTTATTATACTTGCACTCTTTTGTTTTGGTGCAGCATGAATGCCCCAGTGATGGTCGAGTTGGAGGGTGAGACCGATCCGCTGGAGGTAAGCTAGTTGCAGAGTCTGGCTGGATGAAATGTCCCCTAACGTTTAGAAATATGGAAGTCTGCCTGACCCAATTTCCAGTATTCATTCTTTAAAATGGCTGAGGCCCTGTTTGGTTGCCAATTAAAAGTAATGAGTTCATCTCATTTTAGTTAACAGTAATTGTGTATTCTAGTATTAGAAATCATAGTTTATGTAAATTATGGGTTACCAAGATTGCTTTTAATCCTTTACCAACAATTTCTAATACATAATTATTGTTAAGTAAAAATGAAATGAACTCATTTTTAAGTGGCAACCAAACAGGACCTTAAAGATGATGATTATCATAAATGACTAGGTTGTTGATAGTTTGGGTAACTTATTTTATAAAAGCATTGTATTTTCCACTTATGTTTGTAAAAGCTCAGACTTAAATAATGACAACTGTTAATTTCTCATGGAGCACTGCTAATGGCACTTGAGGGCACATGTGCCAACATCGGCGGGATGCGTGAGATCCAGGCTGTCCTTGTGTGGGCAACCATGTGGATTTCCTGGCCTAATAGACAGGACAATCCACTCATTTACAGAAATAAAGGATGGATATTGATAAGGGTCAACAAGTCGCATTTAACATTTACACGTGGCAAAACCCTTTAAAAAAACCATGTGGTGACCTGATACGTGGACAAGCTTTGCTTTTAGGCTAGGGCGTGGTGGGGCCTAGCTGATAGCAGTCTGATTCTCACACATATGCCACCCATGCCAAAGAGTGTGCCCATGAGATTCCCAATGTGATTCTGCTTGCATTTCTCTTGTTTCGTGCATTTCTTGTGTGAAATGAATTCAGTTTTCTATAACCACTGCTGAAAAGTCAGAACAGCCACATTGCCATATGTAAAGCCTTTTGGACATACTAGGTTTCTTTGGAAATGGCAACTGTTATCAGATTGTTTGATCTATCACCCTGTGATTTTAGATTGCAATGAAAGAGCTTCGGGAGCGCAAGATACCATTTACGATCCGTCGCTATTTGCCAGATGGAAGGTGAGATTTTCCTTCTTCGTATTATTATTATTACTATTATTATTATTATTAATTTCCCCTTTTCCTATGGCATGCATGCATGATGGTGTTAACACTGAAATATGGCAGTTATGAGGACTGGGGGGTTGATGAGCTGATTGTAGAAGACTCTTGGAAGAGGCAAGTTGGGGGTGACTGATGACGGCAAATCTCTCTACATCTCAACTAATCTCAATCCTATTCCTGTTAGGTTTCTACTAGGAACAAAACTTACATTAGTCCTGGTCATGGTGTGTAGATCTTGACTGTACCTTTATAGCACAAGTGTGTATGGTCTGTACAAAGGTTGTTTCCTTTCATTTACATCTTGTGGCATGTTCCATGGACGTGGATGGACCTACTCTAGATGGGGGGTATGGCGCCAGAATCAGATCCGTTGAATGATCTTAACTTACGGTTAACAGACATTTGTTTACTCGATGTTGATTGATTTTATATGTTGACAGCTCATTAGTAGGACACCGACAGGCCAGTTATGACCGTCCATCCATTCAGTGTGGAGCTGGGTTGTTGTTACTCATCTGTGGTGGACCCCATGCCATGTGCTCGGTAGCTGAGTGAATGCGTCAAATATAGATGCTGAATCCACATATGCCACAAGCACGAGTTGGTATGTCGTAATCATAATGTCCATAGAAAAAAGGGCATCCTAATGATGATGGAAGATTTGCGCTTGTACTCTTTTTACAATTGAGGATGCATTATTGAAGTTTTGTAAGCTTCTATCACACGTGGGGCCCTCCTGTGATTAAGATGCCTGCGTGTATTCCATTCCTTGTATTAATTTACATAAAGAATGGAGAAAAAAAGGGGCTATTTTTTTCTTTCTCATCGGATGGATGTGATGGAGAGCCACCGAATTGCATGGATAATAGCAAGAGCAATGGGTGCATGGCAGCAATTTAGTACGTTTTCGTCTAGCATTTTGTCCAAGTGGAGCCATTGTTCGTTTTGACTTTATTCCCCCAACTTTAAAAGGGACGTGGAAGTTCATGCACTGGAAACCTAGGTGGGGCCTACCATGATGTTTGTGAGAAATTCACGCCGTCCACCGTGAGCTCATTATAGGACATTGGGCCAAAAATAAGTCAGATCCAATACGCAAGTGGGCCTAAAACGTGAGGATTGAAATACCACAGTTGAAATATTGGTAGGGCCAATTGAAATATTTGTAGGGCCACGGAAGTTTTCAATCAGGCTAATATTTGTGTTCTCATTCATCCCAACAGGAATGACAATACGAATAAACATCACTGTCAACCCAGAAGGTTTCAACAGTAGGAATTTGACCCAGGAGATTTCAACGGTAGGAATTTCCCTGTGTCAGTAGGGGTCCAACAAAAGGGTCACCCTTCAAATCGATGGAGGGCCAAATTCTCTATGGCATGGATGGCATTTATTTTTTATTTTTCCCTTTTTTTGGGCATGCCGCACTGAGATTCCACCATTTTAGCCTTTTAATTTTGCAATTTGAAGTTTTGGCTGCTGATCATTTTACACGTAATATCTATTTGATAGGTTACCATCTGGATGGTTATGATCGTTCGACCAACGGCTGCTTTTAGCTCTATCCGCAATGAGCTGTACAAGTTAGGTAATCTCACGGAAGAACGGTTGTGAACTAGCCAGTGGTCTGGCTGAGTGTTCGGGTGGGACCCTTTTTTAGTGGATCTGCCTGATTGTCGTGGCAGGTGGTTGCATGTTTTGGCCCACCTTTTGCACGGTCCAGATGTTCTGCGCATGCATCAAGGCCAGGATGCAGCCGTGTGGCATACTGTAGGGTAATCGTAGATCACTCTAATTATAGGACCCACTGTAGATGGAGAAGAGACTGAAAACTCACTGATTCAACAATGACAACCATCCACATGGCAGCAATAAAAAGGATGGTTAAAAAGAAGTGAAAGGGTCAACATTCGATGGAAGAAATCAGATGGTTCAGATCGGCCGGTGACCCCTACACCAGCCAGGTAGCACTAGCTGGCGAAAAGCTCTGTGGGGCCACCATGATATGTGTTTTATCCACACCGTACATCCATTTCCCCAGCTCATTTTAGAATATAACTCCAAAATGAAGCAGATCCAAATCTCAAGTGGACCACACCATAGGAAACAGTCCGAATTGAACGCCCACTGTTGAAAACTTCTTTGGGGCTACAGAAGTTTTAGATCAAGCTGATGGTTGTGTTTTCTCTTCATCCTTGGTTATGTGACTTTATAAACAGGTCAAATAAACATTGCGGTGGCTCCCAAGAAGTTTTCAAGGGTAAGCGTTCAATCCCCACTGTTTCCTATGGTATGATCCACTTAAGCTTTGGATCTGCCTCATTTTTAGGCTCATGCCCTAAAATAAGCTGTCAAATTAGATGAATTGGGTGGATAAAAAACATACATCATGACAGGACCCACGGAACTTTTCCACCAGCTACCTGACTGGTGTAGGTGGTCGCCAGCCAATCCGCGTCCATTTTGGAGGTCTTGAATGCCGTCCATGCAAACCTCGCAATCGATGACATAGCCTGACCATATGAAAATTATTAGACTTTGCCCACTTAAATATGGACCATTATCAGTCCTTGTGCCATGATTTGTTTTCAACTGTATGTTTAGAGGACGTCATGATACATAAATGTGGGGAGATCTTCGTCAGTGGCCCACCCATGATGGGTCCCACCGATTATACTAGTTGGGTCTTTGCTCTTCGAAGAGGAAAACATGGAAGGAAATTGACTGTATTGACCTTGATGTATGGTCAAATTCCCTAAAGAGATTCAACCTTTTAAAGATTCCGTAGGTGGCCTTCTGACATGCCTTCGAAAATTACTCGGATCAAAATACCATTTGTCTTTATTTTAGTAGTTGTATAGTTTTTTCGGAAATAAGAAGTTACCTCGTATTTAATGCTAAGAAAGTGAAGTATACAGAATCCTTTTTTGTACGTGGGCAACAAACTTATGGGGCCCACATTGATGTATGTGTATAATTCATGCCACCCATCCTTTTTGCCGTGTTATTTTAGGGATAGGGCCTAAATATCAGCCTTATCCAGAGCTTGTGTGGGCCACATAATAGAAAATAATTGTGACAATGGAACCCACTGTTGAAACTTTCTAGGCTCACTGTGATGTTTGTTAGAAGTGGACACTATCCAATCAAGACTTTTTGGGCTCACAGCGAGCTAGCAGACAAGGTGGATGGAACGGATCACTCGATTGTGGGCTTTAGGCTATTGTACCAATGGCTATTCTTTTATTTGATAGTAAAGGAAGTGAACATGTAACAACTGTGACCCATATAACATGATAACCACGACCCATATAACATGCTAACTACAATTCATGACAACTACAACTCATGACAACCACGACCCTTACCACATTACAACCACGACCCTTACCGCATTACAACCACGACCTAGGTATGGGTAAGGTGCACACGGTTCGGTTTGGTCCGGTTTTGGAGTGAAACCGGAACCGAACCGTTCCTAACGATTCTAGGAAATTCAGAACCGGAACAGGACCGTTGGCACCCTAGAACCGAACCGTTAAAACCGGTTCGGTTCTAGATCAGTTCCACGATTCTGGGCTTTTTATAATCCAGCCCAATTGTAAGCCCATGTCCATCCATGTTGTGGTCCATTTGATGAATAGTTTAGATATTGTATAAGGTGTGCAAAAATACATTTACGAAAATAATTGTTCTAGAGAAAATAATTCTAAGGTGTGCAAAAATACATCGGTTCGGTTTGAGGTTTGGTTCCACGGTTCGGTTCTACGGATCGGATCCACGGTTTGGTTTTACGGATCGGTTCACGGTTCGATTCGGTTCTACATACCCCCAAACTGAGAACCAAACCGATGTCACCGGTTTTTTGATTTTTGGAACCGGAACCGGAACCGGTGCACTCTAGAACCAGACCAAACCGAACCGTTTGGTCGGTTCCGATCTGGTTCCACGATTCTACCGGTTAAATGTGCACCCCTAGGTATGGGTCGTGGCTGCCATGTTATATGGGTCGTGGTTTTCATGAGGTGAGGGTTGCGGTTGTCATAAGATAAGGGTCGTAGTCTTTATTTTATAGGCTTAGGACCAACTAGTGGAGTCTACATTGATGTATGTGAATAATCCATGCTGCCCATCCTTTTTGCCATGTCATTTTAGGGCCTTAGGCTATTGTACCAATGATGATCTTTTCATTTGGTACTAAAGGAAGTGAACATGTAACAACCGCGACTCATATAACATGAGAACCACGACCCATATAACATGATAACCACGATCCATGACAATTATGACCCATGACAATCACGACCCATATAACATGACAACAATGACCCATATAACCTGCATTTCCTGCTCGTGCAGTCTATCAATAGTCATCTCATATTCGAAAAAAGTCAGGCTAGCTTTGGTACGCATGTGCACGTTACTTTTCTAACTTTGTACGGTATAACTTCATGAGGATAAAATCCACATCGTCTGTTAGATGCCCCACCTTATATTTAGATTGAGACCCAATGATGAGAATGATTCAACGGTCAGGTGGGCTACTCCATGGGAAACCACGACCTATGTAACAGGACAACCACAACCCATATAATATGATAACTACAACCCATGACAACCACGACTCATGACAATTACGACCCATGGAGTTTCATCTGATGGATGGTAAAGATCTTATGTATGTTTATCTCATGTAGTGTAACGCCCCGGAAAATCGGGGGTCGTGCATAGACTCGACTCCCGAGTTCCCGAGTGTCACTTATCATGCATTTATGGTTTTTTTATGATTAATCAAATTTAACTGCGCAAATTGGAATTACCTGAAACATGAAGCACAATCGCACCAGTCTACTGAAGTGAAAGAAATCTCACAAATATACAAGTCCAAAAATAATAAAGGGTCGCCCAAGGCGTTGCCCAACAGGATAATAAAAGAAGGCTATATCTCAAAAGACTAAAGCGGAGCCCGCGGCTCAGCAAATACAAATTCAGCCCGATCAAGCCGATGGAGAGCCGCCCATCAGCTGAAAGTAGGAGAACTCGTCCTCCTCGAGGATAGCATCGCCATGCTCCACCTGCTCTGCATCCCCTGCATTTATGAGAGAGTCTGGTTGGTGTTTTAAAACACCGTCCCAGAGTGGGAGTGAGTGATCAACTCAGTGTGAACTATTAATCTTAAGTTTTAACAGGCAGCAGTTATAGCATGAATTTAATGAAAGGCAACATTCGTAGATACTAAGCTAATCTTGATAATGCGTATGCATGGTGAATGGTATGATGCATGCCCTCGCCACAACTCTCCCTCAAGCGACTCCATCTTACGATCGCATATGACAACACTCCCTCAGAGCGACCTCGACTGCCGAGTCGCCACCCTAGCTAATGCGATGCAATGACATGTTAGCCAAGTTCTTAGTTAAGTCCATTCATCCAGCAGGTTGGGGATTCTGATACACCCCACGTATCAATGCCCTAAACTAGTTGCGAGGCCAAGACCCCATCAATGTGTGAGGCCAAGGCCCCACGGTCCGTGATCCCGTCGGGTTCCTCATCCCCGACTTCAAGCACATGAGGAGTGCCGAGAGAAAGGGATCGCTCGCGGTCACTACGGGGAGGCGCGACACCCCAGCGTAGGCCGACAGCTGGGACACAGTGTCCCATTCCACCATGCCCGGCTCACGAGGCCGTGGACCAATTTCAGGTGGGTTATTGATGGGCTACAACGGTTGTAGGGTGGTTCAGGTTCCATATATATGTGAGCATACAGGGTTAACAAACAGGGTTGATCAGACAGTGGGCTAAACCGCATGAATCAGGCAAGCACGTGGCGGAACGACATCGGGTACCAGCGACCCATGTAGTCTAACTACTGTCGCCCACACGCACTCGTCCAATCCATAGGTTTAGCTTCAAGACGATCCTACCAACGGGACCGCCTTCGCTTTCCTCGCATTCCTGACCAACCCAAGGATTAGGTGGTGATTCATAACATGTTAAGTATACAAGTTATCAACTAACATATCAATACCATGTTCACATGCATCTCAACTATAAAAATGAGTACTCCTACCAAGTGAGCAAACATTATCAAGAACTAAGGTGCGTGTGAGTGTGTGGGTTTGTGAGGAAGTTAAGCTCTTCCAACACCTCAAGGAATTAAACACACAAGAGTCAAGATTCATAAACACTATGGAGCAATGCATATGAGCGAAATCAATCCAAACAAACATGAGCATGTAATCATTCCTATGCTAAATCATGTGTGAGACAAGATCAACATCAAATGTAAACTAATCATGCCCAATCATGCAATTCCAACAACACACCATTCCTAGGTTTTCTCTAAATTCTTCAATACCACAACTCAACAAACAAAATCATTACATTCCTACTATAATTGGTGCTAGGCCACCTAAGGATAATAGTCCGCACCTTGTGATTCGTTGGAGGCTCAAAAATGACCTAGGAATGAGGGTTTTGGAGGTTGGCCGATCGGAATCCCTAAAACAATTCAAACATGAGAGAAATCCATGCATTTTCTTCTTCAATACAAGGATTTCAAGAGAAATGAGTGAGGGATCTTACCTAGATGGCCCATGGACGATTTTCGGTGGTTGTGGTGTAGGGTTTCTTCTTGGAGAAGGTGTAGAAGGTTGTGGGTTTGATCCTCTTGGGCCCCACCTTGATTGAGAGTCCACCATGCCTTCTTCCCTCTCTCTTTCTTCTCCTTTCTCCTCTTTTTCTTCTCCCTTTTCTCTCTTCTAGGGCAAAATTCGTATGGGGAGAGGGGTGCCCAAATGAGGCCCTTTTTATAATTCCATATTTGGTGAAAAAGGCCCCAAGCTTCCATAATTTCCTAAAATAGACTTATAAGACTCCCTATTGGTGTTGGGGTGGCCCTAACACCCCTCTAACCACTAAATTTGGTGTGTAGGTGCCCTATGGCTTGACTACAGTCCATGCAAAAATTTAGGGCGAATGGATGAACGATATATGATCTGAGAAAGCGTTTCCGACCTTTAAGTGGCCATTTGGGGGCCATTCTGATTGATGGGTCATTTCTGGTGGCCCTCTAGCCATGAAATTTATAGGGTAGGTGATCCATGGCCCGATGAAGGGCCATGTAAAATTTGGGAGCGATCAGATATGGGGTTTGATCGCACGGGTCCGATTTACGATCAACGGTCATCGTGCCACGATCGGGGCCCAGATTTGGTGGGCAGGCGTTGAAAAATACATTAAACCTTCACCGTAAATTTGAAAGAAATCCGACGGCTGGAAGGCCCGGAGTCTCAGTTTCTTTTGTTAGTGCCAGATTTTAATCTGGCATTGGTGGGGCGCATTGGGCAAGCGCCAAATGGTACTTCTGGGTGTCCACTGGGTCCGCAGTCCACGATGGACTACAAGCCCAGTGAGATCTATGATTTTCTAAAGTTTTAGATTTTTCTAACCCTCCTCGGTTGCTGGGTGGCCCACACGGGCCATCTTTAAGTGTAAACAGCCATCTGGCTTGGCGGCCCGCACCAGGCCTTATCACGGCCTGTCTGGTCTATTAAATTGGAATAATCTTGGATTAATTAACTCGTGTATAAGCTAACATTGAGTGCTAATGGTCAGTACGTGATAGTATAAGTTAATTTAAAAAAAAATCAAAGATTTTTGGAAATCCAAAACAGTGAAAATCCGGGATGTTACATGTAGTCACCAAGTTAGTGCAAGTCACGCCATAGTCGTGCAAACTATATTTGTATAGTAACATAGGTCGCATCAGGTGGTTGTACTACGATAAGGGTTGTGATTGTAATATTGTAAGGGTCGTAGTTATCATGAGTCGTGTCATGAGGTAAGGATCGTGGTTGTCATGTTATATGGGTCGTAGTTTTCCATGGAGTCGTAGTTGTTATGTTATATGGGTCATAGTTTTCATAGGTCGTGGTTGTCATGGATCGTAGTTATCATGTTATATAAGTCGTGGTTCTCATGTGATATGGGTCGTGGTTGTAATGGGTCGTAGTTGTCATGGATCGTATTTATCATGTTATATGGGTCGTGGTTCTCATTTTAAGGTTAAGGCCTATAAAATGAAGACTACGACCCATATAGATGACAACCACGACCCGTACCCCATGACAACCACGACCCTTACCGCATTACAACCACCTGATGTAACCGATGCTACTATACAGATATCGTTTGCACGACTATGGCATGACTTACACTAACTTGGTGACTACATGGGATAAACATACATAAGATCCTTACTATCCATTAGATGAAACGATCTATTTACACCGTGGATACTAAATTTCATTCAAATATAAATATTAAATGGACCATAACGTAGAGATGACTATTGATGGACTACATGAGCAGGAAATGCAGGTTATATGGGTCGTGGTTATTATGTTATATAGGTCGTGGTTGTAATGTGGTAAAAGTCGTAGTTGACATGAGTCGTGGTTGTCATGTTATATGGGTCGTGGTTGTTATGGGTCGTGGTTATCATGTTATATGGGTTGTGGTTCTCATGTGATATGGGTCGTGGTTGTAATGTGGTAAAGGATAGTCATTGGTACAATAGCATAAGACCCACAATGGGGTGATCCGTTCCGTTCACCTTGTCGGCCAGTTCACCGTGGGCTCAAAAAGTCTCAACTTGGATAGTGTCCACTTCTAACAAACATCACAGTGAGCCTAGAAAGTTTTAACAGTGGATTCCATTATCACCATTATTTGTAGCCCACACGAGCTCTGGATAAGACTGATATTTGGGCCCTAACCCTAAAATGACAGCCAAAAGGATGAGCGGCATTGATTATACACATACATCAATGTGGCCCCCACGAGTTTGGTCCTTGCCCACGCGTAAAAAAGGGTTCCGTGCACATCACTTTTTTGGCATTAAATACAAGGTAATTTCTTATTCCCTAGAAAACCATACAACTACTGAAACAAGGACAAGGGCATTTTAGTCTAAATAATTTTCAAAGGCATGTCAAAAGGCTAGCTACGGAATATTTGAAACGTTGAATCTCTTTAGGGAATTTAACCATGCATTAAGGCCAGTACGGTTAAATTCCCATACATGGACGAGAGACGAAGCCTAAAGGCATTTTTCTACTTCACATAAAAAACAAAGGTTAGCGGGACCCCAGGATACTCTTGGATCTATTTGCATTGAAGAATTTTCAAAGAAGAGCCTCTGTTTTTTCTAGCTCTGCTTTTGCTGTTTGTCACTCGCACCGAACATATTAATATCACTCATAATTCAGTGGAAATATGATTGAGATTGGAGAACAGTACAGCAAGGCTCTCTCTTTCTCTCTCTCAAAGGCACGTCTCTTTTCATTAGCTCAAATCTGAACTGGGTCATTTGATTTTCTGCAATTTATGCTCGCAATTTGTGTTTTTGTATAGAATTGAAATTTATTACTAGTTTCTTATAATTCACCACACCCATGAAGAGCTTTCTGGAATTACAACTTAATTCGGTTTTGCTCCAAGTAGTGTTTGTTTTAGTCTATGAGAGGGTGGTTAGAAACTCGTTCCCTGGTCACAGCGAGATTTAGATGAAGAAAATGTGAAGATACAAAGACCCAAATGCTGAAATGGGAGATCGTTCGATGCAGATATGGTTGATCAATGGGTTCTGGGATGAATTTTGAGTTGGGATTATTCTATCTTTGCAGATTTTGAAATTTTCCTATTGTTTTCTAGAGAGACTTAACGTTTCGTTCATCTTGAAGAAGAAGATTGATGTCACGAGTGCCGAATTGGAATCAACTGGGAGGCAGGACTGAGGTGGAAGTTCATTTTGTAAATGCTGGTGTCCCTTGCGTAGTCGAAGAGAATTTCAAAGGACATTACCTGGTACATGGTGATCTTTCCATCGAAAAGGTTCTCCAAGATCAGGTGAGCTCTGATTAGTATCTCTCATCATTGTTGATGGTAAAGAGATAGAAAATGATTTATTGCAGCTTGTGTCATTTTTGCCACCTTGAGAGATGTGGTAAGATGTCTGTGTGTGTCCAAGTTCTAATTCGTTTTATGCCTGATTGTTTCTTAGGGCTCGTTTGGATGCCTATAAATTGGGCTAGCTGTAAATGAAATATAGGTAAATGACTTACAGCCAGTCAGTGTTTGGATCCTGAAAAAAGCCTGTAAATAATTTTACAGCTTTTAGCTGCAAATGAAATCACTGTGATTTCATTTGCCTGCAAATCATTTACAGCCTAACGATTTTAATTTTGAATTTTTAGTCCAAGTGTCATATATTGCATGAATATTTAGTCAAAAAAGTATTTAAATTTGGTTAACAAAAATTGTACATCAATCTAGATAATCTAAATTGTGGGCACCATTCTAGATGTAGCATATTATGCAATGACATTGATTGGACAATCCAGACCATCCAAATGATGGGCACAGATTGGAAGTTAAAAAGAAAATGATCAGAAATCCAACTTCAGCCCATATTAGATGGTATCATCCAATTTGTGATATTGGGTTTTCTCTATCCACAAGGGGGGCGAAGATTTAGGTGTTCTGGATTGACATGCATGTATGCTACATGTGCAGTCGAGGAGTCCCCAGCATTTGAGAGATGGTGGAAAATTCACAGTGTGGTTTACAAGTTGAGCTTATTCATCGTCATGTAACAAATCTCTGGTTCTTCAGCTGCCACAGATAAGTGCTGATACCAGCAAATATACATATGCTCAATTACTGAACTTTGAATTGGTCGAAGTAGATTTTGATCTTCTGTTTAATTGTGTAATATGATTGGCTATTTTGATTTCTGTAGGAAATCATGTACCAGTCACTCCAGGCTAGCACTGGAAATGATTTGACAAGAGCTTCATCAAGTGCAGATTCTAGTTATGATCGTGAACAAAGTGGACGTGAAAAGACTAAAGAAAGAGAGGGAGAATCCTCATCCGCTGTTAATCTTGAGTCGCAATTAGCATTGGATGAAGCTCTTGCAAGATATGGAGAATCAACTCGATGTTATTTCCTTAAGTGAAACTACTGGGACCAATAATGGTAAAGATGATTTCTCCTCAGCTATGAGATCTTTATCACTTTGATGTGTTTGTTTATGTGAAGCTCTTTTTTATCCCTTTTCTTTTCTTTTCTTATTTAGATATCCGTTTGGTATCTGGAGTTGCAATTACCAATTTTGATATGATTTTTTCTATTCTTCCTATTTCCGTCTCTCTTGTATGTAAGACTGGTTGGCGATTGTCAGTGCTATAAAGTTCTCTGTCAATTTCGTGAAGATCTTGGTCAATTTTACCAACTTCTCGATCAATTTCATGAAGTTCTCAGTCAATTTTACTGAGTTCTCGGTCAATTTCATGAAGTTCTCGGTAAAATTGGTTGAGAACTTCATGAAATTGACTGAGCACTTGATAAAATTGACTGAAAACTAAGCGAAATTGACTGAGAACTTCACAAAATTGATTGAAAACTCAGTAAAATTAACCAAAAACTTCACGAAATTGATCGAGAACTTCATGAAATTGACCGACAACATGGTAAAATTGACCGAGAACTCGATAAAATTGACTTAGAAATTCATGAAATTGACTGAGAAGTTTACGAAATTGATCGAGAACTTCTTGAAATTGACTGAGAACTTACAAAAATTGATCGAGAACTTTACGAAATTGACTGAGAACTTCATGAAATTGACTAAGAATTTTTTGAAATTGATCGAGAACTTGCAAAAATTGACCGAGAACTACTTAAAATTGGCTAAGAACTTCTTAAACTTGATTGAGAACTTGCAAAAATTGACCGAGCACTTCATAAAATTGGCCAAGAACTTCCTAAAATTAACCGAGCGCTTGCGGAAATTGACTAAAAACTTCATGAAATTGATCGAGAAGTTCGTAAAATTGACTGAGAACTTCATAAAGTTGCCTGAGTTCTCAATAAAATATCAAATCTCAGTCAGTTTCTGCGAATTCTTAGTCAATTTCACTGAGTCCTCAATTAATTTCAACAAGGTCTTGATCAATTTGCCCGACTTCTCAGTCAATTGCAGTGACTACTTGGTCAAAAATCAATGACTTTTAGGTCAATTTCAACGAGTTCTTGGTGCATTTAGCCAAGTTCTTGGTGCGTTTAGCCGAGTTCTCGGTGAAATTTCATGAAGTTCTAGGTTAATTTCAGCGAGTATTTTTATGAGTTATCAGTCGATTTGTCCGAGTTCTCGGGGAAATTACCCGAGTATTTGGTAAATTTCAATAACTTCTCAGTGAATTTCAACAAGCTCTCGGTCAATTTCCATCTACTTCTCGGTGTATTTCAGCGAGTTCTCCGTCAATTTCACTGAATTCACAGTCTATTTTCAACAAGTTTTAGGTTGATTTTTGCGAGTTCTTCGTCAATTTCTAGGGAGCACTAGTTGAATTTGACTAAGTACTCTCAATAAATTACTAGTTGAATTTGCACATATAGTTGGTATATATATATATATATATATATCATTTTTGAGATTTTTCTCACCGTAAACTTCACCTTAAACCCACTAGCTTTTTTAAACATCCTTACCTCCTAACCTGAGTTGAAGAAGAAGATGAGGAATGCATTGAAGTGAAACACAATTTAAAATCTTTTAAAAGATTGTAGAAAACTTTTATGAAGAAAATCCAAAAGATTCCAAGTTTATCAATGCAACCAGTTTGAAGGAATGAACGAAACCTTGAGCAAAATGGCAAATGTAAAATGATAATATATAAAGATTCAATGAAAATTTTAGGAAGAAAAAAGGATGAAAATAAGATGAATTTGTAAGTTTTTGGATATTAGTGAGTGAAATGAATATTAGCTCAAGTGGTAGACTGAGTGAAAGATACCTTGTCTCAACACTGAGGTCTTGGTATGGATTCCTAATAGGGGTGGCTAGCAGTGAAGTGTGAACTGACTGACAGTGGGGTGTACTAACAAGCTAACCAAAAAATAAAAACCCATGAAGCAAGGGTATTTTCGTTTACAAATATTTAATTGGTTCGGCGGGGTTTAGTCTTGGAAAGTAGAGTTTAGGGTAGTTCAGAAACCACGGGTAGAAGCTGAGGTTTACGGTGAGAAAAAACTCATTGACAGTGACACTTTATGATTTTGGTACACGGGAGGATCACACTCATCCATACATATGTATAGCACGATCCAATGTGCCGTGTGTGCATATATATATATATATATATCACCAACACTGCCAAGCGCCAAATACGTGCCACATGTGCTTAGGCTTCACATGCAACTGCGCTTGTTCAAGCAACCAACTTCTGTCAGCATGCATCTTCAAGCGACCCACATGCCACATATGCAAGTATCTACAAGTGTATCGTTTGTTTGCATGCTTGTCTACACAGGGCATTTGACAAACAGTAGTCAGTAATGAAGAAAAGCCTCCCCATTATAAGCCTATTCAGATAGGCCTTAGCTTGACGGATGCATTTAAAATAGCAAAGCCGAACAGACCTTTGAGTGGTAATCAGATGGGCCCTATATCTGTGTCTGATATGGTGCCTGTATGTGAAGCTGAATTTATTTATTTTTTAATTCAGGATTTTATCCATACCCACAAACGACATATGCATAGGGGGGGCACCATATGTATATGTAGGCATCATTACAACTCTATTCATCCGTTTATGGTTCATTTCACAAAAGAAAAACAAATTACCAAAGAAAACTGTGGAACTTGTAATAGAAAACTTCTATTAGTATCCCGAAATTTCCATATAACATTTTTTCAGTAACAATATCATCTGGAAAGATGCAGATTATAGGGCAAGACTACTGTTTGTCACTTTTTTTCTCACCTAAGTTATCAGAAGCTCAATTTTCAAACACGTGGCAAACGAATGCAACATATGAACTATTCATCAATTATCCTGTTCCTTAGATGAGCCATACTCTCAGAAATCATACCCATCTAGCAATCCTAACCATTATCAATGGCGGCCCAGGGGGAAAGAAAACGGATGGTTATTGGAAAAAAGTCCACCACAGAGAATCCTCCAATCCAAGGGTTAGGACTTAGGAGTGTACAATATGTGGAAATTTTGGGATACAGACCATCCAAGGTAAGGCGCCTGATGAACATACACATTTGCCATGGTTATGAAAACCAGGCGACTAATAAGTTTCACCCATAGAAGAAAAGAAAAGAAGTGGCAACAATTCAAGGTTCTCTCTAGATGGCATTTGCTTAGATTTCTGAAAAGGTCTTGATTGTCTTAAACCCATGGTTTTCTGGGAGAGTTCCATTTCCTGGACGGATGGAGATTATTACTTCCAAACCTGAAACATAATGATTTTGCAGTATCGATTAGTAAAACACCCACGATATGACACCTTTTCCAGCAACATATTAGAATTTAAACAGACTAGAAATTTAACAAAAAAAATAAATAAATAAATAAATCAACCTTTCAAGTTGAAATAACTAAAATTTTGAGTCATTGGATAAGTTTTCCTGCTTATCATCAAAGCATCAAACTCTAGCATCAACGTGCTTAATTAGTGAAGGATCATTGAATGATTTAGCCTACAAAATACACGGACCACAAAAGAACAAAGAAAAACAATTTTGAAAAGCATCAGCAAGTATTTGAAATATCAGCGAGGTAAAGGTATTTGCTTCTTATCCACTTGTCTCAAACATACTCCTTCACGCTTATCTCAAACATACTCTTTCACCAGTCACAGATGGTATTCGAGAGAGAAAACCTTGGGGACTCCTGAAGATCATCAGATCTTGAATCAAACAGCTCAGTTTGTGCAAGACTCAGGCCATCAGGTTGGCCCTGCCATGTTTACTTCATGGATCAAAAATCAAGTTGGTGCAGTCAACAGGTGGTCACAAGTACATCAAATGTGGCCATTGACCAATTCTTTTTTACTTCCATTTTTTGATAGTGTGGCCAACCTGATTTACTGGCTAGGGTATAGGAAAGTGGGGCTCATCTGATGAAGAGCCTAGGTCTCACGCATATGTGCCCCATGGAGAGTAGTATGCAAAATAATACTCTGCAAGTGGACTTTGCACATCTCCTAGAAGGAATATGTGGATGAAATAGGGTTTTGCTAGCTTGCACTTACTGACTAGAAAGATGAACATGTGATATCAATGATCATTTCAGAAGAAAAAAAAAAAAACATGAAAGGTTCAAAGTTAAGGAAACAGTTCATTATTCTTTAGAGAAGTCGCAAACAATTACCTGCTGCCTTTGCAGCCACAGCTTCTTGAAAGACATCTGTCACAAATAAGATCTGTGATGGCTTATCAACTCCAACTGACTGTGAAATCTCCAAGTAACTGCATGTTTCTCTTTTGTTTCTGCAAACAGAAATAAAAAGGGAGGGAAAAAAAAAAAAAAAAGAAGTCGCCTTTGAACCCAGTGTAACAATAGCAGGAATGCCAATATATGAACAAATACATGTTTTCCCAGAAGAATGCTAAAAGGAAACCTACCCTATCACCATATCGAAGAATCCACATAAATATTTCCTCAAGTCCCCATATGCTGTATTTCCAAAGAGAAGCCTTTGAGCCTCTCTACTACCACTAGAATATATGTAAACCTGCATGAAGATAAGCAACAGTGCCAACTAGTTATGTAAAGAAAATTCTTCTTTTAATGGTTGCTGTCCATATTCTAATGAATAGCCCATTCTTCGAGCTCTATCCCCTTGGTAACAAGAGTCGGGGACACAAAGGCCATAAATCTTCAAAACGTGCACAAAAGAGAAGAAAATAAATATTGATTGACATTAGTTGCAGTCTATCATCCTAATCTTTGAAGTAAACAAGGTTTTGAATACGGTTTTGGTGGGAATATCGGACAGGCACAAAAACAGACCCATATTGGATGGATACAGGCCTGTATCAACCAAAATTTTTTTAGCACAAAACAATTCTTGAAAAAATAATGTGAAAATAGGAAAAAATGTAAAACATGAGAATCTATCATTGTTTGTGCTTTTAGCATGCATTAAATGGTGTATTAGACCATTCTTTGATAAGAATGATGCCTGTCAGCTTGATCTGCTGGAAGTCAACCAAATAGGACCTAATGGAACAAGATCTAAAGTGATAGTTTACCCTTCTTCCGATACTTCCCAAGATGACCCATTCCACTTCGATTGTCGAATCCCACTCAGATATTTGTTTTGATCCTCAAAATAGGACTATATTTAGTCTAAAATTGGTTTGCAAGCTTCATTCATGGTTGCAATGAAGGAAGAATTGGAAAACAAGAGAAGGCCTTTATGACCATAACGGATACTCAAACCCATGGTTAGTAAAGCTATAAGTAAAAGTACAACCTTGATGCCCATAGCATGCCATTTCTCAAGAGCTTCTGGAACATCCTCAAAAACTACTCCCTGCAATTCTTTATGTAGAAATCCAGTTCTCCATATATGGCCCTGCATGCAGAAATGTTGGCAAATAAAAGAGGTACCAAGGACAAGCCCTTTGAAAGTAGGCACTATTTGAAATTACAGTTTGATAACCTGCAGTTGTTTCAAAGCGGTAATTTTCCTGTCAGCCCTTATCATTGCCTCCACATTAGCTACCAAGGATGCAATCACCTCCTCTTTACCAGCATCATCGGGGGGAATGGGCACAGAACCAACAACACCTTGCTCCAAATCATCTTGAACCTGAACAGAAGTGAAACCCCATTTACCATCCCTCATCTGAAACTTTCAAAGGTGACAGTGTTCGATTCTTAACTTGAAATAGGAAGTACACATGAATTGCTACAGTGCAGCAACTCACTCTCTGATTGTCCAGATTGATGCTTATTAGCCTACTCGTTCACAGAAATGATGAATACCCACCAATGACTTGTTCCACACAGACATGCACCTGGCTTGATTTCAACCATGGATAAGGATTACAGCCATCTCAAACCCCACATGGATGGATATGTTTGGGCATGTCATATTACACCTATGCTGCTTGCCCAGAGGCTACTATGGAGCAACTACCACAAGGTTGATCTGGTCATGGATGGATATATTTTAGGTAAGACAGCTGAATCAGGTGCTCAGACCTCACACGTTCTAAGGATCAATAGACTACCGTCATATTCAGACTTATGATGAGAAAATAATGGGTCAATAATTTCAAAGACCAGTGCACAGAACAAGCCATCTTTTGTAGCCAAATACTGGCCATAATCTGTAGCACGTTCAAAATCTTTCAAAGGTCAATAATTCCCTACAATCTATCAAAAGCGAGGAGAGAAACCTCAAGAGTCAAGACTAGCTTGAACTTGCTCTTCACTCTTCGGAGCTCATTATACCACACCTCAAACTGCTACTTGTCTCGATGCATTTCTTCGGGTGAATAAAAGCCTACTAAAATACCTAATCCCTATAAACTGGTGCTGAATGAAATGCTAGTAAGGTATATCCTCTCACATTCCGGTATTATTATATTATTATATGCTAATAGTAGTCCACAGCCAAATAATGGTAAAAGATAAGTAATAAACCAATGGTAAAGATCAATTTGGCTCCACTAATAACGTATAAATGGCATTAAATGAAAGGACCTAAATCTTACTTGGGCTCGCAGAAGCTTAATGTCATCTTGAGTTTCTTCACTGTCATATGTGATAGTTAAATGTTTCCGCACATTATCACGGGCATATGGGAAAAGAACATCAGTAACAAATGATATTGGGGTTGTGGTGCCTTCAATGTCAAGAAGAATGCATTGCTGCAAATATCCAAAGCACTCAAAAGATCAGTCAGATTTCAATTTCTAGTAGAGGACAATCTAACAGGGAAAGAAAACTCATGAAGTACTCCAGATGCATTTTACTTTTTCATCAGTAGTGTTCCAAATGGAATTTACAAACTGGTATGAGTTTGAAAATTTATTGGACCCCAAAACAAAGATCCTGCAGTAGAAATTTAATTTGAAAGGAAAATAAAAGTAATAAAGAACACTGACATACAAAAGATAAAGAGTATAAGAACTTACTCTAGATAGCTCAAGTGCATTATTTTCATTCAGAACCCCAGCCTTCACAGCCCCGTTTACATTCCTACCATCACCCCATAAACCTTTTACATTGTGAAGTGGACCGTGACTTGGACTAGACCAGTCCAAACCCAACTGATAGAGTTTGATAGCAGCATCGAAGAGATAATGATAGCATTCAGCCTGACACAATAGTTCCAATTAAAGTTCAGGAAGAAATCATAAGCCACGAGTTCACCTTTTTGGCCACTAAGCATCTAATGCCATTAGTAAGTGAAATTGGAGGAGAACACATGCATGCCTTGACTCAAAACTCTTTCCTACAAAAACTAGAATGCATGTCAACCAAGTCATGCCTTTTATATGGTAGCATTTTTCCATGTAGACCAAAGCCATGGATGCATATTCCTTCAACATTATTTTCCAGATCCATAATATCACTCATCTTTTATGAAATTTTGGCCACTCAACTTCTAGTTCCTTCACATGCACAAAATGAAGTACAAAGCAAGCAATTGTTATTGCAGCACACCATATGTGATTGAGATGATCTACGAGCAAGCACAATAAGAGAGCCAATTAAGAAACATATGTTGATGCAAATAAAAGCTTCCTAACATGACAATTTCATACCAGCAACAAATTTAGTTAGCATATCTGTGAGATTGAAACTTGAATGTTTTACGGAATTAGAATCTAAAATGCAAACTTAAGGATTTATATTCCATGCCGCCTATTGCTCAGACAGTCAAGTCATACTCAGGGACTAACCAAGTTCTGAGTTGATTTGGATGTTTAAACTTTACTTTATGCCAACAGCCACCTAAACTCACATATAAAGCCAGGACGCTGGGCACAACTGGAGAAAATACTTTTATTGCCAATATATAATCTGGGAGAAGCAGTAGGGATTTATTTACTTCAAATAAATTTTTTATTATTTTTATTTTTTTGAAAGATGAGAACGTTATTAATCAAAAGAAAAGGAAAAATACAACCAGCCAGCCCCATAGCTCGCTAAAACCCAAGAATGAAATCACGGAGCCCAATCCCTAAATAAAACTAACACCCTTGAAAAAAAAAACGTGCTGCGGAAGAGCTCAGATTCCAGAAGCTTCAGTTGTTCCTTTCAGCCCACAAAATAAATAGACAGATACGACCACAAACCTGAGTCTTGGCACTGATCCATGAGTCTCCCCATACATAAATCCCATGGTTGCGAACAAGCACTGCTGTTGATTTTGGGTAGGCTGCCACCTATTAAACATTGATGTTAAAGTCAATAATCCTTCAGAAATACTACTTTCCACATCATAACTGGTAAAAAGATGATTAAAAAAATTTGAAAGCTAAACAAGAAACGGCTTCAAACCATAAATCAAGAGCCCAACCACCTATTGTTACTATCCTATTATTCACTCTTTTTCAAATCTTGTTTTTTCTTTTGTTTGTGTCGATGTGTGTTTGAACTAGTCATCCTCCTATGAGAATTACATGGTGTTTCAAGACTCATGTCCTATGTTTAGTCAATAGGATGAAAAAGTGGGTGACAGTTTATATATATATATATATATATATATATATATATATATATATATATATATATATATATAAAGAAAGAAAAAAAGATAATGCTCTTCAAGTGTCATATTCTTGCAACAAACTAAGACCTAACTGAGAGGAGCCTTTATTATCAAAGAAGTATATCCTAGAAGATCTTTTTAACTAGATGACTGTGGTGGGTGATTGTGAGACTTTACCATAGCTGATTCAAAAGCCCTAGTAAAAGATGAAGGCTGATGTTATGTGGGCAGCCTCCTACTGTAATTTTATTTTTATTTTTTTGTCAATCTACCATTTAGAAGCTGACCCAATTGTTGGGAGAAGGTGGTGGTGGTGATATGTAAGGGTAGAAATGGGCCGGGCAAGCTGCCAAGTCCAATGAGCCCAACTCGGCTTTGGACTGGACTTGGACCTATTAGGTTGGCCTGTGGGTTGGGGTTGGGCTTGGGCTTGGCATGCATGGCCCAATCAATTTTCAGGCTGGGCTTGGCTCAGGTCGTTTTAGCCTTGCCAGACCCAACTTCATATGTACATGTCTTATATCCTACAAACATGCCCTTCTAACCATTGACTAAGCAACCCACGCATCTTGATTGTAGACCGTTGATTTCCTTCCTCTAGGTATCTATTTGTTTCTGCATGTTTGGCCAACTTGACCAAAAGATAGATTAGGAACATTCAAGTGGGAAATAGGGATTTTCTCAATTTTGGGGTTGGGTCTGGCATGGGCTTGGGCCTTCTGTGCTAGGCCAATGCTGGGCTTGGGCTGGATTTGAGCCTTGGACATTACGGGCTTGGGTCTTAAGCATCTGACTGGGCCTGTGCTTGGCCCAAATCAGGCCCATTGCCAACCACAGTGATATGGGACATCAATATTATGTTTCAGTGGATGGCAAATATCATTTATATCAGACATCAGCTGTACCCCCACATGATTAAAGTTCCATTAAAGCCCAAGTTGCGTGAACATGGATACAAGTGTCAAAATCCAATTTTAGTACAATGTCAAAAATCTGATATTAATAGTGTCAGATTCATTGAACCCCTAAAATTAGGATTCATGGATTTAGCGATATATTTTCATTATATTTAAAAAACAATTTATTTTAATACAATCCCTCTCTTTTTTTAACAATGATAACAACTCCTCATCCAAGCCTTATCCCAACTAAATGGGTCCGGTTCCACCAGGCCACTCTATGAAGGATCATATCCTCAAACCATAGGTCAGTCTTTGCTTGCTTACTCCACCCACATCCTTCTGGTTCCTTCGCCTTGCCCTTTTAGAGCCATCAACTTGAACCAGCTCGCTCCTGATAACCGATGCAATTCTTATTCCCCACTAAATTGTTTGCTTCTCCAATAAGGAATTACATGATATGTGGATCACTCGTATACAGCTGTTGCATAATGATTGAGGTATATGTGCCACATGAACCATAGGTACATGCATATGATCCTTTATCGCCCAAGAATCCATATGCATGTCAGGATCAAATTCTCCTGACATGGGATGCATCGCCCGGTTAGAAAGAATCAACGGAACATACGCATTATGTATAAAAATACATCAAATAATACTGATATGGATAAAATTTACAAACACTAAAAGCTTGTCATAAACTTTTCATCGGTACGTTTTACATATCCTATAACTTTTAACAGTTAAGCAGGAAAATTGAACCTTTGACTTCAATGTCATATCAAGTCATCATCACTAGGGCACAGGCTTATCTCCACATGCAAGCATCCTATATATAGGTATGAACACGCACATGCACATATATCGATATAGGCATGGAATACATTCTCATTTGTGTTGTTAGAACTTAGAAGATGAGAAATGATATTAATCTTAAATTATTTCTGTATGTAAATGTGATTATAAATTCCTTAAACACAAATTACAATAAGTAGGTGCAGTGGATATCATCATTTGCACTAATGGCTTGCATCCTCTTCAGACTCCAAAGTATGCTCATAAAACATGAGGGAATTATAAAAAAAAAAAAAAAAAAACTACTTGACCAATCAGTTTATGCATGAATAGTGTATAAGTTATGTATGTATGAATATGTATGTCTGGTTTATGATAACTGGATACGCTCTCTGTATTTGCAGAATTTTCAGCCCCAACTTTGATCTCATTCCGCTGTTTTGTTGGTTTTTTTTTTTTTTTTCTTTGAAGAGTTGCAGCTTTGTTTTTTAATCTCTTTTTTAATACATAATTCGATCATCCATTAAACAAAAATAATTGGATATCGCTTTGCTATTGGTAAAGGAGAGAAATGGAAAAGCAAAAATACCAAGGGTAGGAACATTCCAGGATGACACCGACTCCGAAAAAAAAACTACACAAACTAAACTCATAATCTAGAGACACAAACACTGTGATGCAAGACAATTAACCACTTGCTATAAAAGCTCGAACTGTTAGATTATGGCGAATTAATCCTTTTATCTCATAGCCCAAGCCCCACATCTTATGGGTTAGGACCTCGGCTGAACCCCCCTCGTGGGCTCGTGGGCCCCAAATCACACGGGCCACCCACCTCGAGTGTGTCCCCGCATCCCAAAGGCTACCCCACTCGAGCCAAGTGTGAAATGCCCCATGCATTAATCACCCCTAGTGAAGAGTCTCGAACACGAGACCTCCCCTGTGGGCCCCAAATCACATAGGCCACCCACCCCGAGTGTGTCCCCTCATCCCACGGGCTACCCCACTCGAGCCCGGTGTGAAATGCCCCTGCATTAATCACCCCTGGTGAGGAGTCTCGAATACGAGACCTCCTGCTCTGATACCAATTTGATGGAAGACAATTAACCGCTTGCTCTAAAAGCTCGAACTGTTAGAGTATGGCGAATTAATCCCTTTATCTCATAGCCCAGGCCCCACATCTCATGCGTTAGGACCTCGGCCGAACCTTCCTCGTGGGCTCGTGGGCCCCAAATCACATGGGTCACTCACCCCGAGTGTGTCCCCGCATCCCACGGGCTACCCCACTCGAGCCCGGTGTGAAATGCCCCATGCATTAATCACCCCCGGTGAGGAGTCTCGAACACGAAACCTCCCCCGTGGGCCCCAAATCACATGGGTCACCCACCCCGAGTGTGTCCCCGCATCCCACGGGCTACCCCACTCGAGCGCGATGTGAAATGCCCCTGCATTACACTGTGTCTAGCCAACCTTAGCATGCTATATTGATCAGATGACAGAAAGCAATGAAACAAAAGATTGCAGGAATTTTCTCATTTCATGGCCTGAAACACCAAGTGAAAAAATGCACACATTGCATATAGGCACATAGCAGGACAAAAAGAAAACAATAATAAAATGAGAATAACCTCAATTTCCAGATACCGGTTAAGAGAGACTATATACGATAAATTCAAGAGAATCTATTGTTTTAGTGTGCCCATGAGAAACAAACACCCATAATCATACCTCCATTCAGTATCAACAACTCAAAGGGAGAGTATCAATAAGAACATGAAGCTAACTTAACGGAAAAAAACCCACAATGCATTACAAGAAAGTACCGCTTCACTAAGGGATGTTGTGAGCTCTGCTTCATGGGCAGTATTTTCTATTATTGGAACCACAAGCTCATCATGATAACCATGCCCTTGAATTCCTTTTATCATCTCCATATGAGTTATCTGCAACATTAGAATTCTAGAGCTCATAAATGGCAAGAGAAAAAAGATCCGTGAAATAACTAATCAACACCATAACACTTTAAGAAATATAAGCTATAAAGAAAAAGAGACAACAAGTTACTATTTTGGAATTATGTGATCTAGGCGAAACAGATCAGCGGAAAAACAAGAAAACATTAGAGGAAGGCAAAATATAGCAATCGTCAAAGTCATTAAAATTTAAAATAATAATAATAATAATAATAATAAAGAGAGAGAGAGAGAGAGAGAGAGGGAGAAGAAGAAGAAGAAGAAGGAGAAGAAGAAAGAAAGAAAGAAAGAAATTACTCTGAACTCCTTTGACGAGGGATGAATCATTGTAACTATACAAGACTCCATCCCATGACTGTGAATTACTGCCCCAGCATTACGCATCTGATAAGCCTGCAAGGACAATGACGACAAGTTACTTAGTATCATGGTGTGCCGTAACGGCCGTTATGGGGCTGGCCGTTACGGCCGTTATGGGGCCATAAAAGCTGTTACGTAAAGGTAATAGTGGCAACCATTACACATTACGAGGTCATAAAGGCCGTAACAGCCATTATGGAAGAAAAAAAATGGCCCACGATGGCTGTTACAATCCCTGTAACAGCCCGTTATGCCCCTCGTAAAGGCCATAACGGCCCCATAATGGTCTATTACGGGGCTGATACATGTTTTTTGGGTTTTTTCAATAATAATAATAAAAAAAAAAAAAGAGACCTAATGGCCGTTATGGGTGCCGTAAGGCCCATAACAGCCGTTACAACCCGTATCATAAAGGTAATGGTGATAGCCGTTACGACCACCCATTACCGTTACAGAATATCTTGCTCAGTATGCTAAATCCAAATGTGTGCAAAAACATGTACTATCTCTCATATTTCTTGTCAATGATATATTGAGTACCCAAAAAAAAAAAAAAAAGGAGTTATATTGAGTATCAATAACCACTTTGATTTTCCCACCGAAACTGCCCATTGCCCATGAATCAATTCTAGTGCAAACTGACTAAATAAGCGATTAATACAGTGATGCCGAAAATGACAGTTAAAATCAGCCACCCAATCCTCAAATGGTCACTGGAGTGTGTGTGTGGCACGATCAATCCTAATCTCACACACGCACGCTTGTGGAACAAACGACACCAATTGGAACACTTAAGGAAGCTTGCTCACCAAGCTAATATTACTGAAGCATGTTAATATAGCGTTGCTGCAGTACACTATATTGGTGCCATGCAGCATGTTGGCATGAAATAGGTTACTGGACATGTATTTTTTCAGCCACAGAAAATTATGAGAATGGATAAGATACTTGTTGGACATGGTTCACCGGACCGAAATAGGACTGAAGAGAATGAGTCGGGGTGAACAGCTTGGCCTCCAAATAAGCCACTCTACGAAACTGCTATTTAAAACCATGATTTGGATTTCCACCCAAATATAAAGCAATTTACAAACAGCAAGAACTGTTCTGATCTCACTATTGATCTGCACAGAACATCAAGGAACCTATGCATAGGGAACCACATGCACCAACTTTTCTAGGCCTCCCTAAACATGCGGAGACTCTAATTCTTATCCATTTCAGGACACATGATATATCCAAACGGTACCTGGTAGAGTTTCATATGCGACTGCGATAAGTTATGTTTCACACAGCCTTATGAAATTCCAGAAGAAGAGAATAACGCAAGGAACAAGGACTTAAATTACCGAATTAATTCCCTTCGAAGTTTTGGCAATATGCCGATATCTAGACTAGCCGCTTTGTAAAACTTCTTGCCAAGCATATAATGATGGTGACAACTTCCACTTCTAATCATCCCCGGCCTTGGATTCCTTGATTTGTGTTGTATTCTCTCATGATTGCATGAGCCCGTGCATAAAATATGAACAAAAAGTACTAATTTCTTATGATTGGAGCTTGCATTGGCCATCTGAATAGCAGTAATCCCAGCTCACGCCTGAGGCTGCATTTGGATGTACAAGCGGCCCGAGTTGCAAACATTCACATGAGCCCCTCCATAGAATATGTATAAAACAATCTGATGTCTTATGATTGAAGCTTGAAGCTTGCTTGGCTGTCTGAATAGCAGCGATCCCTACTCACACACACCTAAGGGGTTGTTCGGACACCTGGAAGTTCTGTAAGTGGGAAGGGACAAGTCACTTGTAGGTGGTGTTTGGGGGAGGAAATTAACCTGTAAGTCACTTATCGCGCCGCACCCCCCTCCCCCCTATTCAGAGTGGCACTAGAGAATTGGAAGAGAAGGAAAGAGTACGGTACCAAAAATCAGGTGGGCCACACCAACAATCTATACAATTTTAATGGCAGGTGTACTTTTCACAATTGTTCATTGTGGTGTGGCCCACCCGAGTATTGGAATGGCCTGATTTTCTGCATTCCAATCATCCTAGTCACTTGAACCATCTGACTGGAATAGATGGCATGTATAGTTCACAACGGGCCCCACAAATAATCACATTTTTTTAATGGCGAGCATCCCCATCCCAACTATTGCTTGTGGCGTGGCCCAACTGATCCCTGGAATGACCTTTTTTTAAAGTCCAATCAGCCTGGTCAGACCCATAATCTGACAAGATTAGATGGCATATACGATCCATGGTGGGGCCCACAAATAATACACTGACACTTGATATGGCTCACCTGATCCTTGGAATGCTACAATGCTTGATGTGCAGGCAATCACAAAATTGTACACACAGCATGTATTATCAAATAAAACTGATTAGATTGTGCACCCCACTATCACTTGGTCGTGGACACACATATGTGGAGATAGGATCATTGGATATTTTTTTTATTATTAACCATCCAATAAATGTTCACGAATCATATAGAAATTCCCACAGTTTCCAAACCCGGTGTAAGGAACACCAGATGGATGGACCAGACCATCCACCCTAGCATTGTCTTGGAGCACATTATGGATGGGCCAAGGTTGATTGGACGGACCTCAAGTACAATGCGCCGGAGTTCCCCACTTTTAAGGATTTTTTTAAAAATCTAGTGGGCTACATGTATGGGAACCTTCCAATGCACCTAATTGCATTTGGAATAGTTGCCATCTACATCACCTATGTGGACCATCAGTTAAGTACAGTCCACTCTTCTTATGCTACTTTGTGAAAACCACAGCATTTAGATGGTCCTAAACATCTGTGACTGGACCTCTATTCTGAAAGCGATCTTGTCCATCCTTTCTACATGCTGCTTTGCAAAAATCACAGCAATTAGATGGTCCTAAACATCTGTGATTGGATGCATCTTCTACGAGCAATCTTGGCCATCCTTTCTGCATGCTTTGAATTGTAATTAAGACTTATGTTTGGATTTATTATTAATATCTTTAATTTTCTTTTTCCTTATATTAAGTAGATGCTCCACATTACCGGTATTTTGAATCCGTGGACCCACTTTTGTGGCTCACTTATAATTGTTTTAGCTTAAGAATCGACTCAAAGATTAATCTAGATGGACTCAACCAATGACATTTTATGCCAAGTTTTTTTTATGTGATTTGAATATTTTGGAGTGATTTTCCACTTCAATCTTTGTTTTACCCATAAGTATAACTGACTTATAGGTTACCCAGACACAAAAAAGTACTTACCTGTAAGTGACTCACACTTACAGCTTAGATCCAAACAGACAGTGCCTTTAGGTGTAGGTCCACTTACAACTTAAAAACTTATAGGCATCCAAACAACCCCTAAGGCTCCATTTGGATACACAAGTGAATCGAATTGCAAACATTCATTTTAATCAACTCGATGGTGTGGCCACCAAAATCCAAGTTACGTTCCTCTCTCCAGCATGACTGTGATGTAATTGCAGTTTAGCACTCACTCTCAAGCTATAAATGCTAAGGAAACAGCATTTTGACTATTTCCACTTTACTGAACTAATTATTTCCATAGCATGTCCAAACATACCCAATGAACCAACTAAATTAGCTCTCGGGGGAATCGCAAACTAGCTACCAAACGCGCCTACCTTCATGAAGATAGGAGCGCAGTCCGTACACTTAGGATGCTTGTGAGGGTATGGTTTGGGGGAAGGAGCGGACAGGATCGAGCCGCTCGAAGACAGCACATACATGTCCTCAGGAACCATTCTCTCCTTTTGAACCCCTGCCGAGAGAGAGAGAGAGAGAGAGAGAGAGAGTTCAATTCAAATGAATCGCGATTTGCCCTGTTTGGAACTGAAAGAAGATGATCTGATGAGAGAAATTACAAAATTACCAGAAGGGGACATGACAATGAGCTGTTGGGGTTTGGGTACGGAGTCGTCATGGGCTTTGATGGTGATGCTGCCTCCGGTGCCCGACACCCACCCGAGTGTGTAGAACTGACGGCAGAGATCGGCGACCAGTGACCTAGTCTCCTTCACAACCTTGCTTTCCAGATATGCGTCCGACGAGAGGGACGAAATTCCGTTCGGCGGAGCTGTTGCCATTTTTCTTCCTTCCTTTCTCTCTTTAGATTGGAGAGGTGTGGAGTGTGAGTATTTTTTGTAATTTTAGTCTGTGGTGATGGCGTTTTCTTGAATTAGATACATCCCCTTTCAGGCTTTCAGCCACTTCGGTCGCCGAGTTTTCAATCTACACAGAATCCGAGATGCCTTTTCGAAGTATTCACATGAGAGACAATTTACCAAAATGACACTGGCGTTTTGGCAACGCTGAAAACGTGGTCGATCACAGCATTCGCGGGTTTCCATTTCTTTTGAGGGGCTCGTTTGCTTCGGCCCTTAAGTGTTGTGTATTTGGAAAGAGTGTGGTTCACATCAATACACCTTGAGGCCATTTGTAGCCTGAATCAGCGGTAATTATTGTGATCAAATATATTTATAGTGATTTTTAAATTAAAATACAATTATATAATTTGATTATATAAATTTCAATTACTACTAATTCACAAATCAATCATATTTCTCAGTCTTAATTTTTTAAATACTAGTTGTTCAATGCAATTTAGTAAATAATAGTTATCAAATTGTCAGATTTTAATGAATTTTTAATTTATAAGCTACCAAACATAATTAGTGATTTTAATTAATTAGTGATTTCAATTAACATGGATTCTACGGCGATACCATTGCTTACCAATACATATCAAATACAAGTTATCAGCATAGCCTTTGCAAGGCTTTTTTTTTTTTTTTTTTTTTTTAAGTTCATAGCAGAGATGTGCTTTCATGGGTTTTGATTACCACCACTTCATAAGTTAAAGGTATCTCTCTCATTCCCTCTCTTCTAAGAGTTCAAATCCTTCAGCACTGTTGTATTAGGATAGGACACGATCTCTAGCCACAAATGGGTAGTTCTGTGGGCGGGCCCATTGCGATGTATTTATTTATCTATGTTGTCCATCTCTTTTCTCAGATTATTTTAAGTCATGAGTATAAAAATGAGGCAGATCCAAGATCAAGTGGACCACACTATAGATGACTCTTGCATTTCATGCTTTAGGCATTTAATGCAACCAAGCTTATTATTTGGTGTGGTCCACTTAAGTGTTCAATCTACCTAATTTTTGTCCAAATTTCTTAAAATGATATGAGAGAAAGGATGGACAGCATAGATAAAAAGATAAATCACGGTGGGCTAGCCTACAGAACTACCCGTTCGTGGCTAGAGACGGGCAGGAGTAGGATGCATTCCGCGTCCGTTGTATTAAACGCAGTGTATGATGATGTGGCCCAATTATATTGCAATAGATAGGATTCTCCAGATTGTGGCAAACAAATAATCCAGATTCCTCTTCCAAATACCAGATGCCAAACACAATTTGGTGATTTTGATGCCATCTCTCTTACTTTCTCTCTTCCAAATATTATATGCCAAACACAATTTGGTGATTTCAATTACCAAATATCTGTTTGCAGGCCGCCAAACATAGTGATTTCAATTAGATGTATTATTTGGTAATTGCCTATGCATCTCAGATGCATATTCCCAAACAACCCTTGGGTAATCTAGCGTAATCTTGACCATTATAGAAGAAAGCCAAAAGGGCAAAATCAGGCGACCCATCTCACTCAAGTTCATAGCACCTAAAAACTCAGTCTAATCAACTCAAAGACTGACGCGTTTTTAATTCACTCAACTCAGTATTATACCATATATAAATGACAAATGTAAGCAGTAATAAATGTTTAAACTCAATTAAAAATATGAATTTATTTGAAAAAAATCTACCTCAGTTTGGTATCAGGACGTGCTTCATTAGCACGAATGCAGGTTTGTTCCCATCTCTTGTAGAGTTTTTTATTATTGAAAGGCCATGGCAGCTGACTCAGTTTGAGTCAGCCAAGTTGTCTAGACGAGTTGGTAAGTCTTTTCAAGTCCCGACTGAGTCAAGCTCATGGTCAAGTTTTCCAGAGACAGCTTAAAAGCTCGTTGAGCTGAGTTGACTCAGTGAGTTTCGCGTCGTGTTAGTCAGTTTTAGAAATAAGCTCAGGCTCGGTAACTCATCCATCATAAACGTGGATACAGGCATGCCGCCGTCCAATTTATGGGCCCTAAAGGACAAGAACCGCAGCAAATATAGACAGTCATACCATCAAACACGTGAGCATCAAATACATCATTTTATTCAAAAGAAAGTTTTTAATTATTTCATTCGTCCGCCTCTAGTAGGGCCCACATCTGGCATTTTATTCAAAAGATAGTTTAACTTATAAAGTCACGTGGTTGATGTTTTCTGATCAGTTTGGTTTTTTTATTATTCAATCTGTAGCTAGGCACACATCTCGTAGGTGTGGCAATGGGCCGGGCCAAAGCCCCGAGCCCCTTAGACCTGGATGTAACCCAGCTCTAGCCTTAATCATGCTATAAAGACCTCAGCCCTGACCCGGGCCCTACAGAGCTGAGTTTGGCGAGGATCCGCCCTGTAAGAAAAATCACAGTCAATCCCCTAATATAAATAGTTTTGATGAAAGAAACATGACCCCAATAAATAAATAAATAAAATTCCCTTTAAACTCCTCATGAATGTTTAATGGAATCTTGCAAATTTCTTACAAATCATACAGCATTTTGTATTAGTGACCCACTTGATTATTGGACAGGGGCTTAGTCAGCCATCATCATGAGCCCTAGCCCAACCTAACTTGAAAAAGTGGGCCTCAACCCAAACTCGGGCTAAGTTCAGGGGCCAAGTTTTGGCCCTTAGGGCGGGCCACCAGCTCTGGCCCATGTTGTCCAGCCCAGTGCCACCCCTGACATCTCAACCATGTGCTAGATTCCTTTGTTATTTGAGAAAAAATAATAAAAAACTGCAGCAACTCTTCAAACGAAGCTGTATGTCAATCCACACCATCCAATTTCCTAACCCAGATATGGACGGAAAGTTGACACAGATGCATTCCCAGTATAACTGACAAAAAAAAAATAAAAATTCCAGGCCTAGTCCTATCGTAGGGCATTATGTATTTGGGCATCAAGGACATCCCATTTAAAGAAATTCAATATGAATAGGGAGAAATTGTCATTTGAAGTATTAACCGTAAATTAATGATAACTTTTAATCCGAATATCATTAAAGGACGCACGACTTATCAATCTTCATCATAATGTGTCATTTGGGGCCAATCGACCTACGAAGTGGGTTGTATCTATACGTTTCATGAGAAAATGCATGCTTGCAAGTCAAAAATGAGATTTTAGGTAAATTTTATCAATAATTCTGATTTTTATCATGTTTTCTTATTTTTAGAGTTTTAAATTTTCATCTTTTTTAGAAATTACTTGCGATCATGCTATGACTCCTTTTATAAGGTTTATCTATACTTTCTATTTTTAACAAATTAGGCTTTAAATGACTTTTATTATTTTGGGTAACTTTTATTAAAGTTATAATTTAGCTTTTTTTAAATAATTATGAATTAAGATTTACTTTTTATTTATTACTAATATAATTAAGAAATCATACACATTATAAATATTGTTTAATAAAATTATGTGAGTTCTCTCTCTCTCTCTCTCTCTCTCTCTCTCTCTTTCTCTCTCTTTTTCTTGTAGATTCAAGAAACTATTACATGGATTGAAGGTTCTACATACTTGAGAAAGATAATAATCTTTCTCATTATCTCTTTACACTCTTTCCTACGACAATTGGTATTATAGCCATATTTTTCCTTGGTTCGATAGCATCTAATAATAGTGCAGGCAACAATCACACGAGTGATGGGTTTTTTAACCCGTCGTCGACCGGTCGTGAGTCTTGCTCAACCGGTCGAAGGCTGGTGGTCGACCAGTCGTGGAGTCGAGTCGTGGCATGACTCAAAGTCCAGCGACTGTGGACTATTTTCTCTGGGGTGCTCGACCGGTCGTAGGTGGCTCTCGACCAGTCGTGGACTCGGTTCGACCAGTCGAGGTTATGCGGATTCGTTCCGCGATTTTACACGGATTTCGTGTCGCAAGTCCTTTCGCAACTGGGATGCGGAAAGGAGTTTCCTAAAACTTTAAATAGAAATTCCTAGGGCTTTCTAGGTATGACAAGAGGGTTTCATAAAGCTTTACAAGAGATTTGTTAAAGAGTTTAGGGCTATCAAAGGTGAGAGAGAGAGAGAGAGAGAGGAAAAGAGATAAAAAAAAAACTTATAGAAGAGAGGTTATGCTCATGGAGGTTATCTATTGTGCAATCTATATCTCAACGCTTCTATGTCCTCATGATCGGTGAGATCTCTCCGTTTTCTTTGTTTCTCTTATTGTTTATCCACTCCTGCGTGAGTGAAGAAGTTTGTAACGTTCTACTTCATAGTGGATTGTTGATCTGGACGAGGTCCCGTGGTTTTTACTTCTTTAAGGATTTTCCACGTAAAAATCTCTTGTGTGGTGTGGTTTATGCTTTGATTGTTTTTTCATTGCATTATTATTCCATAATTCTGGTTTGTTTCGAGGGGCTAGATCCTAAGGTTTTGTGCAAGGCCCCCAACAAAGTGGTATCAAAGCTAAGTTCATTGAACGAGTAGGATCGGTATTGAATTATGGAAGGTGGCTCATCAAGGATGATCAGCCTCAATGGTTATAACTGGACCATATGGAAGGCTAAGATGGAGGACTTGTTTTATTGCAAGGACCTATATTCTCCAATTTTAGGCATATCAGCAAAATCCAAGGATATGACTGATGATGATTGGAAGAAGATGGACCGAAAGGCGGTGGGGTTTGTTAGACAATGGTTGGATGATTCAGTGTTCCACCATGTGTCTACGGAAACCTCAGTCGCTAGCCTATGGCTGAAATTACAAGGGCTGTATGAAAGGAAGACAGCCGATAATAAGATTTTTCTGATAAGACGACTTGTGAATCTCAAGTTCAAAGATGGTGGTTCCGTGGCCGAGTACATGAATGAGGTCAGCAATATAGTGAACCAACTCTCCTCTATGAAAATGGTCCTGGATGATGAATTGCAGGCTTTACTTTTGCTTAGTTCATTGCCTGACAGTTGGGAGACATTGGTAGTGTCTCTAAGTAACTCTGCGCTAGACGGAAAGATATCCATGGAACAGGTAACTAGTTATCTCTTTAATGAAGAGACAATGAAGAAGTCTCAGGGGTCTACTCAGCAAGAGACTCTTGTGACACAGGAACGGGGGAGAGGAAAGAACAGGAAGGGCGGGAAGGCCAGAGATAAATCAAGAGGCAAGTCGAGTAACAGGAAAGATGTTAATTGCTGGAATTGTGGCAAGAAGGGCCACTACAAGCATGAATGTCGTGGTAAGAAAAACGACAAGAAAGGAAAAGGAAAGGAAGATGAATCAGATTCCACTGCGATCGCTTCAGATGACGACGTTGTAGTTATTCTTTCTGCAGATCATTATATATGTCTCATGACTACGAGTCAGGACACCGACTGAGTGATAGACTCAGGAGCTTTTTTTCATGCGACTTCATGCATGGACTTCTTCACAAGCTACAAGTCAAGTGATTATAGGACTGTAAAGATGGGAAATTCTGGCGTATTAAAAATCGTAGGAGTCGGTGATATTTGTATGAAGACTGATGTGGGTTGCACGTTGGTTCTCAGGGATGTGAGGCATATCCCAGACCTTCGCCTCAACTTGATGTCGACGAGAATGTTGGATGATGATGGCTATAAAAACCGGTTTGCTGGTGGGCGCTGGAAGCTCATCAAGGGTTCGTTGATCACAGCTAGATGAAAGAAGTATTGCACCCTTTACAAGGCAAGTGTCAGTATGTACAAGGGTCGGTTGAACGCAGCGGAAGATTCAGCTATTGACATGTGGCATAGGCGTCTAGGCCACATGAGTGAAAAAGGGCTTCAGGTACTAACAAAGAAGCGGCTCCTTACAGACGTGATAGGTACACCTCTCAAAACCTGTCTTGATTGTTTATCAGGGAAACAACATAGAGTTTCATTTATTAAAATTACTTCTCATGTTAATAAAGTGCATGCATTAGATTTGGTTTATTCTGATATTTGTGGTCCTATGAGGACAAAAACCTTGGGTGGGGCATTGTATTTTATTACTTTTATAAATGATGCATCTAGGAGGGTTTGGGTTTATGCTTTGAAATCCAAGGATAATGTCTTTGGTGTGTTTAAATTGTTTCATGCTATGGTCAAGAGAGAGACAGGTAGATCATTGAAGTATATCCACACTGACAATGGTGGTAAATGTATTGGTGACTTCTATGAGTATTGTAAGTCCCTGGGTATACGGCATGAACAAACGGTTCCCAAGACCCCCAGGCATAATGGTGTAGCTGAGCGAATGAATCGCACCATTGTAAAGAGAATCAGATGTATGTTATCCCATGCGAAATTGCAAAAGACGTTCTGGAGAGAAGCAATGCACATGGCAGTGTATCTGATAAACATGTCTCCATCAGCCCCGTTGAATGGAGAAGTGTCTGAGAAGGTGTGGACTGGACATGATTCATCGTACAATCATCTCAGGGTGTTTGGATGTAAGGCATCCGTTCACGTACCAAAGGATGAGAGGTCCAAGCTCGATATGAAGATCACGCAGTGTGTGTTCTTAGGGTACAGTGATGAAAAGTTCGGTTACATATTGTGGGATCTAACCGAGAGGAAGCTCGTCAGAAGCAGAGACATGGTTTTCTTTGAAGATCAGTGTATAGAAGACATTGGTAAGCCAGAGAAGAACCAGCCTAGTTCAGGTGAGCTAGAGGACATAGATCCGATTATTCCTTCCGTGGTGCCTGATGACGGGGGAGTATAGCAAGGTGCAGAGGACGAGAGAGTTCCTTCAGAAGATGGACCAGGGGAGCAGCCCCCACTTGATCCACCTGTTGAGCCACAGGTGAGGAGGTCATCTAGGGACAAATAGTCATCCAAGAGGTACTCGCCACATGAGTACATTATGCTGACTGATGGGAGAGAGCCAGAAGATTATTCTAAGGCCCTAGCCAACGAGCATAAGGAGGAGTGGTTGAAAGCTATGCAAGAGGAGATAAAATCATTGCATAAGAACCACACCTATGATATGGTGAAATTGTCTAAGGGCAAGAAAGCTCTAAGCAACAAGTAGGTGTTCAGAAAGAAGGTTGAGCAGAAGAATTCACAAACAAGATTCAAGGCCAGACGAAAGGGTTTGGCCAGAGGAAAGGCATAGACTTCGAGGAGATATTCTCACCAGTGGTGAAGATGACATCCATACGGATGTTGTTTGGGTTGGCGGCTAGCATGGATTTGGAGATAGAGCAGTTAGATGTTAAAACTGTCTTTCTCAATGGTGACCTGGAAGAAGAGATCTACATGTACCAACCAGAGGGGTTCGAAGTCAAAGGCAAAGAGCATATAGTGTGTAGGCTGAGGAAGAGCTTGTATGGGCTGAAACAAGCTCCACGGCAATGGTACAAGAAGTTCAACTCGTTTATGTTGAAACATAGGTATGACAGAACAAAGTCGGACCACTGTGTGTTCACGCGCAAGTTCTCAGATGGTGATTTCTTAGTTCTGTTATTATACGTTGATGACATGCTCATCATGGGAAAAGACATCAAGAAGATCGACAAGCTGAAACAGGAGTTGGACTTGAGCCCGGCTAGACAGATCCTAGAAATAAGATAACCCATGACAGAAGTAGCAGGAAGCTTTGACTGTCACAAGAGCAGTATATTGAAAAAATCCTATAGCGGTTCAATATGAATGCAGTGAAGCCGGTCAGTACTCCACTGGATGGTCACTTCAGATTGACCGACAGGCAGTGTCCCAAGACGAAGGCAGATGTGGAAGAGATGCAGAAGATACCCTACCCGTCAGCTGTAGGAAGTTTAATGTATGCTATGGTGTGTACACACCCAGACAACTCTGGCAAAGAGTATTGGACAGCGGTGAAATGGATACTACGGTATCTAAGAAGCTCATCCAGGTTGAGCCTATGCTATGGTGACGGAAAACCTTTGTTAAAGGGTTACACAGATGCAGATATGGCAGGTGACATAAACTCTAGGAAGTCTACATCGGGGTTCATGTTCACGTTTACAGGGGGAGTAGTTTCTTGGCAAAGCAAGCTCCAGAAATTCGTAGCATTGTCGACGACAGAGGCCAAGTACATTGTAGTCACAGAAGCATGTAAAGAGATGCTTTGGATGAAGAGGTTCCTACAGAAACTTAGCCTAAAGCAAGAGGAGCACGTAGTCTATTACGATAGTCAGAGTGCTACATACTTGAGCAAGAATCCAAGTCAGTATTCCAAGTCAAAGCACATAGAGATTCGATATCACTGGATCATGGATACTTTGGAACAGAAGGTGTTATAGCTTGAGAAGGTCCACACGGACGATAATGGGTCAGACATGATGACCAAGGCTTTGCTCAAGGGCAAGTTTGAGGTTTGTAGAAACCTGGATGGCTTGAAGAAGGTGGATCCCTCTTGGGTCAAAAAGGGAGAGATTTGATAGATTTTTTGACCCGTCGTTGACCGGTCGTGAGCCCTGCTCGACCAGTTGAAGGCTGGTGGTCGACCAATTGTGGAGTCGAGTCGTGGCACGACTCAAAGTCCAGCGACTGTGGACTATTTTCTCCAGGGTGTGTTAAGGGTCAAATATTGCATAATGGACCCCAGTAATTACTTGATTTTATGAACATGATACTGTTTAACGGCCCGATTTAATTAGGTTTGTGATGTAGGGTACATTTGCAAGCATGGACTGAAAAAAGATGTTAAAAGTTGAGATTTAATGCTCAGATTTCACCAAAGCATGAGATGGACCTTAGGGGACCAAGATCGACAAATCTACACGCCAGAGACCCAAGAAAATCGAGAAACTGAAGCTCAAGTGGCCTGAAATTGGTACAGAATGCAAGATCATAGGGTTTCCACCATCCGTTTGGTTCAAAACTTCATACGTGGCCTGAGGACCATAAATTAACCGTACACGTAGAATTTCAGTCATTGGAACCTTGTAGAAGTGGCCCAACGGACAGATCAGCTCATAAATCTTTGATTTGGGGCCTACCTTCTGCCTGGATACGCTTCATCTTCGGTCCCCACGGTTAAAATGAGATGATAAAACATATGGATGGAGTGGATCTCTCAGAAACATCACAGTGGACTCCACCTGAGTCAGGGTGTGCATGGTGCACAAGTGCACCAGATGTGCACATTGCTGTATCCCATTCCAAAACGGGTTGGTCCCGTGTCTAAGGCAAAAACGGCAACTGCCGTTTTGGATTTTACGCAGACAGTAACGTAGAGGTTTTTTTTGGATCGTTGTGGGCCACCATCATGGCCCACACGAACAATTCGAACCGTTCATCATGTAGAAGGGCTCGATCTAGTCAAACATATGTTGACCATGAGTGATCATACACACGCACGTATTCGCTACAAAGCTCACAAGCAAGCTGCCCTGCGACATCCAAACTGGTTATAGCATGTTTACTTCAGTGGACCACATCAAAAAAAAACGTCCAAACACCATCCATGCTACTGAATTTTCTCCATGAAGCTGATAGATGGAGTAGATTTCGCACACAACTCGGATAGTGGGTCCCACCATCAGCCAGCGCAAGAGGCGCTGGCTCTGTTCACGCGTCCAGAGAGCCTGGAACGCCTTGGGACGTTCCGTGATCATGAACAGGATCGGATCATCAATTCGGACCGTCCAGTACAAGCTGCTTCTAACCAAGGCTTAGATGGAAGAATTCCCAGAAGTAACGAGAATCGGTTTTCAACCGTTCAAACAAGGAACAAACGACAGTAAGAAATTTTTATGGGCCACACCAAAACTAAGCACAAGTCATCCATACTCGAATGGTTTTTCGAAAAGAATGCAGCGGACGGTGTGGATTTCTCAAACTAGCAAAGAAGTGGGCTTCACCATTGGCACAACGCAAGGCTTGCGCATACTCTGTTACAGCGCGTCCGAGATCCGGACGTTGCAGGCTATTTTGCAGACGTGGCCAGGATCAGTCCGACGATCCTAGCCGTTCAAAATCTCCCCCTAGGCCAACCGATCAGAGCTATGAAGTTTGAATGGATTGGATCTTGCGTTTGGAGCTCCTTTAGCCGAAAATCCAAATCTGCTGCAAGCTGTTTCGGCACAAAATTTTCTGCCGGTCGTGTAAAAGCCTTCGCAGGAAGATCTATACACAACACAACGGACTCCAGCCGACCTCCCATCCACCGTCCTTCATGTTATAAAGAGAAAGAGAGAAGAGAGGGAAGGGCATCCAATCTTTGGAACGTGAGAAAGAGAGACAGGGATAGCAGTTGTTATTTTTCTTTTCTTTTCTTTTTTCTTTTTCTTTTGCTTTGTTTAAGGGATTCCGCCCATTCATGTTGGGCTGAACCTCTTAGCTAGAGCTAAGAGGTGAAGCTTGTGGCGTGATGGGAATGACTCTACAGCTTTGATTCATGTTAGACTGATCTGATATTGATTTTAGTTTGATTAATTGGGATGCCTCTAGTTTTTAATGGTTTGTTGTGACTGAAATTACAATAGATCTGCGATGAATTTAAGTATTCCCTTTCCATTATGTTGATTGTGAAGTTAGAAAACTCTGTTGTTCACCATCGTCTCTTGGGCATGGTTGGATGATGGAATCCTTCCTAACATTCATACATCACTCAGATTGGCTGTGAATTGGTTTAATTCTGTTGTTTGCTTTGTCTCATAGGCATGATTTTGTGATGGAATCCATTCTAATTTACAACCGTCTTATCTCTTGAAAACTAGATTAAATGAAGTTCAGATTGATTTTTATGGTTATATTTTCCAACTGGATGAAGATGGGACTTGAAGTCCAGTTGAGTTCATAAATCAAGCGTAGATCTCCCTGATCTCTACAAGTGGAGCCTTGACACCCTAGTTTCCTACTTTTGAATTCTATAAGCTTAGTTTAATTATTCACCATTATTCTCTTAAAAACTCTCGATTTAGATTTTATCTTATTCTAGTTCTAGTTCTGGTTGCTTTCAGATAACGTATAGATTTCAATCCCTGTGGATTCGACCTCGGTCTTACAGAGTTTATTACTACATCACAACCCTATACTTGGGGAGTGAACAGGGTGGTCGACCAATCGAAGGAGGTACTCGACCGGTCGTAGGTGGCTCTCGACCAGTCGTGGACTCGGTTCGACCAGTAGAGGTTATGCAGATTCGTTCCGCGATTTTACGCGGATTTCGTGTCGCAAGTCCTTTAATTCGCAACTGGGATGTGGAAAGGAGTTTCCTAAAACTTTAAATAGGAGTTCCTAGGGCTTTCTAGGTATGACAAGAGGGTTTCCTAAAGCTTTACAAGGGATTTGCTAAAGGGTTTAGGGCTATTAAAGGTGAGAGAGAGAGGAAGCTTATAGAAGGGAGGTTATGCTCATGGATGTTATTTATTGTGCAATTTATATCTCAACGCTTCTGTCCTCGTAATCGGTGAGATCTCTCCGTTTTCTTTGTTTATTTTATTATTTATCCACTCCTGCGTGAGTGAAGAAGTTCATAAAGTTTTACTTCATAGTGGATTGTTGATCTGGACGAGGTCTCATGGTTTTTACTTCTTTGAGGGTTTTCCACGTAAAAATCTCTTGTGTGGTGTCGTTTATGCTTTGATTATTTTTTCATTGCATTATTATTCCATAATTTTGGTTTGTTTCGGGAGGCTAAATCCTAAGGTTTTGTGCAAGGCCCCCAACACGAGCAGTGCTCTAGAGAACAATCCTATGACAAAGATAGAATCTGAAGCTTTCCAACGGAAGAATCTGTGAGCTATGCAAGAATCGCAAGTAGTGATTGACCGTTTGACGAAAGCCTTAAGATATATTCATGTTCGTAATAATGAGCAACATGATATCAATGATGGATTTTATAGTCATCATGTTTGTGGTGCAACACTAGTCATAAGTCATAAGCCACCACTCTAATCGTGAGGAAAGTGTTATACATACCAAATGAGTAGATAGATTTACAATGGCATAACATCTTTCGAATGAGGTGCACCGTAAAGCAAATGGCCCGTGATTTGATCATATATGGTGAGAGTAGTAAGAACCTTATGTCAAAGACTGGTAGAAAAGTTGAAATTGAAGACATAAAAGCACTCATCTCTGTACACGATTGGATGGATCAGGAATGCCAATAAAACAAAGGTAACTGAACAATGTGGTATTTTTTTTCTCCATTAGTAAACATTATAAGAACGAAATAATGTGTGACATGATTGATATGGAGTATTGTCACATGCTACTTGGTCGACCATAGCAGTATCATGTTGATGCTACGCATAAAGATCAAGATAACATATTTATATTTGTTGAAGATAGTAGAATGATTATCATATCACCCTTATGAGTACAAAAAACCAAGTCAAGACTTCTAAAGTTGAGGGGCAAAATCTTGTAACTAAATGGGATTTCATCAAAGAATCCGAAGAGATGGTAGATATCAACGCATTAGTTGAAAAGGAAAAATAAATAGAACTCATAAACATCCCAAAAAACTTTAAACCAGTATTACAGGAGTCCAATGGAATTATGTCCAATGAACTTCCCAACGAATTGTTCTCCATGCAGGTTATTGCTTTCGCTTAGGTGATATTTGTCTTCAACAACATACATAATTGAACCACATATAAGTTTCCACTCAAGGTTGTATATGGTTGTGTTACCAAATACACACTCGACCTAGCTCCCTTGCCTAAGTTATCGATTATGAGTGTTTTGGTAAGTTACTAATTATGAGTGTTTCGGTAGAAAATATGGTGGACCAAATCATGACAGTACATGCCGATGTCCAGAATAAGTTATAAAAATATAATGCCAAGTACAATGAAGATGTTAATAAATAGCAGTGCCAGAAGGTGTTTAAAGTGGATAATAATGTACTATTTCACTTGCGCAAGGAGAGGTTTCCAACTATGACGTATAACAAGTTGGGGAATAAGAAGACATGTTCTATTTCAATCATCAGGAAAATAAATAATAATGCTAATATTGTTGATCTTCCCAAGGGCATGGAGATCTTACAGACTATCAATGAGGCAGATCGACATAAATATCATAAGCCAAGTCCGTTGAATAACTCAAGGACGAGTTCTTTCCAAGTGAGGGGACTGATGTAGAATGTGGCACAGATACATTCCTAGCACAGTTGGACCAAAAGAAGATCAAATGGAAGTGAAAGTAGTCCATTATATTCAGGCCCGGTCCTATATAAGGCATGATGTAATTGAGCCTCGGGTGCGTCCAATTCGAAGAAATTCAATTCAAATAGGGAAAAATTATCATTTGAAGTGTGAACCATAAATTGGGCATAACTTTTTACATATGTATTGTTATAGAATGCACAACCTATCAATTTTTACGTAATGGGCCATCCGAGGTCAATCAGCTGATAAAGTTAGTCGTGTCTATCTATTTTGCAAGAAAACGCATGCTTCTAGTTCAAAAATAAAATGTTATGAAAAAATTATTATTTTTAATAATTCTAATTTTGTCATGTTTCCTTATTTTTAAAGTTTTAGATTTTCATCTTTTTTAAAAATTACTTATAATTATTATCTAAACTTTTTATTTTTATCAAATTAGGCTTTAGATAAGTTTTACTATTTTGGATAACTTTTTTTATGGTTAAAATTTTGCTATTTTAGATCATTACGAATTAAGGTTTATTTTTCTTGATTAGTGATGTAATTAAGAAATCATATATATTACAGGCATTATTCAATAAAATATATATTATAGACATTATTCAATAAAATTATTTGATTTTTCTCTCTTTTTTCTTATGGACTCAAAAAAGTACCTTATGAATTCAAGGTTCTACCTACTTGAGTAAGACAATTATCTTTCTTATTATCTTTTCATGTTCTTCCCTCCATCAAGAGTAAACAACAATTTATACCGGTGATATAATATTAACCATTTAATTTTTTCCATTTGAATTTTGACATCTCAATATTTTTCTTTTTGCCATCTATTTTATGACCATTAATTTGGATTTTTAAATTTTGATGATCAATGTGATTTTAAAGGCATGCACCATCCACAATTGGACCCGATGGTTTAGATACCCATACGTGTCAGGATTTGAGTGACCACCATTTTCTAAATTACTAAAATCTTCACACTGCTAACTAAGCACTATGTGGATAAACATGTGGCAGATCAACCATTTGTTAGGTATGCCATTAAATTTCACCATGGATCCTAAAACCATCCAAATTGAAGAAGTAAATGGGTAAATTCCCTTTTGAGCTCCGTTTGAGGGTAGCACGAATAAATAAAAATACCACTATACACATGTCCGCCATACACATGGCATGCTAATGATATTATGAAACAATATCTAAATATTGGCTACATCACTACAAATTGCATTAATAGAATGATCCAAACTGTTTAAAGGTTGATCATCTAAATGGACGGTTAAAAACATTGACAAGTTGCTTGTATGTGATCTTTACATTTATGACCCACCAAAGTCTTGAAATTTCTTTATTTTTGGCTAAAGTATATATTTCAATGGGCTTATTCCAATCATCCTGTTAAATATCACAAATGCAAACTAATTTGGTATATCACATATGCTCCTTTAAATATATTGAAAAATTCTAATGCATTCCAATTCCTTCCCTTTACTCTCGTTCAAAGATTTTAAGTGCATTTCATTTACTCCAATCCAAACACTACAAAGTAAGCCATTTACTCCCAATTCATTTACCTCCAATTTCATTTCCATTTACCTCCATTTACAAGTTCCCAAATAAGCCTTTAGTTGGGCCACACACATGAACAATGTAAAATCATACCTAATACCTCTAAATTAACATGGTATGGCCCACATGAGTCTTGGAATGTCCTAGTTTTCAGGAAATCCATTAATTTTAGTGTGGTAAATCAGATGGGTGGATTGGATATTATATGCACTCACCACACATGGTCTCACACAATTAGAACGATATTAATGGGATAAACCTGCCCATGGTTTATCCCACCCCAAGTGTTGAATTTGCCTGATTTCTGGTCCTCAGTCCAACTACAAGGTGGCATACCTGATGGATGGGGTGGATCTCATCACATTAAGTCATTACATCCACGTCAGCAAAAATCATGCAAGTGTTTTTAGCAATTTTAGAAAGGCCATGTTTGGATATGGAATCCATGGTGAGGAAATTAAGGTAAATGCTAATAGGGGATATCGATTCCAAATTCAAGGTATTTTGTTTGAGAATCAAGTGCAATGCCTGCTTTTCAACAGAAACTGCTATTGTAATTTTCTATTTGGTGTTGGGAAAATGTAATTACATGTCAACAAGAAAATCAATTCCCTTGAATTCCAGCATATCCAAACATGGATATTTGTCACATTGAAGGGAAAAAACTTGCCTTCCTTCCCACTTGTTTTCCAATGGAGTCCTGATTCCAAAGGCCGCTGAAGAGAAAAAAAGAAAAACTTGCATGAAATTCCCCAAGAAACCAGAGGAGTCATATGGTGGGATTGCCCCCAAAACTAATATTTCTCTGCTGATTTTTTTTCATTTTTATTTTTTCTAGCTATCAATTTGTAGGTCAGTCACTGCAAGACCAGCTAGGATCTCCAATCATAGTGATTTTTCAGTCATCTAACATCTATCAGGCCATCAAATCAGTGATCCTAAAGAACATTAAAAAATCTGATGAATGTGGGCCCCATAATTCCTCAAGAACACTATCCAATTTGAGGAAGTGTCCATGTCTATGCAAATGCAAATAACTTTTAAAAAAGTACAAAACACTCTCTCCAATGTTATGGCCTTAAAATTTGAGAAATTCTAATTCAAACCTTACACTCCTGGCGCTGGAAAGCAATCCATGTTTAACTCAAGCCTACAAGACAGCAGCAAAAAAAGAGACTAACCGTAAAAATATGATATTTGGCACTTCACACTGGCCCCATTTAAGTTATTTTGCTAAAATGTGCCATGTAACTCTAATTTCTGTGGGGCCACCTTGATGTCTAGGCTATATTTGCTCTGTCTGCCTATTTTGCCAGCTCATTTTAAAACATCATCTTAAATTCAAGAATATTTGAGAACTCAAGTGAACCACAACACAACACAACACAAGAAATAGTAGGATGGCGCGCGCCCACCATTAACTTTGTTTGGGTTACAAAAGTTTTGAATGAGGTTGATATTTGTGTTTAACCTTCATTCATGTGGGAATCACATTATTAACAGTGGGATGGGATATGAACATCACGATGTGCGCTTGAAAGGTTTGAGAGGTGGGCCATCTTATTCCCATTGTTTCTTGCGTTGTAGCTTACTAGAGTTTTTGAATTTAACTAAGTTTAATCTCATGTTCTAAAACCAGTTAGCAAAATTGATGCTGGCAATAACACGAATATCATAGTGGCCCCCACAAGATTTGGGTTAAAAGCAAGTTGGCATTCCCTATGATGGTTAACAACCTTGGGGAAGGAGGGAAAAAATAAATAAATTCACATACCTAGTCTCAGGTCTAGTTCATGAACCGAGGGGGGTGATGACCCATTAAAAACAGCATTACTGCGCTCTTGAACGTTAACCAGCTACGTATAAAAACATAAACCATCAATCATAAGTGAAATTTGTAACTACAAACCGTTCTGCACTAGGTCATATGTGTCAATCTTGCACGTGAATGCAGTGGTGCGCGTGTGTCAAGGTCGTGGCTCATGAATCGGGTGGGTCCCACCATGGAGATAACTTGGCCCAGATTTCTTAGGTCCAAAACTAATGAAGTAATTCAGCTTTCAGATTTGTGACCATCACGATCCAGGTACCGGCCTCTTGGCTTGTGGGTCTTAAGGATATCCATTTGGATAATGGAGCGGGTGGGATCCTAGTTTCTAAGAATTGGTGAGCGTATCTATTTGTGTGTTTCACTAAAGTGGCGGCGACTAGAGACGTGCATCGATTCTTAGAATCAAGGGTACGGCGTATACGTTGTGCATTAGAGGATCTTATTTTGTGGCGTTTGTCTCCAAACATACTGTCTTCAACCGAAAAGAGTTCTCGATTTGGTGGGAGCGCTAAATGGGTTGGGGTGGAGGATGTTAATATCATGGGATCAAATTGGTCATCTTGCCACAAAAGTGTTGTACTGTTTGGGCCCGTAATATTAGCACTCACCCAACCTCATATTGTGAGAACCACTCACATGTTGCACTCTCGATCCAGAGGAGGGACAACAACGATGCACTAGGTATCACACCCAAGGTATGCTTAGGCCAGTCATCCTAATAAATCTAATTGACTGCCTTGTTGATTGAATAAAGTTTTACATTGAATATTTTCTTATATGAATTTCTTAATCCTTCTTGCATACAAACATGCATGTTATCTCCTATAGTTACTTAGATCTTAGTTCCAATGAGATATTAGTACAATCCAACTATAGAAAAGTCTTTAGGCCCTGTTTGGGCAACGGGATTAGAAGGGATTAGGTGGGATTGGATTCATCTGGTTCCGTGCCAATTCCACTCCATGTTTGGAAAAGCTTGGAATTAGATCGGATGGAATTGCATTGGGTCCCGTGCCAATTTCACTCAATGCTAGCAAGTTGTGTAGGTCCCACCCTGATGTGTGGGTTATATCCACACCGTCCACCCATTTTTGGAGATTATTTTAGAGCATGAGCCAAAAATCAGGTAATTCTAAAGCTCAAGTGGACCCACCACTGAAAGCAATGGGGATTGAATACTTACCGTTGAAAACTTCTTTGGGGCCACATAAGTTTTGGATCTACCTCATTTTTCGGCCCAAACCATAAAATGAGGTTACAAAACAAATGAACGGTTTAGATATAATACATGTGTGTTATTCTGGTAATTTCAAATGATGGTGGGTATATCCATTCAATGTACCACCGTATTACCAACAAAGCAGAGCATTAATCTAATCCCATGGAATCAGGGGACAATCCCTACCATGGGTAATAATGATGTTTTTTTTAATACAATCCCACCTAATCCCTCCTAATCCGGTTGCCCAAACAGGGCCTTAGGGTCACAAATATGAAGGAGGAATTTCTAGCAAAACCAATACGGAAAATTCTTATCTACTTGGAATCAAATTCAATTGATGCACTAGAAAATTTATGGTGGATTGATTCAGGCACCACAACTCATGTTTTCAATTCCATGCATGGATTCATTAGGAGTTGCACTAGCAGATGGAGAACACTTTGTTCTCATGGCCAATGGCACTCAAGAGGATGTTAAGGTTGTAGGGATCTATAGGTTAAAGTTAAAGTTATGTCATTATTTGGACTTGGGTAACACTTTTTACGTGCCGTCTCTACAGCACAGTCTGATTTTCATATCGCGTCTTGAAGCTAATGGATATACATTCTCATTTAGGAATGGAAAGTTTGTGTTGTCATGTGATTCAAATATCATTGGCCTTGATTCATTAGTAAACAACCTATATCAATTACATATCGATAATTTGTACCTCCAACCAAAGTTTGTGCATGTAAATGAGAACATGAATATTAGCATAAAAAAGAAATTGATTAAGGAGAATTCCTCCATATTATGGCATAAGTGACTCGGCCACATTTCTCATGAGAGAATTGAAAGGCTTGTTGGGGAAGGAATTCCAAGTGCATTAGACTTTACAGACTTTACAGTATATGTAGATTGCATAAAGAGAAAGCAAACGAGAATAAGGAAGTTAAGTGTCACCAGGAGTACTAGTTTCTTAGACGTGATACATACAAATATATGTGGTCCATTTCTTACGGTTTCTTGGAATGGACAATGAGTATTTCATCATCTTTATAATTTACTATTCTCGTTATGGGTAACTATACTTAATTCGTGACAAAATCATGTCGTGGATATGTTTAAAACCTTTAAGGTTGAAATTAAGAACTAACTTGACAAAAGATTAAGGTCATCAAATCTGACCATGGTGGTGAATATTATGACAGATACGACGAGTCAAGATAGAATCTAAGACTATTAGCTAGATTCCTAAAAGAACATGGCATCATCATTTAGTATACTATGTTTGGTATGCCAGAATAGAATGGTATAGCTAAGAGACGAAATAGGACCCTGAAAGACATGGTTAGGTCCATGGTTAGTAATTTCACTCTTTCAGAATCATTGTAGGATGATGCCTTAAAAACAATGGTTTACATCTTGAATCGTGTTTCGACTAAGGTTGTCAATAAAACTCCATTTTAAATGTGGATGGGAAGGAAACCTAGTTTAATAACCTCTACGTGTGGGGTTGCACCGCTGAAGTAAGGATCTATAACCCACGGGAAAAAAATTGGACCCTTAGATCTTTAGCGGATACTTTATCGGCTATCCTGAAAGGCCAAAGGGATTCACGTTTTATTGTCATTCTCACACCCCAAGGATAGCTGAATCAGGGAATGCAAAATTTCTTAAGGACGATGATAGTGGTGCACAACTTATCAACTTTGTCTCTGAGGAGCAAAATGTGACTAATCCTGAGTCAGTTATAGGAGACGATCAACCTATTACTCATTCTACAAATGAGGCTTCAAGTGAAGATCTATCACAGGCTTATCGAGACACTCTTACGATAGAAGAATCAGCTAATTAGGAAGAAGTTCCATTAAAGAGATCGTAATTAAGGGAGAGAAAATCAATGGTACTCAATGATTACATTGTGTACCTTCATGAGAATGAGTTTGACATTTGCGTAGAAGATGACCCTGAATCTTACACACAAGCAAAACAAAGTGCTAACGTCTTTAAATGGATTGATGCTATGAAAGGTGAACTAAAGTCTATGAAAGACAACGACATTTAGAATTTAGTCGATCTACCCAAATGGGTGGTGCATATTAGTTGTAAATGGGTTTACAAAACCATGCAGAACGCCGAATGTACAATTCAAAGATATAAAACCCGTTAGTTGCTAAGAGGGTCACTCTAAAACTCCTTCCATATTTTTAGGGCAATGATGGCTCAATATGATCTTGAACTACATCAGATGGACGTAAATATTGTGTTTCTCAATGAGGAATTAAAGGAGAATGGTTTCGAGATCCATGTATCTGACCATTTGGTTAGTAAGCTAAAGAAGTCCATTTACGGTTTAAAGCAAGCGTCACGTCAGAGGTATTTGAAATTTCATGAGGTGATTTTTTCATATGATTTTAAGAAAAAAGTTGTTGATTAGTGTATATACTAAATATCAGTGGGAGCAAATTTGTGTTCCTAGTGTTATATGTCGATGATATTCCGCTAGCATGCAACGATAAATGAATGATGCGCGATGTCAATGAATTTCTATAACAGAAATTCAAAATGAAGGATCTTAGCACTGCATCATTTGTCACACACACACACACACACACACACACACACACACACACACACACACACATATATATATACCGTGATTTAAAAAAAAAAGATGTATTTTGTCATTATCTTAGAAAACCTACGCTGAAAGAATTCTTAGCAGATACGACATGCAGAGTTATGTGCTAGGAAAGGCTCCTGTCGTCAAGGGCGACAAGCTTAGTCTCTTACAGTGTCCCAAAAATGATACCGAAAAGAAGGAAATGCAAGATATCCCATATACATCTACAGCTGGAAGCATTTTGTATGTGCAGGTCTGCACTAGACCTGACATAGCTTTTGTGGTTGTAATGCTTGGGAGATACATGCCGAATACAGGAATGGATCATTGAAGAGTCATAAAAAAAATAAAATATATCGCGGTATTTGTAAAGGATGAAGGATTTTATGCTCACATATAGATAGACTAATCGGTTGGAGTCGATTTGGTATATAAAATCAGACTTTGTTAGATGCCTTGACAGCAGAAGATCTACAGTAGGAAGCAAAATTTGTCGCCTGTTACGAAGCCACGTGTCAGGCGATCTAAGAAGAGAACTTTATCTCAGGGCATCAGGTTATGGATTCAATTCCAAAGCCTATGAGACTTTATCGTGATAACACTGCAGTTGTATTCTTCTCCAATAATAACAAAAGTTTATCTAAGTCAAAGCACATAAACTTAAAGTTTCTGATTGTGAAGAATAGAATTGAAGACCGTCTAGTGTCTGTAGAATACATTAGCACGAAGCTGATGATTGTGGATCCATTAATTAAGGGCTTAATTACCTCCCAATGTATTCAAGGAGTTAGTGAATGACATATGATTGATTATTATTAAAGATGTATTTAATTAGTGGGAGATACAAATATTCAAGTTATGTGTTATTTTAGTTTTATTTAGTATAATAAATTGTTCAGTTTTCATGACATTATGGTTTTTTGTTCCTTAAAATAAAGTTTTCATGCGCATGATTAAGTAAGTGAACATAATGCTTCAAACTTTTCGAGGCAGTAGGACCGCTTGAAAATCTGCATGAAAGGCCACACTAGATATGAGATTTCATACAATGCACCCTAGCCTCCAGAATCCATGCCGTTGGGAATACTGTTATGTGTGATTGTGCATGGTCCCGTTACGAGAAATGCAATGACGACTGCCATGACTGCCATAGTTCTATAGCAGGAGTCTTGGTGGAGTAGATTATTTAGAGTACTACTCTTGATTTATAATAAATATATGATAAGGATTTTGAGCTTGTAAGAATATACTAAATACACTAATCTATTTAATATATAATAGAATGCTAATTAAGTGGATTAAGTGGGAGAGTGTTGGAATTTTATGGCCTATGGCATCGAATGCTAGACAATAGAGTGGACGGCTTGGATCATTCATAAAGAGTTGCATGTGAGTCCCACAGTAGTGTGGTGTATACCAAATAGAAGGTCCTATGGAATACAGAGAGATAGAGAGAGAGAGAGAGAGAGAGAGAATCTTATGTTAGGGGGAGAGAAGTGGAGGTGGTAGAAATATTGGCGAGTCTATAAATGAGTAGGACTTGCCACAAGCATTGAAGAGCTGTAAATCAAAGTGAGGTCCCCAAGTTCTCTTCCTAGGTTGAGAAAAAGCCCCATTACGGTAGGATGAAGAGAGAGGATGAAGAATTTGACTTTGTACGTACCAAGATTTCGACGAATCTCGGTAGGTAATCTACGGTGATGCACAAACAAAGATCTACAAAATTTGCAACTGTGAGCAAGGCTCACACAAACCCCTCTACAATGGCCAGATGTGCCAATCTTGCATGTGAATGTAGTGGTGCGTGTCGTCATGGCTCATGAATCGGGTGGGTCCCACTATGGAGATAACCTAGCCCAGAAATGAGTCTGATCAACTCATCAGGTGGGCCGCACAAGTGCCAAAGAGGTTAAGAAATGAGCTGCCACCAATCCACATTCAACATAAGTGTACCTCAATCTAGGGCCAGGTCATCTTCACTACTGCTGATGCATTGTGAGGATTTCTACACATGTCCCAAGCCGGCCATACGAGTTCCAGGTTTGCTAATTCCACACGTGTGTCTAGACCTGCCAATCCACACAAGCAAATGCGCCAGATTCTCTACTTGTCACAAACAAACATTTCATATGTGATTGGACCACATGATCAAAGACTGCATTTAATACAATGGTGCTGATAAGGCGGATCGATTACAATGCACAGAAACAGAAAATCCTTATTTTCAGCCGAGAGCCTTTCCCTGAAAGTTCCTCGCTGAAAACTAGGTGCGGGCTACCGTGATGTTTGTGAGAAATCACCACGTCCATCCATTTGTGAGTTCATTTTAAGACTTGATGCCACATTTCACGACTTGATACCGAAAGTGAGTACGATCCAAGACTCAATTGGGCTGCACTAAAGGTAAAGGTGGGTAAGAATTCCCTCCCTCATTCAACAGTAATGTTTACATGCCATCCATACCGTTTAATAAATAGTAAACACAAATATTAGTCTGATTCAAAACTTATGTGGCCTCATTAATATCTCAACTATGGACGTTCAATCCTCACGTTTTCGGCCTACTTGAGTATTGGATGCGGCTAATTTTAGCCTCATGTTATAAAATAAAATGGGTGAATTTCTCACAAACATTAAGGGCCAACCTAGGTTCCCATGACAGGAACTTCTCTGGAAAGGCTTTAGCAGGAAATCCACGTCCGTTTGTGGCAAGCAAATGATCTAGATATTTCAATTTGACTTAAACAATTAGTCCATCCTATTCCTCAAAAGCGGGGCACTCTGCTCGAGTAAATCAGTGTAACAGGTGACATTTTTTTCTAGCCGTTCACTTGTTTTCTTTATTGTGGCTCATTTTTAAGTGTAAAAAAGCATGGTAGCCCACATGATGAAAGGATTTTATCAAGCACATTTCCTTGTGTGGATTAGCACGTGTCTACTTGCGGAATTAACAAACCTCCAATAATACTATGTTTTAAGATTATATAGAGACGTTGAGTTCTCCATCAATGATAAAAAGAGACTTATTTATTGTGCAAGAAGTTTATTCGTGTGGCACTCATGGTTGGGTTATCTAAGCCATTGATCTGATGGGCTCCATCATAGATGGACCACACTCCCCAAATCTCCGAAATTAGAATACACTAGCCACCCAAATATTGGTACTTTTTCCAATTATTTGGATTGTTGGCGTATTTCTTCTTAACCTTGCATGCCAACAATTGAAATGTTTGAAGAGCTTCTCTAGGCATGGTTTAAGATCAGCTACAAGTTCAATGGTCTGGATCACCAAACCATGGGCCCCACGTATACAAATTACATTGTTCAACACAAAGTACAAAGATAGAATAGCTTGCCTTTGTACATAGATCGTATCTTTCTCGCAGGTGCAGCCGTTCCTTCATTTATATACACCGGAAAATAAATAAATAAATAAATAAACTATATAAGGGAAAGCATATAAGAGATACAAGTACATAAAATGCTGTCGTAGATTTTTTTACCATGTTGGCAAGGTGGGCCATCTCTTCTCTGATCTTTCTATCCTTCTCCGTCCGAACACGGCAGATTGTGGCCTCTAGATTTTGCTCGACGAATTTCAACGCGGGCAAGGAATTGCATACACTCTCATCTCCCGTCAGGAATCTGTTGGGGAAAGAAACAAACTATATATATACGGTAAAGACGCGCTGCTTTACTCTCGGCCGTTCATTTGGTGGGCCCCAACTGAGTATCCTCCAGGCATCGGAAGAAAAGGCCAGTCGAGTCATTGAGTGGGCCATATGTATAACCAGTGTGAAGCATTAGTCACTTCTTTAACCATCCAAATGTTTTGGGCCACGATAGGCCCACCAGATAAACATGGGCTTCCGGTGGCTATTTCTCCAGATTTATTTAAAAACTGCTTCTACTGATTGGTGATCTACCTATTACTGTACTCTACGCTCTACTGTATAATTTTCTGTCAAAGTATATATATATATATATATATATATATATATATATATATATATAGAGAGAGAGAGAGAGAGAGAGAGAGAGAGAGAGAGAGAGAGAGAGAGAGAGGGGAATGCTCACCTGCACACCTTAAGCGAGCACCCGTGTGCACTTTTGCACACGTGTCAAGGACACACAATCTGAACGGTCCACGTAATGAGGCCCCCTTGAAACCTCACAAGCCCATATTTCAGCGCGATACATAACTCCAGTGAGCCATGGTAAAAGGAAAAAGTTTCCTCCCTTGATTTGCATTTCTCTTTGTTATGGTCTGCTAGAGTTTTGGATCAGGCTGAAAATTGGGCTCATAAAGTTTCATGGGTGCCGCATCGCTTGGATCGTTCAGATTCTGTTCCCATGACATTGTGTACAAATTTTCACACGGGTGCTAGGTAAGAAGGTGCATAGATGAGCATTCCTCTCTCTCTCTCTCTCTGCATATAATCTTATTTCCATTGTTTAACTAATCTGGTTTTTGAATTGTAACTTAATAATATAGTGTGTTCCATAGTTTAATCGGTCTTAATTAAGTCATATGCCATGTGTAACTAGGGGTGCACACGGGTCGGTTCGGTTCGATTCTGGGGTGAAATTGTGACGCAGGGGAGGACGTGAGGTCGAGCACCGTCTTCCTCAAGAGGATAACTATTCCGAATCCACGGAACTTCTCTGGACTCCTCACAGAGACTTCTCGAATCCACGAGAAAAGAGAGCAGAAAAATAGAAATAAATTCTAAATAAATTCGAAATAGCTTAATGAATCATTGATAATTTTCTAATGTGTCTCCTTACACTATTAATAAATAAAAAAAATAAACTGAAATTCGTAATTACCAAAAATAGCAAAATTCTAACTCTAATAAAAATCCTAATTCTAATACAACTCTTCTAAAGCCTAATTTCTAAAAATAAAAATTACAAATAAACTTTCTCTAGAAGAGTCCTAGTATAACTAAAACTTATTTCTATAAGGAAAGAAAATCTACAACTCTAAAAAATATCAAAAATTCAGAATTACTAAAAATAGTAAAATCTTCCTAAAAATTCGTTTTTGAGCTGAAAGCGCACGTTTTCTGACGAAACGGACAGATGCGACTCACTTTGTGGGTCGGTTCACCTCGGATGACCCGTTTCAGTAAAGATTGATAGGTTGTACGCCCTGTAACGATACCCGGATCAAAAGTTATGGTCAATTTATGGTCCACCTCCTTTTGGCTCAACCGTGCTGGGAATATCTCTATGACACGTTCTACATCAGACCCCTCCACTTGAAAAAAACTCGTCCTCGAGTTACGCAAGAGACTTGGCACATGAGTCTGAAATAACTTTTGAAGCCGATGTTCATTAGCCCTTTTTTTATACTTGGCATTAAGCTCTTGAGCTGACACAATACATGTACTCATGCTTTCCTTGACTTGACTAATATTGATCAGTTCCTTCACATCTGACACAATACATGTACTCATGCTATCCTTGACTTGACTAATATTGATCAGTTCCTTCACATCTGTCTTTAAAATCTCATATTTTTTCTGATAATGTAGGCAATTGGGCGGACTTGCCCCTGAGACGGGATCAACGTCATTTTGTATATCTCGTATGGGAGGTAATTTATTAGAGAGTTCATCGAGCACAACCCTCTTGAACTCCTGCGATACTGGTTCCAAATCCTCTAAGATATTTACAGGCTCCATATATTTTTTCTTTTCAACTAATGGATATATATTTCCCGTTTCCTCATATTGTTTGACAAAGGCCTGTTCAGTGATGAGATATTATCCTTCTACTTTAGAAGTCTTGGGTTGGTTCTCCATTCCCATAAAGGTCACATGTTCGCCACTGATGAATCTTGTAGTCTGTTGCAACTCTGTTTGATGAATTGAAGTTGTTCTCGCGGACCAATAATAAGATTTTTCTGCATAACCTTTTATTGATCGACTATCTTGATAATAATTTTGGTTTTGTTGAAATAATACCTGATCGTAATCTCGAGGGAGGAATCGCATGCACAATAACTTCTTCATCCGCGACCATGTGCGGATTGGCGCCTTCATCTGTCTCATTCGCTCGAGTTGAAGTTGTTCCCACCAATCTGAAACTCTGCCCGTCAACTTGTATGCCACGAGTTTAACTTTTCTTTCTTCTACGATGTTCATGTAGTCGAAGAAACGTTCGACTTCGAGCAACCAATCGAGGAAGTCCTTGAAGTAGAGTTGACCATTAAAACCAGGAAGATCGACTTTCATCTTGAATTCTTGAACCATCCTTTGGTTCATTGATAGCATCGCCCTACGATCAGTATAATTACGAATTCCAGCAATTGCTGGTGGTGGATCACCACCATGAACACGGAGTTGCCTTAGGTTTTCTGCCAAGAGATCCGTTATGCTGTCGATGGAAGCCTGCAGCCTTTGCATGGCTTGCCGATTCTCTTGTTGCGCTACTTCAAAAGTTGCCGCCGTTAAAGGTAAATTCCCTGGAGCACCGCCCATGGGATTGTTGCCCGACCCGTCGTTATAAGCTATCGATTCGAGGAGAAACCTCGCTTTGATACCAAACTGACGCAGGGGAGGACGTGAGGTCGAGCACCGTCTTCCTCAAGAGGATAACTATTCCGAATCCACGGAACTTCTCTGGACTCCTCACAGAGACTTCTCGAATCCACGAGAAAAGAGAACAGAAAAATAGAAATAAATTTGAAATAGCTTAATGAATCATTGATAATTTTCTAATGTGTCTCCTTACACTATTAATAAATAAAAAAAAATAATTAAAATTCGTAATTACCAAAAATAGCAAAATTCTAACTCTAATAAAAATCCTAATTCTAATACAACTCTTCTAAAGCCTAATTTCTAAAAATAAAAATTACAAATAAACTTTCTCTAGAAGAGTCCTAGTATAACTAAAACTTATTTCTATAAGGAAAGAAAATCTAAAACTCTAAAAAATATCAAAAATTCGGAATTACTAAAAATAGTAAAATCTTCCTAAAAATTCGTTTTTGAGCTGAAAGCGCACGTTTTCTGACGAAACGGACAGATGCGACTCACTTTGTGGGTCGGTTCACCTTGGATGACCCGTTTTAGTAAAGATTGATAGGTTGTACGCCCTGTAACGATACCCGGATCAAAAGTTATGGTCAATTTATGGTCCACCTCCTTTTGGCTCAACCGTGCTGGGAATATCTCTATGACACGTTCTACATCAAATTGGAACCGAACCGTTCCCAACAGTTCTAGGATATTCAGAACCGGAACTGGACCGTTAGCACCCTAGAACCGAACCGGAACCGGACCGTTAAAACCGGTTCGGTTCCGGATCGGTTCCACGATTATGGGCTTTTTATAATCTAGCCCAATTGCATGTTTTATTTTATAATCTTGCCTATGTTCATTCGCGTTGTGATCCATTTGATGAATGGTTTAGATACTGTATAAGGTGTGCAAAAAAATATTTATAGAAACAATCAAATTGTGCATTATAAACCATAAATCATGAATCAAATATGGAAATAATCAAAGGGTTCCTGATTTGGTTCCAAGTTCGATTCCAGGTTCGGTTCCGCGGTTTGGTTCTACGGATCGGTTCTACGGATTGGTTTAGTTTTACTTACCTCCAAACCGAGAATCGAACCGATGTAATTGGTTTTTTGATTTTTGGAACTGGAATTGATGTACTCTAGAACCGGATCAAACCAGACCGTTTGGTCGGTTTCAGTCCGGTTCCACGGTTCTACCAGTTTGATGTGCACCCCTATGTGTACCATTTCTAAATGCCAGCTAATTAGACGTAGACAGAGTAACAAACTAACACCATACATACAATCCCGCCGATCCCATTTCCTTTATATGCACGCGTGCGGGCCCAACAAAAGACAGCTTTCCCAAAACGGTCCGCTTACAAAGGAGGTGTGGTACAGCCTACAGAAAACGAATACGACACGGCCCTTTCTCTAAAGTACACGTGTCACGCTGATGCATTAATCAAGGCCGTTGGTCTAGTAATAGCTATCATGTATGGCTTATAATTAAAAAATAACACAAGTAAACACTTGTGCGAGATCTGAGCTATCCACCAGGTGAGCTAGCAAAAAAAAAAAAAATCAGGCAATTTCACACCTAATGTGGGCCACAGCATATCAAAATTAATGAATCTCTAAAAAGAGTTTAACCATCAGTACAAAGTATATCGAAAAATAGATGGACGGTCCATATTGATACACTCCCTGCCACGTGTGCTGCAAACTTATATATAATATAGTTAGGATATCATTTGACCAATGTAACCTTGGGGGTATGGCCCATGCACGTATCAGCTTAAAAAATTAAAAGCAATAGAACATTTTCTCACCGCACGTTTCTCTGTAGCTGGTCCACTAGTTTCTCGGCTTCGATAACGTTTGCACTTTTTCCCTATACAAGCAGAAAGTTGATTTGAGAGAGAGAGAGAAGAAGAGAGACTTAAAAATACGTAAAAAATAAAAATAAAAATAAAAAACGTGATTGATGAATTACCGTGCATTTATCATCCAAGGACTTTGATTGGTGGGCCATTTCATACTTCTCTATAAACGTCTCAACACTTCATAAAAAAAAAAAAAAAAAAAAAAACCATAAATAAAAGCGAAGGGTAAAGAGAAAAGGAAAACAGCCCAAAACCAGCAACAATAAAACGGCGGCCACGATCGACCTAAGATGGGAAGGACTGCGAAACTCGTAGAGCTTTCCACAAGAGGAAAATACAAGCAAAAGAAGGTTAGCATCGCAGAGTATAGAGAGTTCTTTGGCTTTCTTGAAGAGACCGTCTCTTCTTTTATAGAAAGACGCCTGTCTTCGCATCGGGTTCTCTATCCTCTTTACTTCTACCTTTCCTCTTCCCATCTCTCTCTTTCTTTCTCAAAGAGCCACATACCCATATATGATAGAAGATGGAAATGGAGGAATCTCCATTTCTCTCTCTCCCTAAAAAGGAAAAAGTCTTAGTGGAGGGCGTTCCTGTAAATTTTCCATTTTTGGGATGGGCTTGCCGGTACGGAGATACTCGAACGTGCTGACCGTAGGATTTCAAGAGGGTGGGTGGGTCGGGAAGGAAGCGGATTGGCTGGTGTACATCACACCAGATATATATATGTATTAACGTCAGCAAGTTATGTGGGTCTGATCATGAGGTATGTGTTATATCCAAACCGTTCATCCATTTGGCAAGCTCGTCCTAAGGCTTGAAACTTAAAATAAGACAGATCTAACTATCAAGTGGACCACACTGCAAAAAGCACTGAGGGATTGAACGTATACCATTAAAACCCTTTTGGATCACAGAAGTTTTGAATGAATATGAAATTTGTTTTTCCTTAATCCAGGTCTTTGTGGCCTTATAAACAGATGAGATGGAAAATAAACGTTGTAATGGCCTACGATTGTTTTAAGGTGAAAATCATTGCCTCATCTGCTATCTATGGTGTGGTCAAGATGACCTTGGGATATTATTCATTTTAGGACCATGTAACTGTCATCTCCTTACTTTGATCTTCTTAGAACCGTTCGTACAACTCAGATCTCGAGGAGCCTAAGCGCTCGTCTTCGAACGACACGTACCTACAACAGCTATATAGCTGGTTTGCGGTACACCAGCCAATCCGCTTCCGGTCGGGAAAAGGGATGTTTATACGGGAAGCGAGACGTCACCTAACGTTACGAAGGGTATATCCGGAAGCGGATTAGGTACTTCCCCGCCTCTCAGGAGCTCGTAACAGACTGGGGTTCTGAGGGGGCCACTGTAATGTATGGGTTTATCAACACCGTCCATCCATTCTTCCATATTGTATTAGAATATAATTCCAAAAATGAGGCAGCTTCGAGCTTAATTGGACCACACGTTGGGGATTAAACGCACACCATTAAAAACTTATTGGGAGCCGAGGAAGTTTCGGATCAAGCTGATATTTGCATTTTGCTACATGACCTTATGAACTAGCCCTAAAGGATCGTGGTATCATTAACACCACTGATTCATGTGGTGTGTTACTCTTGATTCTTGGATCTGTTCATTTTTGAGCCTACATCCTGGAACGATATAGAAAATGGATAGACGGTGTCGATAAACCCATACATGACAGTGGGCCCTTCAGAGCCCAGCCCGTTCCAAGCTCTGCTTTACTGGAAAGAAAGGTTAGTAGGGGGTTTGGTTTTTGGAGGCGGTTGATCAGGACCGTCCACATAGTGGCGTCTGACATGAATGGCCATTGTCTTAGGAGTGGATTAGGTGAGACCCCCATCCACCAAGCTGGGTGGGACCATGACTGTGGAGCTCACGGTCATTATGTGCCTTAAATCCACACCATCCAACAGTTTTGAAAGCTCATTTTAGAGTATGATAAAAAATAATAATAAATCAAATCCAAATCTTAGGTGAACCATACCACATGAAACAGTGGTGATTGAATCTCACTTTAAAAACTTCAGGGCTCCTTTGGCCGGGTGGATTGGAAGGGATTGAATGGTATTAGGGTGGATGGCATGGATTTCAAGGTAATGATGGTGTTGTCAATGTATTAGGGTAGATTGCTATACTGAGTCTGTTTGGCATGCCCGGCCAATCCCTGGATTAAACCTTCTCATCCCTTCCAATCCCTCGAACCAAACACGTCCCAGGCAAATTTGAACGGATTAGGGTGGATTGGATGGGATTTAAAGGTAATGATGGTGTTGTCAGTGGATTGTCTTAAGATCCATGAGATTGCTATATCCCGGATCAGATCACTCAGTCTGTTTGGCATGCCCGGCCAATCCCGGGATTTAACTTCCAATACCATCCAATCCCTTCCAATCCGCCCAGCCAAACGGGCCCTCACGGGAACACCGGAATGCTTATTTGACGTCCAACCTATTGCTAAAGTCGCAAATTAATATGGGGATAAACGCAAATATAAGCTTGATCCAAAACTTTTATTGCCAACCGGAAATTTTTAACAAACGATTACCACTGTTTCCTTTATTATAGTCCATGTAAGATTTGGATCTGTTTCATTTATTGAATCATACCTTTAAAACCTTTAAATGATCTTTCAATATAAATGGACAACAGGATAGGATGTAGTCATATATATCATAGGACCCCATAGTCAGGGTCCCAACCACCTCGTTTGATATGGATTTTTCTTAGTAAATTAATTAAAATAACTCTTAATTATAATGTAATAAAGGCACTGACATCAGCATACCATTATTTATTTAGCTATATTTTTAGAAGATGAAAATGCCCTAATGTGAGCCATCACCTTGTACGGCGGTAGCTTTTTGTAGAAATCAAGATGATCTTTTGATAATGGCAGTGTGAGGCCCACTAAATCAATGATTGTGGCAATTCCTCGGCTGATCTGAACCGTTCACTTTAATCGGACAGCCTTGAACTCACGGTAGAGTCCTCTTAAAAAAATTCAGAATTGTCTGTGGCCCACAACTGCATTAACGTTGTGAGTTAATTTCAAATTGTTTTCCTTCGTTTTGGTCAATCCGTGATGAATTTTGCCCTTAAACTTGGGCAAATGGCATGAAATTAAAGCTCCTTTCATATGAACGGCTTGTATCTACTACAAGACAGTCTAATGGATCACACACAAGATGTAGGATGTGTTCAATAAGTGGATCCCCTGCACGGGAAGGCTATTTAGACTCTTCTTTTTCTTTCTTCTTCATTTTTTTTCACAGGAGGAGACCATTTGTCCGTTAGAACTATTGACACCCCTTTGGGACCCACTCTGGCGAGCTTCTAATGTCATTCTCTCCATTCTGGCGAGTTTCTAAATGTTTTTTTAAGATTTTCAGCCACACCTTATGATGTAAAAGATATGACGGCCAAAGGCAAATTTAAGTTAGGATAATAGTATTTGTATGTATGTGTGTATTTTTAGCATCACTAATGGGACTTTGTGAAAGGGAATAGGGTGTGTGGGGGTTCCCTTTATATATATATATATAATATATATATATATATATATAATGAGAGTTTGTGAAAAGTATAAATTTTATAATGGAAGAATATTGTAATTGATGAATTTTGAAATAGAAGAATGTTGTAATGGATAAATGTGATGAATGTTGAAATAGAGGAATGTTGTCGAAAAGTAGGGCCAAAGTTATTATGAATTACCAATATTCACTGTAGATCATGAATCCCATGAAAACAGTTATAACTCTCTCGTTACATGTTCAATTTAGGTGATCTTATCCTTGTTGAAAATATATTTTGAAATAGTTTCAAATGAATTTGGAATCACCTTATTTAAACATTATTTAATTGTCCAAAAGTGAGCACAAAGTTACTATAGATCGCCGATACTCATTGCGGATTGCCGATACTTACTGTGGATCGTCGGTCCCACAAAAATGATCATATATAACTCACTCGTTACATGCCTGATTTGGATAACTTTCAAATGGCTTTAGAATTATCTCATTTAGATAACATTTGATTACCCAAAAGTGGGCCCAAAATTACTATGAATCATCAATACTCATTATCGATCGTAAATCCCACGAAAATGGTCATAATTCCCTTGTTACATGTCTTATTTGAGTGATCTTATACTTATTGAAAAGATAATTTGATGAAATTTTAAATGAATTTAGAATGACCTCATTTGAATATCATTTGATTGCCTAAAAGTCGGCCCAAAGTTTATCTATTTGGATATCTCATTTGGTAATAAATGTTATGATAAACTTTGGACCCACATTTGGGTAATAAAATATTGTTCAAATGAGATAATTTTAAAGCCATTTGAAATGTTATCAAATTAGCTTTTCAACAAGTACAAGATCACTTAAATAAAACATGTAACGGGGGAGTTATGATCATTTTCGTGGGATCTGTAATCTATAGTGATGATCGACAATCCATATTAACTTTGGGCCTACTTTGAGAAAACCAAATGATGTCCAAAAGAGGTGATTCTAAAGTGATTTAAAATTTTATCAAAATATATTTTCAACGAGTATAAGATCACCTAAATCAGATATGTAACAAGGGAGTTATGACCATTTTCATGGGAACGACGATCCACGGTGTGTACTAGCGATTCATAGTAAGTATCGGTGATCCACAGTAATTTTATGCCCCATTTTGAAAAATCAAATGATGTTAAAATGAAGTGATTTCAAAGTCATTTGAAAGTTAGTTAAATTACATTTCCAATGATTACAAGATCACTCAAATCGGACATAAAACGAGGGAGTTATGACCATTTTTGTGGGACTGATAATCCACAGTGAGTACCGACGATCCATAGTAACTTTGGGACTTAATTTTGGTCAATCAAATGGGAAAAAAATGAGATGATTCTAAAGTCATTTAAAACTTTATCAAATTACCTTTCCAAAGAGTATATGATCAAGTCGGACATGTAATGAGGAGGTTATGACCATTTTCGTGGGACTAATGATCTATAGTGAGCATTGGCGATCTACAGTGAGTACCGGCGATCCATGGTAACTTTAGGCTCACTTTTGGGCAACATTCATCAATTTTAACATTCATTACATTCATTAATTACAAAATGCATCATTTTTACAAACTCTCACCATTCATACCCATATATATATATATATATATATATATATATATATATATATATATCGAAGAGTGTGGATGAAAATCTTTAAACAAAAAAAATAATCAGAAGCTTACCAGAATGGAGGAAATGACGCCGGAAGCTTGCTGGAGTGGGTCCCATGGAAGTAGCAATGGTCTTAACGGCCAAATGCCCCCCTCCCGTGAAAAAAACGAAGAAGAAAGAGAAAAAAAAATGCTAAATAATCTTCCTGTGCAAGGGACCCACCTATTAAACTCATTTCACATCTTGTGTGGCCTAACTGGATCCTCTTGTAGTAGATCCAAGCCATCTACATGAAAGGAATTTTAATTTCATGCCATTTACCGAAGTTTATGGGAAAAACTCAGCACGGATGGACTACATCGGAGGAAATATTTCATAATTAACTCATACTGTTAATGTCGTAATGGGCCACAACTTCAATTTTTTAAGATAATTGTAATATGGGTTCACAACTGTCCGATTAAAATAAACGGATCAGATTAACTGGGGGTAGCCCCAAATCCAATTGTGGATTTAATGGGGCTCACACCGCCATTCTCAAAAGGCTCACTCGACTTTCGTGAAAAGATACCACTATACAAGATGAAGGTTGACGGAGGAGCATTTTCATTCTCTAAAAATGTAAAAAGTGACCAAATGGGTAAATAAATAATAGCTTTAAATATTGAGGTTAGTTCCTTTATTATGTCATAATTAAGAATTATTTTAATTAATTTTCTCTCTCCCATCGGCCTCACCCAACATGATGCGGCCCTTACCATGGGGTCACCTTGATTTATTTATTGTATATCCATGTTATTCTTATGTTTTTCATCTTATTTTGGCATATCAGCCCAAAAATAAAGTAAATCTAAATCTCAGGTGGACCATAACATAGGAAACAATGGTGATTACTTGACTATTAAAAAAAATTTATGTGCAACAAAAGTTTTGAATCAAGCTGATATTTGATTTTTTTCCCTTCATCCAGGTATGTGTGACCTTATTAACTAGTTGGATGGCAAATAAATATTACTATGGCGATTCTGCTAGGCCTATAAAGCTTTTAATGGTGGTGTTCAATCACCATTGTTTTTTGTGGTGTAGTCCAATTGAGATATGGATCTACTTCATTTTTGGAATCATGTACTAAAATAAGTTGGTAAAACATATGGGCGGCGTGGATATAGAATACATACATCAAGGTGGGACCTATGGTAAAGGCCTCACCTTGTTGCGTGAGGCAGGGGCAGAGCTGTACATGAGTCAAACTGAGTTGAGCTTGGCACAGCTTGGCTCAGCTCGGCCAATAACTAACCCCAACTCGAATTCAACTCAGCTTAGTCCTTGAGCCTGACTAGCCAGTTCGGCTTGGTTCGATTAGTAACTTGGGCCAGTTCAAGCCAAGTTTGAGCCTGTGTAACATTTTCTAAAACACATATAATGCATCTCCAATTTCTTATAGAATACAAAACAATAACATCAGTTTATAGGTATTCATCAAACACTTCGCAGGCAACATCAAAATCAAGATTCGAAGTCAATTTTATAATGTAAAGTTTTTCTTTTTTAGTGATTTGTATCGGATTCATTCCTTCCTCGCCACCCGCTAATCTCACGGAGAATTTATGCACCCGAAACAACATTTCATTGAGTCATTTCATCAAACACTTGGCAAGCAACATCAATATCAAAATAACCGAGTTATCGAACTGATTGGATCCGAGTCAATTCAAGGTTTGATCCAAGTCGAATCAAGCTCAGGCAAGCTCAAAATCGGCTGGAAATTTTTTCCGACCTCCAACGACCAGCTTGACTGGTCCGAAGTCAATTTCAAGCCAAAGTGAGTTGAGCTTTTCCGAGTCGAGTCAAGTCAAGCGAGCTGACCAAGCTAACTCAACTTGTGTACAACTCTAGGCAGGCCCGCACCTCCGATCCCAATGTCCGTGAAACAAGGTTTTGTACGATGGTTAAGTCAGGCTTTCAGTTTGTACAAGCGGAGCACGGGTACCGATGATGTCGTGCAACCCATGGCTCATGCAACAAACATCTCCCCACGTGAAGAGATCGGATCAGTTCATCTTGGCTCATGTCCTGACTCAAGATCTAGGGTGTGATACTGGCCAATGGGACCCATGAGCTGAGCGGTCCATGACCGGAACCATGCATTTTGTGGACTCTGTACCATCGGGCCACTAAAGAAAAGTACAGCGAACGGTTGGCTGTGACCATCATCATGTCCGGATAAATTCAGAACAGTGAAAAATAATAAAAATGCAATGGCTTCATTTTAACCACAAACATCAAAGGTCGATATCATCACTGAACCCTGTCTGACTCATTAACATTGCTGAATGTAGTAAATAAAAATACGAATTATGTTAAAGGGAATATTATGTTTTTCAGCGATCTTGCAAACTATCATAGGATTCTCATATTATTTTATTGATATAAATAGAAATGAGCTAAAATAAAATTGTTAGCCCAATTAGCTCCTAATTTGTAATAGTGTTTACATAGTATCAAAGCATAATAAGACTCTAAATCTAATCTCATCTCTCTCTTTTACTCTCTTATTCTTCCACAATAAGTCATGCAAGCAACAATACCCCCTTGACTCACACCACAACATGCGTACAGTCTTCCTTTTCCCCATTTCCTAAACCCCAGACTCCCTTGCAGCACCTATCTCCATCTTGTTAATTCGCCCTTTGCAAAAACTCCCAATCTAGCCATTGCACCACCACGTTAGTAACCAAAAACGCATTATCTTCATCGACTCTCAATGCGGCGGCTAAAACCCACCCCACCTCCTTCAACCGATGCCAGTACGACCCAACCAACTAATCACATGATGTTTGGAATGCGGAATTAGATGATATTGAAATACATTAGGTAGAATTAACACTATTATTGCATATGCTTATATGTCTAGAAATACAATGGTATTTAACTAGTTAAACCCATGTTTGGATTTAAATTTGACATCCGGGAAAAACATCGTATTAAGTGAGACTTGTGTTTGATGAATCGTGAAATTGTACCCAACATATATAATAGATTTCACAATTGATGTTGGCTGGCTGTATGCATATGCAACTATGCAACTCGTTTGTCACATCTAAAGGGTGCATATGGATGGAGGGTGTAGATAAAACACATGCGTCAACATGGGGTCCACATATATAGTGGATTTCAAAATCCACAAGAATTCCCATCAAATCTCTTTTTAGGACTGGCTGTTATAATGCATGGATTAATCCATTATTTTCATCTTTTCTAAGAAACATGTATAATTTTCCATGCTTTGGCGCAAAAAGTGTTAAAGGCAATATTGTGTTTTGGGTCATCCTACAGATTTCAATATGATTTTCTGATTATTTTATTAAATAGAAATGAGAGAAGAAAAGAAAAGAAAAAAAACCTAATCCTGATTAACAATTAATTAGTGATATTTACAAATTATTCTAACCATTGGTACATCTAATAAGGTGGAGGGGGGGAATTCAACTGGCTATGTAAAAATCACGTGTTAAAATAATAATAAACATTTTTAGCTGGATTTTTTTTCCATAAATTTCTCATTCAGCAAATTTTCTCGTATTATTTACATTGTCCTATACAAGCTGAATCTTTGGATTCCACCAAATATTTTCTACGTTGGATTTGAGGATCTTTTGTGCATGGACCATCCATGGTAGGGCCCTCAACATCAACCGTGTAGATCATTGACCAGGAAACTCATTTGTACAATGTATGATCTACAAAATAAGAACGACATGTACAAGTTCTTAGTTGGAGACTTAGAGCTGTACATGAGTCAAGTTAGCTCCATCGGCTCGCTCAGCTCAACTCAGAAAAGCTCAACTCACCTTGGCTTGAAATTGGATTATTTTGAGCCGAGTTCAAACTTGCCTGAGCTCAACTTGTCCCGACTCAAACCCTAACTCAAATCGACTAAGATCGAATCAGATTAGTGAATCAGATTAGCTTGTTAGTATACACCCATGTCAATACACTAGCCACCCCCACTAGGGATTGAAAACAAAGTTAGCTATTAATAATGAATTCCCTTAATACACAAATTTCATATTTTTAGCTGCTTTTTTTTTTTTTTTTCCATAAATTTCTCTTTCAGCAGATTTTCTCGTATTATTTACATTATCCTATACAAGCTGAATCTTTGGATTCCACCAATCCAAATGCCAAATATTTTGTATGTTGGATTTGAGGATCTTTTGTGCATGGACCATCCATGGTAGGACCCTCAACATCAACCGTGTAGATCATTGACCAGGAAACTCATTTGTACAATGTATGATCTACAAAATAAGAACGACATGTACAAGTTCTTAGTTGGAGACTTAAGAGTTGTACATGAGTCAAGTTAGCTCCATCGGCTCGCTCAACTCAACTCAGAAAAGCTCAACTTACCTTGGCTTGAAATTGGATTATTTTGAGCCGAGTTCAAACTTGCCTGAGCTCAACTTGTCCTGACTCAAACCCTAACTCAAATCGACTAAGATCGAATCAGATTAGTGAATCAGATTAGCTTGTTAGTATACACCCATGTCAATACACTAGCCACCCCCACTAGGGATTGAAACTAAAGTTAGCTATTAATAATGAATTCCCTTAATACACAAATTTCATATTTTTAGCTGGATTTTTTTCCATAAATTTCTCTTTCAGCAGATTTTCTCGTATTATTTACATTGTCCTATACAAGCTGAATCTTTGGATTCCACCAATCCAAATGCCAAATATTTTGTATGTTGGATTTGAGGATCTTTTGTGCATGGACCATCCATGGTAGGACCCTCAACATCAACCGTGTAGATCATTGATCAGGAAACTCATTTGTTCAATGTACGATCTACAAAATAAGAACGATATGTACAAGTTCTTAGTTGCAGACTTAGAGTTGTACATGAGTTAAGTTAGCTCCATCGGCTCGCTCAGCTCAACTCACCTTGGCTTGAAATTGGATTATTTTGAGCCGAGTTCAAACTTGCCTAAGCTCAACTTGTCCCGACTCAAACCCTAACTCAAATTGACTAAGATCGAATCGGATTAGTGAATCAGATTAGCTTGTTAGTATACACCCATGTCAATACACTAGCCACCCCCACCAGGGATTCAAAACAAAGTTTACTATTAATAATGAATTCCTTTAATGCGCAAATTTCATATTTTTAACAAAAACTTCAAGATTCTCATTTGACTTTTTTAATTGGCATCTCTTTCTGTTTTTTTTTTTTTTTTTTCTTTATTTTGTTTTTGTACCATTCAACTAACTATGTAAAAATCACGTGTTAAAATAATAATAAACATTTTTAGCTGGATTTTTTTTCCATAAATTTCTCTTTCAACAGATTTTCTCGTATTATTTACCTTATCCTATACAAGTTGAATCTTTGGATTCCACCAATCCAAATGCCAAATATTTTGTACGTTGGTTTTGAGGATCTTTTGTGCATGGACCATCCATGGTAGGACCCTCAACATCAGCAGTGTAGATCATTAACTAGGAAACTCATTTGTACAATGTACGATCTACAAAATAAGAACGACAAGTACAAGTTCTTAGTTGGAGAGCTGTACATGAGTCAAGTTAGCTCTATCAGCTTGCTCGGCTCAACTCAGAAATGTTCAACTCACCTCGGCTTGAAATTAGATTATTTTGAGCTGAGTTCAAACTTGCCTGAGCTCAACTTGTCCCAACTCAAACCCTAACTCAAATCGACTAAGATCGAATCAGATTAGTGACTCAATTATTTTTATCTTGATGCTGCTTGCACAATGTTTAATGAAATGACTTAACGAAGTATTGTTTTGAATGCATATATTTTCTATAGAATTGACCGGTGGCAAAGAAAGAAATAGATACGAAATATATCACTAAAAACAATTGTATTATTAAAATGCCATCGTATCTTATTTTTTATTTTGCTTGTTCAGTGTTTGATGATATACCTGTGTAGTGTTGTTACTTATTTGCATTCATTGAAGGTACATTATGGAAAATGTATTACACACTCGAACTCAGCTCGAGCGGCCTGAGCCGAGCCAAGCTTAAACTGGGGTCAACTGCTGGCCGACTGAGCCGAGGTGTGCTAAGCTCGACTCTGTTCAACTCGTGTACCACTTGTAAATGTTTTAAAGTACATGGATAACAACCGTTAATTAACCAGCTCCGTCTGTAACTGCACATCGGAAGGCCAGGACGGGAGGTGAAGAGCACCCAGCTTCTTATCATTTAAACATTCCATCCACGAAATGACTACTTGTTGAACGGTCTCGATCCACGGTTTTCCAAATGTGCAGTGGAGGGGGCCTCTGTTCTTTTATGATGATGTCGTGTCATTTCTGTGGATAGATATGGGGAAGATACGCTTGCCTGAGGCGCACTAACCCTTTGCAATACTATACTGTCCGTTTGCCACAGTTTAATGGGAAATGCTCTATTGTTAGTTATAGTGCTCTTAGGGCCTGTTTGGCCGATGGTATTAAGTTGTATTAAATGGGATTGCATTGCTAATCTTTTATGGTTACTTTTACAATTCAATCCACCTTAATTCCATATAATTGAGGTGGCCAAACGGGCCCTTAGTTACAATGGGCCACATGGACCGTCCAATTGAATGATCTGAACTGTACATCAAGTCCAGCACACATTTCACTGTCTACTTCGTAAAACATCCCAGTGATTGCGTAACACGATTGATTCTTCAAAATCATAACGGTCCTAACAAATAGACATATCAAAATGTGAATTGGATTTATTTTTATTTTTTTTAAGATCGTCACCATCCATATTTAATGGCTATTGATCAGATCGTTAAGATTGTCATATTGGTGTGGTATTGGAACATTTGCCTATGAAATGCACGTTTTATCAGATGGACGGTCTAGATCAAAGGATTGGACTCACTTCGTCCCAATTAGATTAGGAACGAAGAGCACTGGAGCTGCGGCGCATTTCTCACGTTCCCATCATTTCTACAGTTCTACTTCTGTCAACCCGTACACTGGACTGACAAAAATCAGATGATCGAACGCTCTAATCAATGCATGGCTTAGTGGGTGGGAAGCGGATTGGCTGGTGTACCACACACCACCGATCTAGCTGTGTGTTGACGTCACCAAGTTCTGTGGGTCCCACCCTGAGGTATATATTATATCTCAACCGTCCTTTCATTTTTCAAGCTACTCCTAATGCTTGAACCCAAAAATAAAACAGATCCAAAAATCAAGTGGACAATACTACAAAAAGTTGTGGGGGATTGACCAACTACCATTGAAACCCTTTTGAGTTTACGGAAGTTTTGGATCAATATGATATTTGTTTTCCTCTTCGTCCATGTCCATGGCCTTATGAACAGATGATGGAAAATAAACGTTATTGCGAGCCTAAAAAATGTTTCAACGGTGAGAATTATTGCCCCACTGCTATTTGTGGTGTAACTCACTTAAGCTTCGGATATGCCTCATTTTCTGTCTCATGCTCTACAATAATCTCAAGATGTGGATATAATAAACATCATCGCGGGCCACGTAACTTCCATCTTCTTCGAACCGTTCGTACAATTGGGACCTCGAGTAGGGTAAGCACTCGTCTTCTCACGACACGTACCCACACCAGCCAGGTCGGTGGTGTGTGGTACACCAGCCAATCGGCTTCCGAACTTTTTAAGGTGGCATTAGATAGGCATGATTTTAGGACGTAGGGATAAGATGGGTGATAGTACCTAATGTACAGGTTGGATGGCACTAGGCCCGCGCTCCAGTACATCATATCCGACCATTTGGTTCAGACGTCATGATGGCCTGCCTGGCCTAAGACCAGCTTTGTATGGTGTCAGGCTGTTGTATCATGTATACTTTCTTAGCCATTTTTGCTTGGACTAGCAGGATGAATTTCTGCTTTGGTTGGGACGATATCCGCAGCCTACGCTCTTTTACTTCGGGTGTAGTATCAGGGATTTACTTTTCCCTGCAACAGTATTAATAATGTAAAAGATTTAATTGATGATAATCGTTTTCAATGCAATTAAGTAAATAATTGATATACAAAATGCAAGAGATATAAAAGATTTAATTGATGATAATCGCTTTCAACAAAGATTTTATGCTGAGTAAAAGGGGTGTGGTTTCCCAACGCAGAGGGTCACCCTTCAATCCTTATCTTACGGCTAAAATCAGATTGAAAGTACCTTTTCTCAAGAAACGGATTGGCTACTCCCGGGGTGCTCTGTGAGCCCCACCATGATGAATGTGTTTCATGTTATTCATCCATTTTTATATGTCATTTTAGGGCTTGATTCAAAAATTAGAGATATAATTCTCAGGTGGACCACACCACGGAAAAAAATAGTGATTGGATATCCACCATTGAAATCCTCCTACGGCTCACTGTACTATTTATTTGACATCAAATCTGTTGACTAGGTCAGAGAGACCTAGATGAAGGGAAACAACAAATATAAGTTTGATAAAGTTTTTAAGGACCAACGTTCATTCAACATTGCTTCCTGTGTCTACTTGGGATTGGGATATACCTCACTTTTTGTCTCATACCATAAAATAATATAGAAAAATAGATGAACAACATGGATGAAACACATACATCATATTGAGGCTCACAGAGCACCGACAACCGGAGATTGGTGCAAGGAGAGTAGCCAATCCGATTCCCTTTTCCCTAATAAAAAATATCACGTGGGTGGCTAGCCTTGCAATGAAAAGTGTAACTTTAATGGCTAAAAACATTACAGGGTAAAACCAATTTAACTAGTAGTGTAAAAACATTACTGAGGCAAGTAGTGAGGAAATGACATATATTTTGTACAACGTAATTTTTAAATGTGGCATATAGACCAACCAAATCTCTCAAGGCCCTCACTTTTTTGGTAATTTCTTCTCTTGCACAGGAACGTGGTGCAAGTTGAGTACTGAATCACTTTCAAATATGTTTTGTATGACCTAATTTTTAGAAGTGACATATGAACCAATCAAATCTCTCATGTCTCTCTCATTTTTAGCACTATCTTCTCTTGCATGGAAATGTGGCCGGTGGGAGCCCCTCATTAAGGGGTCGTACTGTATAGATGTCATTTCCTAAAGATGAGGTCAATTCAATTATTTGATAAGCCCTGTATATTAAATGCAGAACTTTGTCAATTTATTTTAACCGTCCATTTATTTTGTTTGGATATTACTTATTTTAAGATAAGTGAGTGTGATTCTTTAGATTGGAGATTTATGTAGTAAAGCATTGCCGATGAGCAGCTTGGATCTCAAATAATGAACCATTTTGCTCCCTTGTAAAATGCCTGTGACAGAAACATGTGCGAAAATCGTATAACGAAGGGGCTCAGGTTTGGAAAGTTTCAAGGGGCTGGGGATGTTAGGTTTGAGAATGACTTTACTCAAATTGGGTGGGCCTTGTATTATTTAGGTTGTGTGTGGACAATAGCTAATTCAACCGGTGCTTAGCCCATTTACATTCCAAATGAATTGTTTCAACATGCCTTCAAAAGGCGGGTTTGATGTCTAAACAGTGTTTTGAACTAATTCCAGTTTGATTTGTACATTTAGATACGCTTTTGTAATGTTCATTTCACCTCCGGTGCCCAAAAATAGGTGCTAAAGAGCTGACTCGATTAAACCTGCTTTTGCAGAAACCCTTTTTTAAGGAATGTGTCCAAATGTGACCTAAATGCATATCTCGTACCTAGAATTGTTAGGGGCAAAAGAAATACCCATTTGGCGATTATTAAAAAGAACTAAACTATGTAGAATTGAAAGAAAATAAAAACGATGCTTGGTCATTTCAAAAGAGAATTTAGTTATTAAGAGCCAAGCTATGTCTTGATCCACCTCAAAGCAGATGTTTGCTGCAATGTGCCCCAATGTACAGTCACATGATACATTTGGATTGTAGTTAATTGAATGTAGGATTGTGTTTCATGATCAAAATCATTTATCAAATGGTATATACAGTTAATAATGGCTGCATGAAAATTTTAGGATAAAAATAACCTAAACTTTTGATGAATTGCTCTTAGAACAACGATTAATGAGATAGTCCATATTTAAATGAAAACAGTCAAGTGACAAAAGGTTTAAAATGCTCCAATTTGAGAGGCCTCTCTCTCTCTCTCTAGATCCCCAATGAATGAATCGATGGGATTCATTCAAACAAGATTCCTAAACAAGATTTTGCATGATTAAGAAAAACATGAACTCTGTTTGGAACTCAATAAAATTGGTGATTTTCCTAATTACGTGTTTGATTTGCGCATAAGTGAGTCATTATTACTTTTTCACAATATTTGTTTAAATAAATATTATGATACATTTTGAAGTCAAATGTACCTATAGTAAGAGACAAGTAAAATAATTTGTAAATTTGTTGTATTGCTATGGAAAATCTAATTTAAATAGCAACAACAATTTATTTTATGTTGATTTGACATTGAAGCAATCTAAAATTATCATCATTACATTTTTATCATAACAAATCAAACATTGTAATTAGTGTCCTTAATGTAGTCAAATGCATCTAATATCACCTACTAGATGAAGTATTTATAATTGTTGTCTATTTCTACTTGGTAAAACAAATATACCCTTAAAGCATACACCTATTGGAACACAAACATGTAGAGGAAAAAAATCAATTCATAATTTCAAAAAAAAAAAACCCAATTTGTGATAAAACCTAATCCTAATATATTTTAGTCCTTCATTATTTCTCATTACCTCTAATAGCAATCAAACAAAATTAATGAAAGTTAAAAAGAAAACTAAAAGTACCTTTAAAAATAAGCAATTATTAAATCAAATTAAATTGAACAAGACTGTCGCACACACACACAAACAGGCACACATGTGGTCCACTTAGATTAAACACATTGATGCTCGTGCAAAGCCTTATATGATAAGATTTGAATGGTTCAACCCCATGTGATGCCGATTGAGTATCGAATTACTTTCAAACATGCCATGTATGGCCTACCCCTAACAACAATATGTGGACCAATCAAATTTTATCATATCTTGCCGAATTGGCTCCCACCTTTTTGGCACTCCCCTCCCTTGCATGGAAATGTGGCCTCCATTCGTGGCATTGGAGATGCTCATTAGAGGGGTTGTACTGTGTAGATGTCGTTTTCCAAAGATGGGATTGATTCACTTATTTGGTAAGCCCAGTATATTCAATGTAGAATAATGTCCATTTATTTTGCACGGGTATTACTCATCTTAGGATTAGTCAAGATGATTTTTTAGATTGGAGATTTATATGGTAAGGCGTGCTTGATGAGCAGCTTGGATCTCACATAATGAGCCATTTTGCCCCTTTGTAAAATGCTTGTGACAAAAATACATGTGGAAATTGCATAAAGAAGGGCTTGGTTTAGGTAAGTTTCAAGGGGGTGGGGTTTTTAGGTCTAAGAATGGCTTTACTCAAGTTGAGTGGCCTTTGTATTATTGGCTTGGGTGTGAGTAAAAGCTAATCCAACTAGTGCTTAGCCCATTTACATTCTAAATGACTTGTTTTGACGCACTCTATATAGGGTGTTTGATGTCCAAATGGCGTTTTCAATTAATTCCACTTTCCATTGTGCATTTAGATATATTTTTATTATTTTCATTTTACCTTTAATGCTGAAAAATAAGTGCTTAAAAGTTAACTCGATTAAACTTACTTTTGCATAAACCCCTTTTGTTATTTTCATTTCATCTCCAGCTTCAAAAGTTTAATTTGGTGTGGCTAGACTACCACATTTTAGAGGAAATCCATGATCCTTAGTATCCTCTAGCCTAAGATTGCGAAAGAAGTTCCCATTATTTTGTGATCCATGCCATGGATCTAAATCCTTAGTTAAATGATCTTGATACAGAGCAGCCTACAAAAAGATATTCGAGAAGAAAAAATATAAAAAAATATAGAAAGGTTGCCATCCAGTGGAGAGCTGATCAAATGTAGGGTCACTAAAATCTTCCAATCTACAAGAGTTTTGAGGAATCCCCCACTTGATCAATGGTCTAGATCACTAAGACATGAGCTTGCTTACACAAACTCAAGGCTTGTGGATTGACGCAGGAAAGGGCGTGGCATGACAATAAGAAGATCACCATCTTCCTCAAGTAATCAACACCTTAAATCTATGAGGGTAATTCTTGAATTAAAAAAAATAAGAGAGAAAATACGGATATTTTTTTATTGTATAACAATTTAAGATTACTTGATTATATCAATTATACGGAAGATCCAAAACTTTAATCCGTTTAGAAATGAACTAAATGGCAAAATTTCATTAGTTGACTAAATCTGCCAAAAATAAAAATGATAATAGAACCTTATTAGAGCATTCTCAGCATTTATTACAATTTACGAGCAATTTCTAAAAGTTACAAAATCCTAAAATTACAATCATTATGATATATGATGAAAATAAAAATGATCAAAAGTAATAATTCTCTTAATTTTCCTGATAAATACAGGGAAATAAGTCCGTTTTACTTACTCCACCTTGTTTGAAATTAGCGGAATTACGTTTAGAAAAGCGGTCCATATAATACCTGATTTAAATATGTGGGCCCCACCATGATATATGTGAGTTATCCACACCATCTATCATTTTTAAAAATATATTTTAAGACATAAACCCAAAAATGAGAAAAATCAAAAGCTCAAGTGAACCACACCTTAGGAAACAATGATTATTAAGACGTCATTGGTTGAAAGCTGTTTTCTCCCTAGGGCCCACATTGATGTTTATTTGTCATCCAGCCTGTTCATAAGGTTACACAGTCATGGATAAAGGGAAAGCAAAAATATCAGTTAGATCCAAAACTTTTGGAGTCCGCAAGAAGCTTTCAATGGTAGGAGTTCAATTTCCATTTTTTCCTATATTGTGGTCCACTTGATCTTTGGATATGCCTCATTTTTTGGCACATGCCCTAAAATGAGTTTGCTAAAGGGATGGACGGTGTGGATAAGTCACACACATTATGGTGGGCCCCATAATTTAATATTTTTCTCCTCAGGCAATGTGCAATGTGAAGAGTGCTATAAATGAAAGGTGACGGTCAACGTCACCTTGGAAATACAGTTAGAAATAAAGGTAAATAATTATTACCCATTTACCTTGAATTACCTATGTAAGTAGAAAAATTAGAAAATCAAACAGGCCTTTCAAATATCAATTTTGACAAAAAAAAAAATGTGTTTTCATGTGAAACAAACATCTTCAACTAGCATAGCAAGTCAGTTAATTTAGAACCCGAGTGGTAGACTCTAAGGAGTTTCAACACGAGGTCTTGGGTTCGAAACCCATAGGTGGTGAAATTCCACTACGGTGTGTGTTAAAAAAAAAGAAGTTATGCTAATTTAGAAAGCACTTTCACATAAAGCTTGATAAGTCGTACCTTTCATAACAATACTCAGTTCAAAAGATACGGCTGTTTTACAACCAACACTTTAAACAATATTTTTTCATGTATTCAGAATGAATCTTTCTTAGGATAGGTTATGTCATACCTTACCTAGGATTGGGCCTGATTTTGGTGGACTACTGTACTTATTTGAGCTTCTTTTTAGTCTAATTGTGGTAATGATGCAACTGCGGCCTGCCTTACATCCTACATTATGGACTTTTTTCACATAAGTTACAGAAGATTGGATTAAATCCGGGCCAAAACTTAGTATAGAGTGGCTCTGTCACATATTCGCAACGAAGCGTTAATCACCTCAGTGAAACAATCCAAACCATCCAATTGGTGGGCTTTCTCCTACTTCACATAGATCATAAACCATAGTTTGAATCTGACCGTCATTTACATAAAAAAAAATATATAAAAAAAAAATTCTCAATGCGTAGAGTTACCCGACACGAGAGTTTTCCCACAGCATCACTAATCGTCGCTGGGCCCAACCACGCGAATGGTCCCGATCACCCCAAATCGGGCTCCACTTTTACAGATTACTGTCCGAACGAAAACGCCCGCAGCTCAGGCAGAGCTCCCAACACACACATACATGGAAAGATCACATGAGCTCTGTGGGCCCCACCGTGGCGCGAGCATGAAATCCACCAGTCCGATCATCAGGTACGCCATCCAGTGTTTGGCCTGGATCCCAAAAATGAGGCCGTTCATCCCATGGAACGGTGGAGATTAAACGCTTATAACTTAAGTATGCGTGGGACCCACTGTAATGTTTATATGCCATCCAAACCGTTCACTGCGCGTGCACATCGTGATATTTATATTCCACACGAGTAAACCATTAACCAAGCCGGCCTGGGCCTCGAAAAATTAGTTAATTGAATAGGCCCGGCCCGCAAACTCGGGCCGGCCCGTTGCCAGAACCACTCCGTAGAGTGAGCCCGGTTCGCCTTCTTATCCTTTTTCATTTCTGTCCTTGGCCTCCTCCCTCTCTTCAAGCAGTCGAAAATGGGGAAAGGCACCGACCGGCTGCTGAGGCAGGCGAAACAGTACGCGGACGTGTACCGTAAGATCTTCGTCCAGCGGTACGGACAACAGATAATCGATATCCTCGATCTCCCTATCCGTATCGTACTCTCTCCTTTCACGCTCGCTTACGACATCGCCGGTTCTGCTCCACGCGGTTTCGGTGTTCCCGAGCTCGTCTCCAATCTCTCTTTCTCTGCAATCTTCGTAAGCTCTCTTCTCCCCTTCTTTCTTAAGAAAAAATAGAAATTCCGCATCTCATTTCCGGATTCGAATTGCTGTTATGTTTCTCATACGCTCTGCGTTTGGATGCAATATCGAATTGAATCGCAATAACTAGTTTGGTGAAGTGTAAATGACCGAATTGCAGTTTACTGTGTGTTTGGTTGCACCAAATTTCATGAAATTTGGTGCAACCAAACACACCATTAGCTATTGTGCAATGCTCGACCTGAGAATGCGGGATCCTTCTAAAACGTTGATTCAGTGGGCCGTACTAGATGCGTACAGAGGGGAAGATGGTTACGGAAGAAAATACAGCAATTTTCCACATTCAATGGATGAATAGGCTATCCATGGCAAGGCCCATCATATCAACGGTTTGGATGATCAAGCTCCTGGCCCCACTTGTGCAAGCTGAAAAACTGAGCTGCAGCAGATGTTGTGTTGTCAGTGCGGTCAAGCGTTGGATAATCGCTCATTGTAGTTACCTTGATTGGAATTCTTATTGAAGAGGATCTGAATTGGATTCATGTTACTTTGAAGTTGGACTTGGAATGAAATTAACCGCAATTTGAGTGCTACTCCATCATTGTGCATACTGTCAAACATCATTAGCAATTTCTTGCTCTCTTAACTGGAGTGATTTTTATTAATTCATTCCGATTTTGCATCCAAACACTGCCAATTGAAGATCACATTATGCACTCTCTTTCTATCATACCATTTGATTCAAATGATGTGATGTACGTTTGTCAGAACTGAGAGTTCTTCTCTCTCTCTCTCTCTCTCTCTCTCTCTCTCTCTATTTCCTATGTCGACATATATGGCATTTGATAGCAGCAATTGTGAGAAAAATGCTTCTATGTCGAGTATTTGATTCTTTTTAGCATTGTTTGGTAGGGCTGTCAATGGGTGTGGCCTGGCCCCACAGTTCATGGCCTAACTAGTTCAAGAGCCAGGACCGTCCTGTCGACAGCCGTATTCTTTGGTTGATACTTGCATTGTTTATGCCCTTTTATTAATGGGTCCATTACAGGCTGTTGCTACTCTCGGCACTTATGATATTGCCTTGGAGCTGGGGAAGAAAGTTCTATGTCAGAGGTGCTTATCACTACTACTTTAAGCTGTTTCTTAGCAACATGTATGGCAATCAAGGCCATTTATTCAATTCCTCCTTGCCTTGTGGACATACATGAGTAATATGAAATGAGCATCTACTCTTGCATTTGTGCATGCGTGCACCAGAGCAAGTTTTACTGTGGATTGAATTCTGAGTGTTTGCCAGAGGGATGCTCTGTTGGCCATGGGCTTTCTTTCAATACAAGGATGCTGTCTTTGCTTTTGGGTGTGTTTGTTTGCTCCAAATTTCATAAAATTTCATGATATTTCATGATTAATCAGTCTAATTTGGTGGGAATATCACAAAATTTCATGATATTTGGTGCAACCAAATGCACCCTTGTGGAGAAATGAGAACATAAATTATATATGATTGCCTTATTGTATCTTTTGCTCTCAAATAAATGAAAAGTTAAACCATCCTTTTCCTTTTCTTTTCTTTTTTAATGAAAGATGAATTTATTTGGTGAAACTTAGGTGGTCCAAGAGATTTTCCTCATCTAACATTGGTATTGTGAAGTTTAGGAATTGTCGTACCTGTAATGGATGGCAAGCGTTGCGATGCACGATGTGCAAAGGTACAGGAAAGGTGCACTATCAAGTGAAAAATTACACCTTGAAAAGGTAGCTCTATTTCCAGCAAGTTCCTTGTATTTGCTTTTCTGAGTGTTTGTAAAATACTAGTGAAATGGTCATGACATCTGTTTTTGCTTCCCCATTTTTATATATTTGTAATACCCTATTTCAGTGGAGAGAAGCCAACAGCTGAGTGCGTTGCAGAAGCCATTGTTGACAACCGGGCTGAATTGGTCCACCTTCCTTCTGCTATAGATCTTCCTTTACCATTACCCTCCAAAGAGTGCCCGACATGCAATGGATCTGTAAGTTTATCCAGAAACCCTTTCTAACTTTTGATGCCCAAATTGGTCTTTATGGCAAGAAAGGAATGATTGATGCTTTAGGAATCAGAAGAGAGAGCTGGCAGAGGTGTTTAAAAAGGCTAAATCTCTAGTTATGGAATGGGTGGTTGCTTCCAAGAGCTTGTCACAGTTTCCAGCCAATTGGCTAGATTTGTAATTTTATGTTTTCTTTTTGGTTTGTGTTCTCTATTGGCTGTGGCCTTGATTAATAAACTCATCAATTCTCTACAAACACTTTTGCTAGTCTGAATGTGCACTTTTTTTTTTTTTTTCTTTGAGAGAGAGCTGAATTTTATTAAAACGCCCAATGAAAGGCAGCAAAAGAATACAACCTGACTCTATAGCTAAAAAGAAGAAGAGAGACTAGCAGACTTTGCTGCATTTACAGGGGAAGCCCATTCCAAAACAGTCTGAATGCTCACACCATGAGAAATCTGAAAATTTCCTTCTTCTTTCTAAACTTTCCTTGGCTTAAATGTGCCTATTTCTGTTAAAAATCCTACTGTCAACCCTTAAAACTTGTCTATTCAACCTACCTTTTATTCTGAGTTGTATTTTAAGCCATCATCTATGAAGTATTTCTGCATATTTTTGTGAATTTTTTTATGGAATAATGAAAATTTATTAAAAGAAAAAGAAGAAAACAAGGGCTAGCTATTCATTAAGGAGATGGATAGCAATTCCCAATTACAAGAGAAGACATATCCATCACTCTTTTAGCAAGAAGAATTTGCAAGCAAATTTGCAGATCTATCAACTAGCATAAAAACAGATGGTCCTGCTGAACTAAGGCAATAATTTCACTAGAGAACTTCTTTTCCATGGGACTCTACAAGTGGAAGAAGCCCATAAGATGGCACTCCTCAAATTGGCTTCCACGGTAAGATGGGCCCATTGAAATATTTCCATATGAGCTTAATGCTAGAGAGTTGCTTCCAACCTGGCTTGGTTTGCATTAACAATACTGATTGGAACATAGAAGGAAAGCCTGATCATGCGAAACACATCCTGCACCACATCACCTATCCCAGATTGCCCAAGATTCTCCAGTGAACACCCACCATTGTTCAATTTCCACCAATTGGTTGTAGGTGGCTTCCACTCAACTTTTTCTTTGGGCTTTCTTCGAAAGTCATTGATAATGTGCAGCCAATTACGTGAACGGACCAATGGCAGGACACCACAGAAATCCTTCACAAAGATACTGCAAGATGGAAATTGAATTTAAGTTTCCCCTCAATCAGTCTACTGGACATGAAACGCTTTAGAAAAGTCTTCTCTTTCACTCAAGCTAGATGCCTCACATAATAGCATGTGGTATCATGCACCAGAGAATCTTCAATCTTTGAGTAAAAGGCTGAAGACCTACACATCATTAGCGTGCTGATTGAGTTTGGGAACACAACTTGGAACATGCAAAGGAAGTATGGTCAGATTTCTGCTGCAAATTTGCAATGCGAGAATAAGTGATCAGCTGACTCTTCATCTTCTCAGTGCATGGACAAATATTAGGCAGAGCCTGGTTCCGTTTTTATCAAATGATCAAATAGTTAGGATTTTGGTGGCAATCACTGTCCATCATAAAGCTTCCACTCAAGAAGGGGCCAAGTATTCCCCCATTCTTCCATGCAGGGGAACTAGAAGACTGGTTCTTGATGAGAGCCTTAAAGAAATTCTTAGGAGAGAAATTATTTAGAGAAGAGTGAACCACAACCTTTCATCTAACTCATCTAGGGGAAAGAAGAGTTATCAAACCAATAATTCTGAAAGAGATAGAATTTCATCATCCAGCAGATTCCTGAGCAGAACATTCCAAACAAAATTTCAAAACACTCATTAATCGGAATATTTCTATGGGAGATCCGATAGAGCTTTGGAAATCTCTTATCAGAGATCTGATTGAGCTTTCGAAATCTCTTAGCCAAAGGGAAATCTTCTACCCATAAGCTCTCCCAAAATCTGATCCTATTGTCCTTGCTGACTTGGTATCTAATTCCATCCACGAAGATATTACCTAGACTTCCATTGGTCTTCCTGAAAGCCAAAATGTTCTTCCAAATCAGTGTGCCAATATCTCCCTTAATGACACATGATGGCTGGCCTCTCATTTCTTCTCTGTACTTGCTTCCACAATGCACCCTATTCATTGCCAATGTGCCACCATCATCTCGATAATATGGCTTGGTTTCTTTCTTTAAATCGATCAATACCAATTCCCTCATTGACATTCAATTTTTGCACCTCCTCCCACTTTCAGCGGATGATATTTACAGTTTCCACCCTTTCCTTCCCTAAGGTAGTTCTGCTGACTTTTTCAATCCTCTTTGCAACTTTAGCCCGGATTTTAAACAAAGGCATAATAGGTGAGAAGATTGGTCAAAGTGCCCTTTATAAGTGTAATCTGACCACCAAAGGGCAGATGAGATTTCTTTGTGAAGACAACTTCACTTCTAATGTTAATGTCCTACACAGCTTCTGGCTCCTGCTGAATAAAAATTTTGGTGACATGTTGGATGGTTATGCCTAATTAGTCAATGCTTCCTGCTCGCATCTGTCACACGGATTCCTTGGTTTTATCTACTGTGTTGTCAAAACATTATGTCCTTGTTTCTTCTAGAACTAGCTACTTTCCAACATAATCTACACACACTCCAATAATACCATGTTGTTGTTTTCTTCTCTCCTCCTTAAGAAGTACTTTTTGTTGTTGCAGGGTGTGATGCATTGTCCTGAATGTAAACATCAATTGCAAGTTAGGATCTCTGCAGATGATGTGAGTCTCGTTGCAAATTTACTTGGGTGCTTTCATCTTTTACCTTGATGTTTCTTTACTTTAGTACAGGCTGATGGAAGGTACCTTTGCTTATTTTCCATCTGCCAGAATTTCTTGGAAGCATCTTTACTTGTGTTATTTAACAAAATAAATAGATACAAACAACTACCTTGGTCCAGGATCCTGTGTAGAAACTTTGTGAAGCACAAAAGATGTCATGTAACACTCACTAAATGATTAGATGATGAGATATAAGATAATATAAACAATCAGATACCTTTCAAAAGAAAAACAAAAAAAAAAAAACAATCAGATGATGAGATAGAAGAGAACATATGAAGTATTCTTCAACATACGTACACCTTTAGAGAAGGTTTTGCATGGACGTCTATGGATCAGCTGCATGTGGTTTCCTTATGATGGATTTCTAGTCTGGAAATTTATGCTTCATTCACGTGTTTTAAAATTTTAAATTATTTCTACACCTTCACATCAATCATTCATTATCATTGCATGTCATTTTGGAGCTTGGCTTTGAAGTATATTTTCCCACTATATTCAAATATAATATTATCCTTCCTATCTGGAATTTTTTTTTCCTGTACGGCTATCATGAGGCTGTTTTTTTTTTTTTTCCCCAGATCATGGAGCCTCCTTGGAAAGCCTACAATGTCTTGCAGAAAATGGACTACCCTTATGAGGCGAGTATTAAGATGCTCTCTTTCCCTTGTTTTTCTATCATTATGAGTTTTATTGTTATTAATATTTGCCTTCATGATGTAATATATGTAGCTTGCTTCTCTAGATTCCTTTCCTACCATTGGGGGATCTCACTTAATCTGGGAATTGATATAAATGCATTCTTTCTAGCAAAAGAAGTGTTGCGGCAATCTTTTTTATAAGCAACAACTTTTTTGCAAATGATGTTGTGCCACTCCAGAGCCAATCATGTAGCAAGTATTCACATATTCACAATTTGAATTTTGTTGAACTAGAACTTCTAGTCACTGAAAAAAAAAATGGCTCTCAAAAGGAAAAAAAAAAAGGTTATTAAACAAGTGACACATGGCAAGTAGGTTAGAATATTGTCAAATTGGTTGATTGGCTGATTCAACCAATTTGATCATTCAATTGCTAACCAATTCCTTTTTTGAAAAGTTTTCATTGCTGGCTTCATTCGGCAGAAAAAAAGGGTCCTACCTGATATGATTTTTGTAACCTTGTTAACATTATAACTATGAGATATGATCACACTTGCTGTATATGCAACTTCATGAACCCGTTGTCAGAATTCCATGAATGGGGGTGTACGGCAGGGATTTGGGAACAACTTCCATTGATTGAGAAAAAGGAAAGGACATTGGAGCTCAAAGATGTCTCTCCTATCAGCCCTGTGGGGGGCCCCTTCTATTTTGTGGTGATCTTCTCTCAAGGGGCTTTTGTTATGACCAAAATCCTCCCCTCAGCCTTATGGGACATTTGGTGGCACATGAATGTATTGATTGTCTGTTAAGAAAAGAAAACGAGGGATTGTTTATATGTTTGATTTTAAGAGCCTATGACTTTGTGGTTGGGGGATTGGGGTTTCCTTGATTACATGATGAGGAGGCTTGTGTTTGGTAGTAGATGGAGGGGAAGCATGAAAGAGTGCATTTCTTTAAACTTGATTTCCATCCTTACCAACGGGGCTTCAAAAGGTTTCTTTTGTAGCTTGAGGGGGTTGAGAGAAGGGAATCCTATTTCCCCTTTCTCTTTTTTATAGTGGTTGAGGCGCTAAGTAGAATGATTAATAGAGGCATTGCAGAGGGAATTATCTAGGGTTCTACGGATTGAACTTTCATGTTTCCTGTGAGCAGGTGCTCTTGTAAACAATTGTGCATTGCTTTGAAGTGGTCTCCAGTCAATAGGTCACTTGGTCTATAAGATGGAATTGTTTGGAGTTAGGTTAGCCAAAGGTGAAATCTCATGTTTTTTCTGTATTTGGGTTGTAGAACTGGCTCTTTCTGTGAATTGGTTCTTTTACTTTGTATTGGAAAACCTCCCAAGAGCCTTTGGGATCTGGTTGGGGGGATTAGTGGAGAGAAGGCTTTCCACTTGGAAATGTATCTGTTGGTGTTAGATTACTCTTGTATAGTTGCCCTCCTTCAACATGCCTATTTACCTCATGTCGTTGTTTCGATGCTGGCAAGTCCGGTGGATAGGTTGGAGAGGCTCCAAAGGTAATTTTTGTGGAGGGGCATGAAAGACAAGTGGGTGTGTCATTTGGTGGAGTTGAAACTTGACAGATGTTTGCAAACTGAAGGAGGGGTGAGCATCAGAAGATCGATGCCAATGAATGTGGCGCTGTTAGGTAAATGACATTGGTGATTCTTGCAGGAAAAGATAGTCCCTCCTGTTCCACTTTAGTAGCCTCCGTTGCTATGTAAAGGGAATCATGCATGGAAAGGGAACACCGCCGTTGTTCAGCTCTGTGAGGACACCTGGTGCGTTGATTGCCCTCTGCTGTTCCACTTTAGTAACCTCCACAGGTTGGCTCCTTTGAGGGAGCTTACGGTTGATTGTTGCTTCACCTTTTTGAGAGAACAAGTTGGAAACCACCTTTTAGAAGAAATCTCAGAGATGTGAATATCGTTTCTTTCTCTCAGCTCCCATCCCTCCTGGAAGGACCATTTATCCTGCCTTCTGGAATCACTAGAAGAATACGAATGTCAGAGTCAATGGGAATATTCTCTGTTCAGTCCTTTTATATGAAGCTCATTGGTAATTGCAAGTCTAAAGTTCCAACTGCATACTGTTTGACTATGTTTTGTTGGTTGGCGGGCATCAATAAAATTCTAACTGTGGATCACCTTCTCAATAAAAAATAATGGCAATGTATGTTTATTGTGTTTACGAGCAGAGGAGTCTGTTAATCTTTTGTATCCACTTTCTATTCTCTCAAGGGGTATGGTGGTCTATCCTTAATTTGTTTGAGGCGAAGTCGTTGTTGCCTTCCTCCATGGCTAAGTTGCTGAAGGCACAGAAATCAGTTGCAAATTACCAATGAAAATTCTTTGGAGGCCGTCTCTCCCAGTAGGTGGTGGTTGTTATGGGAGGAATGTAATAATAGGGCCTTCAGAAGCAAGATAGGAAGTGAAAGATAGGCCGCAAAAAGAATGCATGGTAGGATCACTTGGGCTTTAGTGTGCTAGAAGTTTGTTGGGTTCGGCCTTGACAACCTTAGAGAATTTGTTGGAGGTTAATAGGATGTTTTGTCAGGCATGATTCATGTAGAATTGGAGTTTTCTCTTATACTTTCTCACTAAAAGCAAGAAGTATGCCTGATAAAACATTTTGTAGCAAAAAGCTTGTGCATGTTTTAGATCGATTCTCTAATCCTTTAACAAGATGAACTATACATCAATACAGGAAACAAGTTAGCAGTGCGTTCGAGCTGGATAATAACTGTCCTTTCTTTATCTAACTGTTTTCATCTTGTCCCCTATTGTTCTTTCAGAATATTGTTCAAAGCATGAGAGACCCGAACATTGCTGCCTTTTGGTTAATTACAATGCCCCAGATTCTGGGAGGGTTCGACTACGATGATGATGTGAAGCAGAAAATTTGGTGGGCATACAAGGTTAGTGCAGTGGATCATATTTTCTCCTCTTTCACATTGTTCTTGGCATGCATCTTATTCAATGACATTTGGCATCAGGATTTATTCTCTATTAAATGTGTGTGCTTCTGTTATTTTTAATGATTTTCATCTTATTCTGTATTACCTTTGATATTTCTGGGAATAGCTAACCGGACCACTTAAATTTTTAGTTTCCTTTTCTCATGAAGGTTACATTACTGTGGAGGTGTCAGGCGTATGATTAGACTTTTTTGGTCATTGGATACTCCCTATAGGGATCAAGCGACTTTCACCTCCAAAGCTGAAAGTGATGTCCTATTTTCATGAAATATTAAGAGTTGCAGGAAGGATGAGGAGAGAACCCCCTAGGCAACAATAGAGTAATTGAATTAAACTTTACCTAACAAGGATACTTCTTATAATTATCCCAATAAATAATAAATAAATAAATGAAAAAAGGACACTTGTAAAAATTTGGTGTCCAGCTTGAACATGCATGGCATTGACATACTTCTGATGTTATAGTTAAGAAAAAGGGAATAGTGTCCCATTTTTTTAATTATTATTTACATTTGATACGTTTCCATTTTTTTTTTTAATTATAAAATTTATATGTTCCCATTTCTCTGAATACAATTTTTTATTTGTTATGCTTTCGTGATTTAAAGACCTGTATGATAATGTATTCTTCAATATTTTCATCATCATCATCATCTAAGCCTCATCCCAACTAATTGGGGTCAGCAATCTATCTCTATTTTCATATAGACATAAAAACATGTTAGCATGTTAGATTTCCAGTGTTTAGCACCATATCATCAATTAGAGGAAATGTTTACTACCTTGTGCATGCATGTGAGTTTACATGTCATATGGAACTGTGTGAATCCCATGGCTGGATGTTATATGATTCGCTAGTTTCCTTTCCGAGTACATGAAAATTTTTATAGCTCTTAATTGTATGATATCCTGTTCAGTTTATTCATGCAGCTGTTTTTAAATATTGTATGTGTTTTTATTATGGGAATGACTTTGTTATGAAGCATTCATGTTATGATATGGTGCTCTTTCCATTTCAGGAATCTATGCGTTACGATCAACTTCGAGATGTGGTAGCCAAACGGAGACCTGGTTGGGAGCACTTACAGGAAGTGAGTGTCAATCATGTGTGGTGATTGATTAGTTCATATTGATATGCACTATCCGTGCTTATTTTTTCATAAGAGATAGTATCACAATAACAATCATCTGTTCCTGGTCGAGTTTCTGTATCTGGTTTTAGGCATGCATGATGTCAGATTACTCAAGTACTACATCTTTATTTCAGTAGATTATTATTATTTTCCTTCGGTGGTGATAGCATACTTACCAGTTTTCTAATTTTAATTTCTATATTATTGGGGATTGAATGATCTTGTTTGCAAGCCTAGAGTTTGTATCCTGTTGGAGATCTATGTTTTTTAGAAGGTCTGGGGCTTAGAGTGCTTTTTGACATTATGGAAACTCTGACCTTGAGTACATGTCTCTTACAGGCTCTCATCTCTATAGATCCAGTCCGTGCACGGGAAGATCCAGTTATCGTGAAAAACATCCCATACTACAAGGCCAAGAAGGCATTAGAAGCAGAAGTCATGAAGCTAGATGTCCCATCACGACCACAGAATTGGGGTGTAAGAAATTGATCTTCCATTCTATGTTCTTATTAGTTTATTCCAGTTTTGAAGGTTATTATGCACCAGTATCACTAATTCACATGGTTAGAAGTCAAACAATGAAATAACACGGGCAAGAATAAATAAATACCACCACCATCACCATCTAGGCCTTATACCAATTAATTGGGGATTGGCTATGTGAATCTTGTTCTGCCATTCCACTCTATCAAGGACCATATCGCCAGTTAAACCATAGGTCATCAAATTTTTTATTGCTACCTCTACCGACTTCTATTTGAGCCTTCACCTTGCCCTTTTAGAGCCTTCAACTGGAATCAACTCACTCCTAACCAGTGCAGTTCTTGGTCTCCGTTGTAAATGGCCAAACCATCTAAGTCTACCTTCCTTCATCTTGTGCCTGTTGGTGTTACTTATATGTTTCCTCTAATGTATTCATTTCTATATCTATCCTTGTCTTGGCACTCATCCATCTCCTTCATTTGAGTTGCACTCATCCCACAGACATGTCGTTCCTTGACTGGCTGATTGCCCACATTCTGTACCATAAAGCATGGCTTGGAATCCGTAGCTACCATAGGTAAAAATAAATAAATAAATAAATAAATAATCCTCAATGAATCATTAATATGATCTACATTTTTTTATCACAATTTTCTTTCTTACAAGTTTAAATTACATTGTAGTGGAAAGTGTCAATGTTTCCTAAATCACCAACCTCTATATGTTTTCCGACCCCAGCGTACCACGTGTTGGTGGAAGTGGAATACCTTACATCTGTTCCAATGTGATTGATATACCAGATATTGGTGGAAGTATAATACTGTATACCCGTTCCAGCATCATTTACCATTTTGATCTGCGAACTATGAGCTTGGAAATGTGGTACTCCATATTGGATCTCAAGCAGAAACCATACTAAAAGAACAAACAAACTTGATCAAGAACCAGTAACATCCCTCAGCTCGTTTTCTTCCCAATGGATAGAAGTCCTTCCAGAAACCCATAAAATGCAAGTACCATAGCTTTGGACTTTGGAGGTGACTAATAGAATCCTCTTGCATTTGCTTCTTAAATCATATTCTTTCCCGAGTCTTTGTAACACAAGTTTATCCAGAATTAACTATGAAGATAGGCACCAGTCAAAGCATATCCAGACAAGCTTTTAATGTTAGGAGTGAGGACTTCAACAGTTGTATGGGAATTCCTTTCCTCCAAAAACCCTCCAATTCAAGCTTTTTAAAGTGATAAGAACAGATGGCCATGGCTTCTCATTACTAAAATAATCGACTTGTGCATTTTTATTTTATCCTAAATGTAAATGAGAGGTCGAACCGACCAATGGCAATGCAAGTTCCCAGGCAGATGTTTCCATGTTAACATGCACACAAACATGTAATTGCATTTTATGTATTGTAGTATTAAGTTTTAGTCAACTTCTGATAGAAGTTTGTCAGGAATTGAACCTTCCACTGAGCGCATCGTCGTGGAATGCCGAGGAGCTCAAAGATCCAAAGAAATTGTATGAGATGACAGTTCTTCTCAATGCCCAGAGAGAAATGGCAGATAAAATCTTGGATACACAGTGGGAAAACAAATGGCGCCAAGATAAGGTATGCATTTTCAGGCATTTTTTTAATGATTTAAGCAGTACTCGAGAAAATTTCTTTTTATACACAAGCAGATTCCACAAACTCTTACGTTGGAAATAAAATCCTTATTCCCATGCCTGCCTGTATGTGTGCAATGCAAACTGAACTTTCCATGCATGCGTACCACAGAAGGTGGCTTCCCTACTAAATAAAGGCGAGACTTGTTAAATAGCATCTACGCCATTTAATGGTGTGCATGTTGGGCTGGATCGAATTTTGTTGCACATGCGGCTGGCTGCAACTGTAGTGCCAAACTTGCAAGAGGCCAGGAGCATTGGTTTATAACTTGATGCATGACATGAAATTCAAATATGACGTGCAAGATTTTCAGGCTTTAGATCACACTAGTTCAGAAACAATTACACAAAATTCCACATCCCACACAAAAGTTCAAACACTCAATCAAGGGGAATCTTATGCGGATCCAGGCCTACGCATGCTATGGTTGGATCAATCAAAATTATAGACCAAACAAAAAACAAAGGAGGGTAAATTCATCCACACATGCACAAAAATAATTCCTCCAATCCAAGGGATTCAGAAATTTCAATTCGGGGAACCCTAAGGTTGAAGAAAGGGCATAAAATTGGGGATTTGAATAATTTAGGATTAGGTTTAGGGATTTTGGGTGAAAGAGAAGAGAGACAAACCAGAGAAGTACCGCACGTGTGGACAGTAGCAACGGCCCAAACGCACGTGCGTGTAATACCAGCCGCACGTGTGTGGGGCCCATTATTCAGAAAAATGTCACCTTGGCCCTGGTCGGACAGGGATGGGTTCCAAAACCCCCAAATCTCAGCTTGATCCGATGCACGGTTTGTACGTGGTGTTTCGCCGAAGTTTCAGCCCTCCTGCGGGGCCAGATTTTGAAAATCTACTGTAGAGAGAAAACGGTTGCAATAGAGGATAGATTTGAAGCATAGATTTGTAAGAGAAGAGAAATATGGATGGAAGAAGGTGAGGACGAATCAGGATAGGTGTGGTTTCGCACTACGGTAGTTAGTCCTTCGAGGAAGGGAGAGTTTCACACCCAATTGAATCTCTACAACTCAGAAATTTAGAGGAGCAGAAAAACGCAACAATTTTATTAATCTTCATTGAGTAAAAAAGACTACAAGGGGTGCCTATTTATAATAAAACCCTATACCTCAAAACTCGTGCCATGTGCGCAACCTATTACTTGATGACGAAGTAATAAAAAATAACAACTAATCAAAGCAATCTAAACTGTCCATGATATTCCTAATAACAATAATAAGCAAAACTCAAAGTACTAGATTAATTAAAATAGTGGGCCACGATCATGAGAACCCATGGTAGGATTCACATGACTATCGGATCCACTCCAACGAACCAAAATGCAGCTCTCTAAGTAGAAGATCCTTCCTGGACGTCGTCATCGATCCAGATCGATGATGGGGCCCTCCTCGTTGTATACATGCGTAGGAGGGGCGTGCATGTGCACAAGATGTCCCCATCATAACTTGAAGGGTTTACGCATCTAATAGCATATACCCCATTTAATGGGGTGCATGTTGTGCTGGATCGAATTTTGTCACACATGTCTGCAACTTCAGTGCCAAACTTGCAATAGGCTAGGAGCATTGGTTGATAACGTGAAGGGTTTATGCAAGTAACAGCATTTACCCCATTTAATGTTGTGCATCTTGGGCTGGATCATATTTTGTTACACATGCGGCTGGCTGCAACTGCAGTGCCAAACTTGCAATGGTCCAGGAGCAGCGGTTTGTAACTTGAAGGGTTTATGCATGTATGGATACTATGCCCCATACCTCTCTAACATAAAAGGTTGGGGAATTGCAATATCAGTTGGAAATAATGGCACACCAGAGTAAATTGGAAATGATGATTTTTTTTTTTAAATTTTATTTATTTATTTTTATTATTTATTTATTTTTATTATTATTATTATTTTTTTTGGGGGGGGGGGGGGGGGGGGGGGGGGGGGGGGGGGGGGGGGTGGGGGGGGGGGGGGGGGGGGGGGTGTAATGGGTTTAATATGGCTCTTTGGGAGGAGAGCCATCAACGGTTCTACAGATGGGCCATTTGATTCTAGGGGTGCTATAATTTGGAGAATGCTTGTGCTATTATGTAGGACATGCATAAAGGAAATAGAGGATTTTTGGCTATCAATGTGCTTCTGGGGGAGGCAGTCAAAAGCAGAAAGTCTTTCCCTGTTCTTAATTGGATATTTGTGGGGCTAGAATTCAAAGACACTTCTAGGATGAGTTTGTTCATGATTAGCATGAGGCAATTGGAGTTGACTATAGATTGCCCAAGCCCAAGGTGGCTTTTGGTCCTCCTCCCCACTTGGCCATTTTATTGTAAGCTTACTTTTGATGGTTATTCAAATGGGAATCTGTGTTTGTCTGGAATTGGACTTTTGAGAGATGTCGAGGGAGTCATTGCATTGCTCCATTTTCTGGCCTGTGTGCAGTCAGATCCATTGAAGTGGCGGATCTTGCTTTTTGCTAGGGCTTGAGAATTTTCACTCTTTTGCTGGGGCCTTAGTGATTGAGGTTGCCTTAAGTAATATTATCAAGTGGATCCCCTCTTTGGAGTTGGGGCTTTGGAAATATTCTTATGTTGTTTCTGAGATTAGAATAATAGCTCTTCGTTTCAATAAATCACATCCATCGTATTGAAGGTGGCAAATGGGATTGCTGATTCCCTCGTGAAAAAGGGAGTGAGGAGAGGGCCACTCGCTGTCTGCTTGTCGTTCCCCCCTTGTTTAAGATGTTTGTTTTGTTTCTAGCTGGTTCCCTTTTTCTTCTTCTTTTTCATTTTTTTGAGAAATAGCGATTATATTCAAACCAACAGAAAGAAATACAAAGTGGTAGAGAGCAGGCCCAGCTCAAAAGTGACCCTCTCATCACTCAAAAACACAAACCCACCCCTACAGAGCAAAATACAATCCTGGAAAAGTAAAAAAGAAGATACACAAGCCTAGAAGCAGGATGGACCCTGAAGTTTCCATGCTCCCCTCTCGATCACAGATTCCTCCAATTTCCCAGGAGGTTTCCCCTAGAACTTTCTTGAAATTCATATTTTACAAGTGCCCATTTGATTAAGTGCTGAATCAATGAATTCCAGTTATCCTTCCAAAAAAAGAAAAGAAAAGAAAAAAAGAAAAAGAAAAAAGAACATATTATATTGGCAATGCATGGACTTAGTTATTAAAGAACAGATGAAAGCCCTTCAGATACTAGTGCTCATCTCTTAAAATGACCAGATGGTGTGACTTGTAACTCATGATGTGTTGTTTTTCGTTTGAAATATGCAATGTATTCCATGTCTTTCTGTGTGCACATGCTGAAATGCATTTCGGTGGGTTGTGTGGGTAGCATGCGTGTGAATGGGTGCATTTGTGCTTGTTGGTCTGGCAATTTTCTATCTCTGGACTTCTTATCTGAAGAGTCATAGAGCTCTGTTCTTCATTGTATTTGATACTGTGTGACATACCTTAAATTCAGTTGAATGAGCTGTTGGAAGAGAAAGTGCAACCATACATCAAGAGCATGGACAATGGTGTTCTTCCCCGGCCCATTATCATACAGCCCCAAGAACAAGAGCAAAAGGTATATCCCTTCCCTTTCTATTCCATGCTCCTTGTTTTGTATTTTATCATTGTTTTTCACTTCATTCTGAATTGGTTAAAAGTGGGAGGAAGATCCATGGACCTTTGCCCTATTTACTAGCACCTGGGCCTTGTTGCTACTCCATGAGTTCATTCTCCGAAGGCCACCATTTTTCTGTGATGTCCTCAAGCTTTTTTCATTGCTGAAACACGTATAGGACAAGTGAGGCTCGCCTGACAGGCCGTAAGGCGCATCGCTTGGGTGCAGCTTGTAGGTTTTGCTTTCTTTAGTGTTATGCGCATGTGTGTAGATGCCAGGTGGCTTTGGGGCGATTGAAATCCATATGGCTTTGGGGTGATTGAAATTTAAATAAAAACTTGGAGTTTTTAGCAAGTTCCCTCTTGCACCGGGTTGAAGTCAGAGATCTCTTAAACATGATGTATGAAAGATGTGAAAGGCTGGAAATAAGCAGCACCGACTTGTGTTGGTTTCCATATAGGCTTTTGTTTGGACTTATCAATTCCCAATTGTCTGGAATGGAGAAAGTCCATCTAACATTCTTGAAATTGTAATTGAGCTTAATGCTAGAGAAAATGACCAAAAACATCATTAACTTCCAAACACACCCACATTGCAAATCTTCTGCCGCCCTACATGGGCATGATGGGTTTATAGAAGATAGAATGCTTTTACGTAGTCCTGATTTTGAAACTGTCATGTTGCTGCACTCACTGAAATTCTTGATTGATATCTGTTTTTTTTATAATCCCTTTTGAATTCAAATTCTGTATAATTCTCTTGCATTACTCTATGTATGCAGAAAAAGCGAAGGCAACGTAGATGGTGGTTATTTTAATGAAGTAATGGAGGGTTGCAGGTATCCGAATGTACTGTTGTATATCTTTTGATATGTGCAATGGTTATTTTTCCCTTCTTTCCTTAAATGTTCCTTTTGCTATGGTTATGTTTCTTTTTTGTGAGCTAGTTCCCTTCTCAAGAACATTCTATCTGGAGCTACTGAAGCTCTATTTGTTGTCTAAATGCAAAAATTCATGATCTCTCTACTGATGGAGAGGGAATTTTCTTCGGAATTAAGAGATAGCCCTTCTGAGCTAGTGATTCGTTGAAGCCTTGGAATTGAGAGTATTAATCACTTCTATTGTCAAAGAAAAAATCAGGTCTTAAATCACTAGTCATAGATGTGGTGATGTGTGTGTACTTCAGTGGGTGATCGATCACCATTCACTGCTGTTAATCAGGCAGTGGCAACCCCATGCACCCTACATGTGGCATATATGTAGGTCAATACAGACCACTCAAATCTCCGGCGCAATTTTTAGAGGGTGGATCAAACATGACACTGATTGGAGGATCTTAACCGATATGATTTCATCCTTTAATTTGGAAGGTGGCCGTTTTCTTTACTACCATCCGATGGTGAATATCGTCCTGTTGGTTTTAGTTGGAGTCTATGCTCCATCAGCCATGGTGCCGATGATTGCTCTGGATTGACCCACATGTATGCCATTTATGAATGGATGGGTTGCTTGCCACCATTTGATGCGTAAAATGCCCTAGCTCTTTGGGCCCACCATCTTTTATATGTTGAATCCATTCTGTCCATCAGGTGATGAACCTAACGTTCACTGTAAATACAAAAGATCAGCCTGATAAAAAAAACTTCAGATGGCCCACACCAATCGGAACAAAGTAAAGGCGCCCCTGAAACCTCTTAATTTCATGTGTTGTGGGCCGCCTGAGTTTTGGATTAGGCTGATTTTTGTATATTAGCTTCATCCTTGTGACTCGCACATGATGAAAGAATTTGAAGAAAGGTTTGGGCCATAGGGCCCCACACCCAAACCCGTGGTGTGGCCCACCTGACTTATGGATCTGAATGATTCTTGGCCCCAGGGCCTAGCATCGGGAAGCGCACCTGATGGACGGAGTGGATTTATCATAGACAACATGGTGGGTCCCAAAGAGCTTCCCAATCATGGTGAACAACGCATGCACGAGAGAGCTATTCTGTGAGAAACTCAACCTCCATCATCTTTATGCAGTGTAACAGGTTTTCAATCCTGAGAATTGAGGCCCACAGTTGGGTAATCCCGACCATTCATCTGTTACGGCCCACTGTGATGGACCAACCACAACAACGTCGCAGCATTTGGTGTGGGCCAGCAGTTGCACGAATGAGACGATTCTAGCTTTCTGATTAAGTGGATTATTGGGTTATTTACACTGGTCAGTGCATTTTCTGGCCACTGGTCCATGCAGGTGGGGCCCGCCTTTTGAACGGTTGCATCAAAGGATATGTTTTTCTCAGTTTGGTAGCCTCCCGTAGGCTGAACCAGCTCAAAGGTCAGGATCATCCTAACCATCTATTGTTGAGTCGTTTACTTGTAAAACACAGATCAAAGGGTTAAGGACCGTCTGATCTGCAAGGCTTTTGGACAGCTGAGATTCCATGGTGGGATCCATCAGGTCAGTGGTCTGGATAACTGTACCCATGTATATAAATTGATGTAACAAGATGTCATTCATTCTCCAGGCGCATCTGGACCACATAATTCATTGAGATTAAACGAGCAGTTACCACAAAAAGGACCATCGTCATGTTTGAGCCACCATACAGATGCCGGGAATCTGGACCATCCAAATCATTAGTCCCATGGTGGATATGGCATGGCGTGCAGTGCAAATTGATCAACTGATTCTAGCCATCATTTGGACGACTGAATTCAGACTGCTTTCCAATCATCTGATAGTCACCAATCGGATGGCTGGAATTTTTAGATCAGTGTGATTTCAGGCTATGTTATTCTCAGTCTCGATTGAATCGCGTGTTTGACGGGTGGCGTCTGAGAGGCACCACAAATTAAAAAGTGGTGAACTATCATCATAATCGTCTCAACTTAAATGACAATGAGATGAAATATAAATGCTCCAAAACACGAATGATGGGTGGCAGTGAAATACAAGAATGTAACGCGACTAACTGTTAAATCTTTTGATTTGCAAATGGAAAAAACGAGTGAAATCAGGTTTGGATTGAAATGTCAATCCTCCAATCTTATCCATCCGTTAGTAGGAGTGGGGCCTAACACATGGCCACAGCCAATCACCATCTGATCAGATTGGATTACTGCATTTTAGGTTCAAAAACCGGTATTAAGGACTCATGTTGGATCATTCTCCCCGAAATAATGTGTGCGTCTACCACATCTGAGTTACGGTATAAGCCGATGTCACAAATATGGTAGGGTGGTCCTCAAACGTGATGACCGTTTGATCTGAATAGATATAAGATAGACAATACATAGAACAAACACAAAAACATGAGAAAAGCAAATATAACTATGAAACCAAGACAATATATCCATCATTAATTGAGCTTCTTTTTTTTTTTTTCACCGTTCATTGTAATGGGCCAACATCAAAATCAGCAAGAACACACACACACACATACACACAAAGGCAAGCTGAGAAAGTGTAATCTGTGACATTGCAGATGGGCCCACAATGAAAATACGCAGAAACCAAACCTATTGAAATACATAGGAAAAAAAAAAAGAGTCATTTGGCTATACCTTTTATTTTGTTCCACAGCATAAAACAGAAGAGAAGGAGATGCACTGAGGCCTTCTTATTGCACCCACATCAAAGTAAAAATAAAAATGCAGTAATATGAAACAAGTAAAGCATCCAAATGGAGATCTAGAAAAGAACGGATAGGATTTCGGCTTAAATGGACGGACAAATGAATGGACGGACATCGTTCTTGTTAGTGCTAAAACGACATCATGGTTCTGTTATCTGTCTCAATTTCTTTTACCTGTCTCCATTTTTCAATTCTCTCATCGGAGGTCCCTCTTGCACCTAGTGATGACGGTGCAGGCACGCCTATAAGGGTTGACCGGTCCGCTTCTCCGGCAATTGTAGTAGGAGCTGCCGCGGCGGTTGCACGGGACCTGGTTCTTCTTCAATGCACCGTAGCTTATATACCGCTTGGCGGTCCCGGCTAGGCTTCGTCGGCTTATATCAGACTCCATCGCTCTCTCTTCCTCCTCGTCGATGCAATCGCCGACTAGGCCATTGCATGCTGTCCTTTGCGTGTTGAGGCCATGGCCATCGCCGGCCATGCTCGTCGTGTGTGTAGGGCCTAACTGGGCCTCAGAGTCCCATGCAGACGCGTCAGCCACATGGGCCGTTGCCAATAGGCAGAGGAGAAGCGCGACTCGTTGACCCATGCAAAAACCAAGGACCATTACAATGGAAATCCCAATGCTAGAAGTTGGAGCAGGTTTCTTCAATGGGTGTGAGAGAGAGATAGAGAGAGAAAGAGAGAGAAATGGTGAGAGATTGGAATGAAGTGTGATATCGTTAGACTCAGGCTCAAAGTGGTTTTTCCTATGCGTATTTGGCGTTGGGGCCCACATCTGTTTGGAAAGGCCCCTTTCTTCGGTCTTGTTTTATTCGGAGCGGTTACTTTTCGGACTCGATGACACCCCGTTGCACGGAGCTTGTACAAAGCCCAAGCTATGTGGGCCCCACCATTTTATGTGTGTGTCTCATCCACTCCATAGATCAGGTACGTCCACTCATTTCACCGTACAGATTTTTTTTTTTTAAAAAGGCATGATACATGTCATGGATAACGATACAAAATCACGACTAGAATCCCTGGCTGGCGAGTGCTGTTTAACCATTGTATTCAATTCATCACAGCCATCCAATCCTAAACAGCTTTTGTGAACTGGGGATCCAATCCAGTTTCTCTGGAGACATGAAAGGTACTGTGACTATATTTCATTGCAGCATACGCGGCATACATTTACTAGACTGAAACCTTTCATTTGATAGGTTTAATCGCGAATGGACCATGGTCCAAAAATAACAATGTTTGGACAATCCTAACACTTTAACAGATAGATGTTTAGAAATAGAAAAAAGTCCAATAAAATAAATATTTTGGTGTGATCAATCAAAGGGGGGAGCCCCACATGATGAAGCGTCCTGATCATCACACGCATGACCAGAGGATCGGATCAGCTCCCTGACAGGTACTATTTTCTCTTGACCGTGCTAATACTATCAACTACCTATTGCCAAGTCAACGTCCAACCAACTACACGTGCCTGCATGGCATGCGTGTAGGACATCCGAGCTGTTAGTAACGTGGGCCTCGCAATGGAGAACACCGGGAGCAAAAATTCGGCGGGTGCACCAATTAGGCTGGCCGTCGGACGGACGGACGGACGACCATCTGAATTACTGTACGCGTGGGGCCCACATGATGTGATTGGCTTGATTGGCGCCAGGTCATCCTCACAGTGGGACCCATCTATGCATGAGTCTAGTGTACACACGTGTGAGAGGATTCCCTATGACCCGGGCATAGGAAGTCCTGTGGTCGGTAGCTGTGTGGGGCCGACAGGGATTCCCGTGAAATATCCACACCGTCCATCAGTTTTACATGATTATAATAGGATAGAAATCTAAAAATTAAGCAGATTCAAAACTCATGTCAGCCACACAAACGAAACAGTGGGAACAGAAATGTTCACCGTTGAAACATTCCTAGGATGGACCATGATATTTATATGCCATCCAAACCGTTCATAGTGTTATCACCACTCAGATAAACTGCAAGACACAAGTATCATCATGATACAAAACTTCTATGCACCACAAGGTTTCCAATGTTGGACGTTCAGTCCCCGCTATTTCGTGTTGTATCGCGGCGTGAATTTTGGATCTGTCTGATTTTTAGACTCATATCCTATGGTGGTGGTCTTGGAAAACTGATGGACGGAGTGGATTTGTCACGGACATCTCTATGGGCCCCACACAGCCTCCAACTATAGGAAGGCAATCTGCGTCTGTTCGTGGTGGAAAGCCCATGAACAAAAAATACTGCATGTTTATTTCTACTAATATTATTTATTGAGTAGCATCCAAAGGCCTCACAAAAGTAGGTATTATCCTATCGATATTCATAAATACATTATTGATATACAATGGGATGAGTAAGACAATTCAAACAAGATGCGCATTTAACAACCATTTGATTAAATAGCATATGCTCTATTCATATGCAATTGAATGGATGTTTATCCTTTTTAGTTGAGCATGTGCTGACAATACAACTCAGATGTGTACTCTTAAAATTCTCATCTATGGCTGTATATGGACATTATAGCTTGGACGTGCATTAGCTACTTGTTGGTTGTGGGAGTATATGGGTTGAGGGGGCTCGACTTGTTAGGCTCTAGTACTAAGAAAGCCTAAAAATTTAATACCTTGGCAGGAAGTACTCCATGTTCTTGCACATTAATTTACAGCTTATATATGCAAATAGCGACTAAAATTTAGTAATTGGGGCAAAAAGAGTAATAGTTACTTATCTCTATAATTTTCTACTGATGCCAGTGTAATTTGATTATAACGATGACTAATCTTAGTGCTTTTGTTTTCTACATGAATCACCATGAAGGAAGTAATTTTATAATAAAATTTTTTAATGATTATAATTTTCTTTTCTTTGACTGCATTTGATTGCATTTGAATATCGATTCTTATGCTATTATTCCTAATATTGTAATTACACATAAACTTGAAAAAACAAAGGCCCCTATTGTTACAATGAGCTATTGAAAGCACTTTTTGTATTTTTTAGATTGCAGAGAGTTTGATCTTATTACGGGTGCTAGGCTTATGCAGATACATATTACATTACCCATGGTAATAATTAACCACTTTTGTGTGAGAAACGAATTGTGTATCTGTTACATCTAACTCTTGGTGCATTGATAAATGAGAAACCATAAATGTCTAGAAAATTCTGTCCCAAGAAAGATGAGGGGCATAAAGCCATAGAGAATGTTCTCTTCAAATTTGTTATCGACTACCTAATGTACATGATACTATGTTTGAAGCTGGATATTTCTTTTGCAGTGAGAGTGGTTAGCTGATACCAAGCAATCTTGGCATGTATTTTTAAATTATAGTGAAACACATCTTAAAATACTTGGAGAAGACAAAAGAGCTCATCTTGGCACATATGGGCATAGGAATTTGTTTGTAGTCAAATACACTTAATACAAACTTCCAAATAGATCTAGATGTTAGGAGCTCGACGAGTGAGTACATCTTCTCAATAGCGAGTGGTGCTACCAGTTGACATAGTGCTAAGCAAAAGTGCATCGGCGATTCAACGATAGTGGCCAAACGTGTGGCGACTAATGAAGCGTCCAAGGAAGCCGTGTGGCTTTGGAAACTCACCTTCGAGCTATGAGCTTTCTCAACCATAAATAGGCCATTACAATGGCAACAATGGTGCGGTTGCACAATACAAGGATCTTAGATACCATGATAATGCTAAGCATGTGGACATGAAATGCCACCTCATTCGAGAATACGTCATGGACAAGATTATTGAGGTTTTGAACATACTTTGACTAAGGCTTTGCCTGTTAGTCTATTTAATGCCCACGTACTCTGTATTTGATTCCCTAAGAAGGTCAATTGGTTTTAGGACAAATGAAAGATTGTTAAGGTACTGCCTTTAAAAACCAATGTTTATGTTGCTTTATGATTTTTTATATTTGATCTTACATTAGTTAATCGTATGCAGAACATGTTTATTACAATGGGTTCATTATCCTTAGGCACTTTAAGATTGGATAGGTTGTCTATGACCAGGGAGAGATGTGGTCCATTGATCCAGTGTGTTAGCTAGCCATGACCATGGGAGTGTTTGGTTGCACTTACACTATGTATTGGTCATTTCATATAAGGGGGTGCACTTGTGTCAAGATGAACAATTTCCACCATTGGCTCTTAGTGTCAGTGCGCCTTCACCTTAACCCATGTGAGAGTGTAAATGGGTCGTAGATGGTTACCAGTCTCAGAACTTTGACCATTAATATTGGCAACATCACTTGCAACTATTAGTTAGTGAGACCCACCATGTTCACACCAGACTATACTTGCGGTCGTATCAACTCCGTCAAATCCTTGGATATGAGGGAACATTGGATGGAAAGATTCTGATTGATACTTCTTTCATTCGCTTTACGAGGCTACCTAGAGGCCAATAAAAATGGGTGTGGCTGAAAAGCTTCATCAAAGTCATCCAAGTGTGCATGATCTAATAAGAGATTTACTTGGTTTATTTGGGAAATTAGCATGTGACTTGATCTTGAGGTTTGGATTATTCATCAAGTGTTTTAAAGGTTGGCCAACACTTATTGGGTTTTTGATTGCTTAATTATGAATTTTCAATCGTTAACTTTGAGTTTTAATCATTGATTTGTTTTAAATCATACTCAATGAACATCCAATAGCTAGGATCTGATACACCAAGCTTAGAGGCGGCATGGGATTACTTTAGGTTGGTGCCCATAGTTTGGGGAAGGAATTGAATGATTGGGGAGTACAAAGGATCTGGTAAGGTGGCACAGAGTACCATAACCCTTTACTCTCTTACAACATATATTCCTCCTGTTTAAAATCTATGCAGGAGGAAGGATTACATGAAGAGCCTTGGATGCAATTATGTCTCCCATCTTGATTAGATAGAGAGTGGAGAGATAGAGAGGAGAGAGTGGACATCCCACCTCTCCCATCAACACCATCCATATGTCCCCTGGACGTTTGCCCACTATTTGGATGGCTTAAGATCAGTTCTTGGTCCCTATTAGGGAATTCGATGTGGCTTCTCCTCCTCTTACACCTTAGATAGATAGACTTGGGAGAGACTCCCAATTTTGGGAGAGTGACATCAACATCAAATTTGGTCGATCCATCAAGTATATCATCTATAAAATGTGTTTTATATTTGTTTTTTGTAGCATGGCCTGATCACACTAGGGATCTCTACGTTTTGATATATATATATATATATATATATATATAATATATATATATTATATATATATATATATATATATTATATATTTTAAAAAAAAGAAAAAAGAAAAAACCAATTATGTCATTATCCCCGCCGCTTCCTATGGTGTGTTGCACTTGAGCTTTGGATCTACTTCATTGTTGGGCTCATACACTAAAATAATATAAAAAAAATTGGATGGATGGCATGCATTATATATATATATATATTTTTTTTTGAGGAAAAGGTACAATGCGCTAGAGCTGATTTTAACGTCCCATGAGGTTGAGCTGTGTGGGCCCCACCGTGATGCGTTTCGAAAATCTACCCCATCAGTCAGATGCACCATTCCATCGTGGGCCTAGGTCTCAAAAATCAGGTCAATCCGTGACTTGTGTGAGCCACACCACATGCACACTTTGAGAGGGACCGTGCACCATTAAAACATTCATAATCATTTTTGTGGGCTCACCGAGATGTGGTTTGCAAATCCAGCTCATCCATTATGTGTGTCCTACTTGGATGAGGGTTCAGACCAAGTTTCAGCAGCATTAAAAACTCAGGTGGGCCCCACCAAGTATTTTTATATGTTTTTGGCATTGTCTTCACATGATTTTAGATGGTATGGCCCACTTGAGTTCCGTATACGGCTGATTTTTGGGATATCCCATAATTTAAAGGGGACACATCGAATGCACGGCGTTGATGTTCGAAACACATCACGGTGGGGCCCACACAGTTCAACCTCATGGGACGTTAAAATCAGCTCGAGCGCATTGCACCTTTTCCCGATGAGCTTATAAAGGTTTTCCGCCCGAATGGTCTGTACCCAAGGGATCACTAGCAAACAATACCCATGTTGGAAAAGCTCTTTGGGCTCTACTACCGTGTATGTGTTTTATTTATGTTGTTAATCTATTTTGCTATATCTTTGTAAGGCAAGAGCCAAAAAATAAGGTGGATCCAAAGCTCAAGTGGACCACAGAATGGGGATTGAATTCCCATCATTTGAAAACTTCTCGAGGGTCGCAGAAGTTTTGGACCAAGCTAATATTGTAATTTTCCTTCATTTAGGTTTATGTGACTTTGTCAAGGGGTTGGATGGCAAATAAACATTGCTGTGGGCCATAGGAAGGTCTCAACGGTGGGTCTCATTATCCCACTGTTCTTTCCTGTGGTGCGATCCACGAGCTATGGATCTGCCTCATGTTTGGGCTCATGCCCTAAAATGATGTAGCAAAATGATTGAAAGCATGGCCTGATATGGTCGTTGGAAGGGGGAATGGATTGGCCTGATGCTTCAAGATTTCATTGGTCTAGCCCATGTGAGGTCCATCGGGTACATACTCAACCTACTTTTACGGCAGCACGTCACCCATCAAATCTTGCCACACTAGGGCCTTAATGGGTGGACCTAATCGGGCCCCATCAAAACAACCATAATGTGATAGAGATATACCTGCACGAGACATGCTAGGGTGATGTGCAAATCCGTCAACCCCATAACAGGCCTTATTTATGACAATTTCGGCATTGAACCCATAAATATATGTATTTTTTTATTTATTTCGAAACCATTCCATATTCCTGTCATATAAGTGTCATTACCACAAGATCTTATATTGGAAACAACCTTGTCCATTACTTTTCAATTTATCCTCATGGGTATAACCTTATCAACCGTTTGGATACTAGTGTATAAATATCAAGATAGATGCCAAAAAGGTTTCAACTTTAGAAAACTCTTGTACTTGTTTTTCTTGCCTATCTCTCATAGGGGTGGGCCCGTTTGGGAGTGTGGATTTAGAGCCCCAGGATTTTAAATCCTCCCATTGTATTTGGCACCCTGGATTGGGAATCATTTTTAATCCAAAAGTAGCTATGCATGATATATTTACATTTGATTTTAATTACTAAATTAACCTTAATATTTATGAGTAGTGAACATATATAATGTTTGACACAATGGTTATAATAAGCCAGCTGAAATATATACTTTGACTGAAAATGATGAAATTCTAGGATAGGCCACAAGCACAAAATCATGTCCTAGTGACCAACAAATGATTTTACGTGGACAATGATTGGATGGTGCGGATTGGCTACTCCCCCTGACACTAGCCAATGGCTGGTGGTCGGTGCTCCATGGGACCCACCATGATGTATGTGTTTCATCCATGCCGTCGATCTATTTTGACGGATCATTTTACGATATGAGACAAAAAATGAGGTATATCCCATTCTTAAGTGGACCACATTACATGAAACAATGTTGAATGAGCGTCGACCATTAAAAAACATTTTGTGGCCATAAAAGTTTTGGATCAAGATGATTTTTGTTTTTTCCCTTCATCTAGGCCTGTATGACCTAATCAACATATTAGATGTCAAATAAACAATATAGTGGGCCTTAGGAGGATTTTAATGATGGATATCCAACCACTATTGTTTTCAAGTGGTGTGATCCACCTGAGATATATATACCTCTAATTTTTGGTATCAAGCCATAAAACGATCTGTAAAAATGGATGAACGGAATGGATGAACAAATACATCATGGTGGGGCCCACAGAGCACCGACCACCAGCCCGGGGGAAACGGATTAGCTACTCCCCCTGACACCAGCCCCGGGGCTGGTGGTCGGTGCTCTGTGGGCCCCACCATGATGTATTTGTTTCATCCATTACGTTCATATATTTTTACAGATCGTTTTATGGCTTGATACCAAAAATTAGAGGTATATATATCTCAGGTGGAGTAGCCAATTCATCCATTCCGTTCATCCATTTTCCTGCTGACAATGCCAGTGGGAGTAGCCAATCCGTTCCCCCCCCCCCCGACACGGATTGCGTCCTACCCCCGCCCGGACGGTAATTCGTCCGGGCAGGGCTCTGTGGAGCCCGCCGTGATGTAACTGTTTCATCCTGCCGTCCAACGAATTTTTCAGAAGATTTTAATATGTGAACCAAAAAATGAGGCAGGTCCAAGGCTTGAGTGGACCACACCAAAGGAACCTGCACTGATATGACACCCACCGTTGAAACCTTTCTAAGGGCCCACGTGATGTTTTTTTTTACCATAAAACCTATTCATAAGGTCACGTAGACATGGATGAAGTGAAAACACAATATCAGCTTGATCCGAAACTTCTCTGGCTCCCAAGAAGCTTTTAACGGTGGACGTTCAATCCCCACTTTGTGGTCCACTAAGCCTTGGACCTGCCTCATTTTTTGGTTCACATATTAAAATCTTCTGAAAAATTCGTTGGACGGCAGGATGAAACAGTTACATCATGGCAGGCTCCACAGAGCCCTGCCCGGACGGATTACCGTCCGGGCGGGGGTAGGACACAATCCGCGTCCCCCCCCCCCCCCCCAAATGGGGACGCGGATTCCCTGCGAAACCTTTTCGCAGGAACTTCCTGCGCTGGAAACCTAGGTGGGGTCCACTGTGATGTTTTAGAGAAATCCACTCCGTCCATCCGTTTTCTGAGATATTTTTAAGATAAGAGGACAAAAATGAACTGTATCCAATATCAAGTGCCTAAAATGTGAGTATTGTACGTGCACAGTTGAAATATTCATGGGGCCACAGAAGTTTTGAATCAGGTTAATATTTGTGTTTTCAGTTCATCCCAGTAGGAATGATGTTATTAACGGTATGGATGGCATGTAAACATCACTTTCTACCCCAGAGAGTTTTCAACGGCAAAAATTTTCCTACCCACCTTTTCCTCTAGTGCGCGGCCCACTTGAGTCTTGGATCCTTCTCACTTCTAGTCTCAAGTACTAAAATGTTCTCAGAAAACAGATTTGCGGTGTGGATTTCTCAAAAACATCACGTTGGGCCCGACCCAAGTTTCCAGCGCAAGAACTTATGCGAAAGGCTTTCGCAGGAAATCCGCGTCCCCCAAATGGTGCCAAACGACTAGGGCTGTTCACGAGTCGAGCTAGCTCGAAAAACTCGCTCGACTCGGCTCGAGTCAGCTTGGATTGACTCGGCTTGAATGGCCAATTCAAGCCAATTCAAGCTAATTATTTGAAGCTCGAGTTGAGTTCACGCCGAGTTCGACCAGGAGGCATTTCAACTCGACTCGACTTGAAGCTCGAACTCGAGCTCGACTCGGCTCGATTAATAAATATATTAAAGTTGTGGGGAATGCAGAGAAAGTTGAAGTGAGATCTCTTTGCTTTCACCCCAGCAGCGAAGAGTTTGATGTTGGTGTTGATGACCTCTTGAATCCAAAATGGTATATTGTATGGAGCACTCACATGAATAGATATATCCTTCCTTAATATGTTGTGAGCTATAAGTCCTCAGATCATCTACAAGGAAACGGAAACTATGCTTTTGTCTAAGCAGCAACAATACAGGTGGGTCCCATTTTCTGTGGTCCCAGGTCTATTCAAAATCCTATCCATTGGAAAGTATGGCCTTGATGATAGGTAATTCAGAACATACAATTGAAGATGCTTTTGGCCCCATGGTTCTTCTATCATAGGGCCCACACGGATGGATTTTTTGGACTGCTAAAAAATGGACTACACCCTGTTTCGGTTGTTGGGCCAAACCAAAAATGAATTTTGCTTGGTGGAGCGTTGTAAATGCCTCTTTAATTATTTTTTTATTTAGCTTCTCTCTAATCAATGGAGGAGGATCAAGAACAGAATCCATTACTTTCTCACCCAACAAGCTTGAGCTCGACTCGAGGTAAACTCGACTCGACTCGAACCACTAGCTCGCTCGAACTCGCTTGACAACTTCGACAAAAAGTCAAGCTTCAATGTTGAGCTCGAGGCCGAGCTCGAGCTCGAGCTCGAACTGAGAAAGCATGGGGACAAGCCATCTGAGCTTGACTGACGCAGGGGAGGACGTGAGGTCGAGCACCGTCTTCCTCAAGAGGATAACTATTCCGAATCCACGGAACTTCTCTGGACTCCTCACAGAGACTTCTCGAATCCACAAGAAAAGAGAGTAGAAAATAGAAATAAATTCTAAATAAATTCGAAATAGCTTAATTAATCCATAAAAATGAGTCCACAACCCTTTAAATAAGGGTACTAAGCAATGGAAAAGAAATCAGAATCAAACTACAACTAGGACTCCTAGAATTCGCGACTTACTATAAATAGTAAACTTACTATTTATAGACGGTCGTGATGTCTACTAGTGCGCAAGGTTTTCGGCCAAAAATAGTAAGTGTCCTATTTGGCTTCACCAACCCGTTCTCCTAATTATTCTAAGCTCTTTTCACGTTGGGCGCAACTCCTAAAGCCCGACGGATGAAGAGTTATAAGCAAACTAAAACTTACTATTTATAGTAAAAACAAAATTGAAACAGGGAAACGACCGTGAAATCAGGGGTTTCTCGCAATTCCGAGCGTCGCAACCCAGCATAGCTGGGTTGGTTGGCTAAAGTAGCTCGTTCTACCCCAAAATCATATATTTTTCGTCTGCTAACTCATCCCGGATTGCGAGATACGCCTGATTTAAGGTCTGATGGTCCAGATCACTTCTGTCGCCGACCGGGCCTTTTCTGATCCATCTTTGCCATGTAATTGTCCGCGACCCGCTCTACATCAGTCTCCTCCACTTCAAAAGAACTCGTCCTCGAGTTATCATTATTGCTGGTTCATGATACTCAGTCAGGTCCGCAACATTGAAAGTTCGTGAGATCGCCATATCATCTGGAAGATCAACAACATAAGCGTTGTCATTGATCTTTCGGATGATTGGTACCGGTCCAATCTTTTTATTCTTCAACTTGTTGTACGTTCCGGTCGGAAATCTTTCTTTGCGCAGATGGACCATTACTTGGTCGCCCACCTCGAACACTTTCTGTCGCCGATGCTTGTCCGCTTGCTCCTTGTATTTTTCGTTCGAGGCATGTAGCTTGTTCTGTACCTCCGCATGAATGCCCATGATTTTGTCTGCCATATGTTCTGCTGCAATGCTCATGCCTGGGAGCTTGGGCAGAGGGACCAAGTCTAGTGTATGGCGAGGTACTCGTCCGTAAATAATCTGGAACGGGGATTTTCCTGTCGAGCGATTCACCATGTTGTTGAATGCAAACTCCGCTTGAGACAAGGCCAAATCCCACTGCTTTGGTTTTTCTCCTGAAATACATCGAAGGAGGTTTCCCAATGTGCGATTCACAACCTCAGTTTGACCGTCAGTCTGTGGGTGGTACGCGCTACTGAACTGAAGGCGTGTATCGAATCGAGTCCACAAAGTCCGCCAAAAGTGGCTTATGAACTTCGTGTCACGGTCAGAAGTAATAGTCTTGGGAACCCCGTGTAGCCGCACAATTTCTCTGAAGAATAAATTCGCCACGTGTGTTGCATCGAGAGTCTTCTTGCATGGAATAAAGTGCGCCATCTTGGAAAAACGATCTACTACCACGAACACCGAATCCATGCCGCGTTGTGTTCGTGGGAGACCAAGCACAAAGTCCATAGATAAATCCTCCCAAGGGCCGTCAGGCACGGGTAACGGGGTGTAGAGGCCCGTATTATGAGATTGCCCCTTGGAAGTCTGACAAATATAACAGCGTTGGACTGCCTTTCCCACATCACGTACCAATTGCGGCCAGTAATACCGTTCTTCCACAAGAGCTCGCGTCTTGTCTCGCCCAAGGTGTCCACTGAGGCCACCTCCATGTAGCTCTTGGATTATCTGTTCCCTTAGCGAACTCTTTGGGATACATAGTCGATTTCCCTTAAAAAGGAACCCGTCTTGTATATGTAAGTCACCGGGGTGACCTTCCTGACATCTAACCCATGCGTCCTTGAAGTCGTCGTCGTCGGCATATATGTCTTTGAGGCGATCGAACCCGACAACTTCATTGCTCATAGTGACTAACAAAGTTGCACGGCGACTCAGCGCATCGGCTACTTTGTTCTGTTGCCCTGACTTATGCTTTAGCACGAATGTGAATTCCTGCAAAAATGAGATCCATCTAGCATGCACACGGTTAATGTTAGCTTGACTATTAATAAACTTGAGGGCTTGATGGTCCGTGTAAAGTATGAATTCTCTTTGAATCAAATAATGTCGCCAGTGTCGCAGTGCCTGGACCACCGCGTACAACTCGATCTCATATGTAGACCACTTCTTGCGTGCATCACTAAGTTTCTCACTGTAGAAGGCTACCGGCCTACCTTCTTGAGACAAAACTCCCCCAATCCCGACATATGAGGCATCACATTCGACTTCAAACAGTTTGTCGAAGTTGGGAAGTACAAGAACCGGGGTCGTGGATAATCTGCGCTTGATTTCTGCAAAGCTCCTGTCGGCTTCGTCAGTCCACTGAAACTGCCCTTTCTTCTTCATGCAATCTGTGATCGGTGACACAATGCTACTGAAATTTTTCACGAACCGACGATAGAATGTCGCTAGTCCATGGAAACTTCGTACTTCGTGAATATTTTTGGGAACCGGCCATTCTCTGATTGTCTTCACCTTTTCCTCATCCACTCGAATGCCCGTGGATGTAACCACAAAACCCAGAAACAATAGGCTATCAGTCATGAAGCTACACTTTTTTAAATTGAGGTACAGTTTATTTTCAGTGAGCACTTGAAGGACCTTCTTGAGGTGCTCCATATGGGTGGTTTCGTCTTGACTGTATATCAAAATATCATCAAAATAAACCACAACGAACCGCCCAATGAAAGGTTTCAAAACTTGGTTCATCAACCTCATGAATGTGCTAGGCGCATTAGAAAGACCGAAAGGCATGACCATCCATTCGTACAATCCTTCCTTGGTCTTGAAGGCTGTTTTCCACTCATCACACCCGCCGTATTCGAATCTGATGGTAGCCGCTCCTTAAGTCCAATTTAGAGAATATTTTTGCGCCCTCTAGCATATCCAACATATCATCCAACCGTGGTATAGGAAACCTGTATTTTATGGTGATCTTGTTGATGGCCCGGCTGTCGACACACATGCGCCAACTCCCATCTTTCTTTGGAGTTAGCAGAGCTGGTACAGCACATGGGCTCATGCTTTCTCGAATAAGACCCTTACGGATCAGTTCCTCCACTTGTCCCTGCAGAATCTCGCACTCATTCGGGCTCATTCGTAATGAGGACGATTAGGTAAACTGGACCCAGGGACAAGGTCGATATGGTGTTGGATATCTCGCATAGGGGGTAACCCATCGGGAAGGTCCTCGGGCCAGATTTCTTGGAATTCATGTAACAAGGGCCTTAGTTTTTCAGGGATGATGGTAGGCTCGAGTTCTTCCCCTTTTACAATTAATGCATAAGTCTGTCCTGTTTCTTTGGATTCTTCCATTCTTCCACGAGTCCCGAATGGTTAAGAGAAAACGACCCCCCACTTTAGAAGTTTCAGGTGGTCCTTCTGGATCCATAGGGGCCAATATGGTCTTCCGGCCGTCCTTGACGAAGATATATATATTATCTCGCCCTTTATGAGTGGCGTCACGGTCAGATTGCCAGGGTCGACCGAGTAGTATGTGACATGCTTCCATGTCAACCACATCGCATACTACTTCATCCTTATAATGTTTGCCAATTGAAAAAGATATGGTGCACTGTTCAGTTACCTTTGTTTCGCTGACCTTCTTGATCCAACCGATTGTATATGGAGAGGGATGACGCTCTGTTTTCAATTGCAATTTTTTCACCATGCCCCTGGAGACGATGTTCTCGCTGCTTCCACTGTCAATGATCACGTCACAAACCTTTCGATTCACCGTACACCTAGTGCGGAAGATGTTATGCCGCTGTGGATGCACTTCTTTTCTTGGCGCATATAATAGCCGCCTCACTCACGACGAGCGACTCGCCGTGATCTTGCTGAACCCAATCTGAATCATCTACCTCGTCCTCGGCGGTATGCTCCTGTTCTTCAATATCTGGATCTTCATAAGCGTTATCAGCACACTACCATCATTAATGGCGAGGTTTGCCACTTTTCGCTGGGGACAAGTATTTGACAGGTGGCCGGGCTGGCCACAACGATAGCAGTTGTTGGGCCTTGGCCGAGCATAAGGGTTCGGGATTGTACTTGTGCCAGCAGCAGTCGATACGCCCCTTTGGGGTCTAGCTTGCCCGCTTCCCTGATCTCGGTTCTCAGACATAGGAGGTTGAGTGCGTGCTCCTACGGGCTCCTTCCCCTTAGGCTGTGGAGCTCCCTGGGGTGGACCTGCCGCAGTGATCCTCGCAGTAGGATAGGCCCGTGTGTTAGAACGTTCAAGTTGCGCTTCTGCCCGAGTAGCCAACTTGATCGCATCATTCATCGTCCAGACGGACTGCATCTGGACCCGATCCTGGATCGCCATACGCAATCCACCGTTGAATCGGGCGACTTGCTGCGATTCAGTCTCGACCAAATCGTTGCGCGCCGCCAGGCGGTAAAATTCTTCTGCGTACTCTCTCACCGACCGACTACCCTGTCGACAATTTTGGTATTGTTGGAATAATACCTGATCGTAATCGCTAGGGAGGAATCGGGCACGTAGTAGCTGCTTCATTCGCTGCCATGTGCGGATTGGTGCTTTCATCTGCCTGGTTCGTGCGAGTTGCAGTTGTTCCCACCAAGCTGAAGCTCCTCCTTTCAACTTGTAGGCCACAAGCTTGACCTTCTTTGTTTCAGGGATGTCCATATAGTCAAAAAATCGCTCAACTTCAGAAAGCCAATCGAGAAAATCCTCAATGTGTAGCTGGCCATTGAAGTTAGGAATATCAACCCGTATCTTGAAGTCTCGATCTACCCGATCGCCGCCTTGCCTGGGGTGTTGGAAGATCACGTCATCGATCTCCTCTTCACTGGAACCCCCGTCCTCAGGGACGGCCCTTGGATGCACTGCTGGTATTATCCTGCGATCAGGGCGATTACGGGTTTCAGCAATTGGTGGTGGAGGATTACCACCAGGAACACGGAGTTGCCCTAGGGTTTCTGCCAAGAGATTCGCTATGCGGTCCATGGAAGCCTGCAGCCCTTGCATGGCTTGTCCGATTCTCTTGCTGCGCTGCTTGAAAAGTTGCCGCCGTTAAAGGAAAATTTCCTGGAGCACCGCCTATGGGATTGTTGCCCGACCCGTCGTTAGAAGCCATCGACCCGAGGAGAAACCTCGCTTTGATACCAAACTGACGCAGGGGAGGACGTGAGGTCGAGCACCGTCTTCCTCAAGAGGATAACTATTCCGAATCCACGGAACTTCTCTGGACTCCTCACAGAGACTTCTCGAATCCACGAGAAAAGAGAGTAGAAAATAGAAATAAATTCTAAATAAATTCGAAATAGCTTAATTAATCCATAAAAACGAGTTCACAACCCTTTAAATAAGGGTACTAAGCAATGGAAAGAAATCAGAATCAAACTACAACTAGGACTCCTAGAATTCGCGACTTACTATAAATAGTAAACTTACTATTTATAGACGGTCGTGATGTCTACTAGTGCGCAAGGTTTTCGGCCAAAAATAGTAAGTGTCCTATTTGGCTTCACCAACCCGTTCTCCTAATTATTCTAAGCTCTTTTCACGTTGGGCGCAACTCCTAAAGCCCGACGGATGAAGAGTTATAAGCAAACTAAAACTTACTATTTATAGTAAAAATAAAATTGAAACAGGGAAACGACCGTGAAATCAGGGGTTTCTCGCAATTCCGCGTCGCACGCAACCCGGCATAGCGGGTTGGTTGGCTAAAGTAGCTCGTTCTACCCCAAAATCATATATTTTTGTCCGCTAACTCATCCCGGATTGCGAGATACGCCTGATTTAAGGTCTGATGGTCCAGATCACTTCTGTCGCCGACCGGGCCTTTTCTGATCCATCTTTGCCATGTAATTGTCCACGACCTGCTCTACATCATTGACCCACCTCGACTTGACTCGGCTCGATGCCCACCCCTACAAACGACCCTTTCGTAATTGATCTAACTACGGCGCAGGAACTTATGCAAAAGGCATTCGGAGGAAATCCCCACTGCACGCGGGCATGCCTTAAAATGTTCTTAAAATGGACGGCTTAAGAAGTTATAAATAATAGACAGAGTTGATAAAATACATACATCACCTGACATTTGAAAAAAATACATACATCACCTGACATTGTCAGCAGGAAAACCCCTCATATCTATTCATTAAGTATCGTAAAGTAAGAAGGACGGATGACGTCTGTCAGGACAAAAGCTTTTACAAGTGTCTAACGCCTCGTGGACGAATCACTTTCCATCAAGGCACGGGGTGCTATGGGAACGGATTGGCTACTCCCCCTCACACTAGCCAATGACTGTTGGTCGGTGCTCTGTGGCCCCAACATCATGTATGTGTTTCATCCATGCTGTCCTTATATTTTTAAAGATTATTTTATAGCATGAAACCAAAAGTTTAGCATATCCCAGATTGAAATGGATCACATTACAAGAAACAGTATAGAATAATGACTGTCAATTATTAAAAACATTTTGGGAGCTATAAAAGTTTTGTATCGAGATGATTATTATTTTTTCACTTCATCTGAGCCTGTATGACCTAATAAACAGAGTAAATGTCAAATAAACAGTACAGTGGGCCTTAGGAGGATTTTAATGATGGGTATCCAATCACTATTGTTTTCATGTGGTGTGTTTCCGGGTGGTATACCAATTTTCCCTCCTCTTCTGGCCACCGTCTGATGGTCCATGCCGTTGCTCTATAAGTTAGGAAAAATCATTCACTAGAAATCGGAAAAGCGACTTCAATCTCACCTTACTATGAACGGTTATGATTACTGATGAACGAGATCCTTTACACATGCACCATATACTATGGGAGCTTCTATATGAACGGTCCGGATCATCTTTTTAGCAGGATGGGCGACCCTTGCTAACAGAACTCTCCCGTCTCACGTACATTGAGAGATTATCAAGTGCTCAAGAGTTTTGATTTATTTATTTACACACGCACACACACTCACGCTGGTGGCATTTCACCACCTATGGGTACCGGGAGTTGAAACTCCTGAGAGTCTACCACCCGAGCAAGAATATCAAGTGCTCAAGAGTTATCCCAAGCCTTACAGGGAAAAGTCAGGAGTCCAATCAATTCATCTGGACCGTTCATTTGGTCATTGCACTTTTCATAGCCCATTGAGGAAAAATCTACAGCGGTTGTTTGCTGTTCTAAAGAATTATTTTAACAAAGATCAACGGCATGGGAAACGTATGGTTATAAAAAGGCAGCCTACTTTGGACGGAAATAATCATCTGGTCTATGTGATTTTATAACGGCGCATTAAAAAGTCTGCGGTGGACCAAATGGACACATAAGATCCATTGGTTTGAAGTTAAACAAATTGGACAGTTTAGATCAACTTGAATGCATTTGTACCCTACGTGCCTACTTATTTTGCCCATTCCCTAAGGTAAAATAACCATGGTAAAATAATTTGTAATTATTGCAATTTTTCACTTAATTAAGGAGAGAATTTTCATTCAGTCGATAATATCAACTTAATTTAATGATAATTTAATATTAAAGTAATATTATAATTTAAAAATATTATTATTATGATTTTATTGGAAATAAATCAAATAATATAAAATTACAATTGTTGTTGTTTTTAGAACAGGAGTAATTTTTAATCATTTCTCATTTCATTTTGTTACCATAACAATTAAAATAAATCCAACCATATTCAAATAAGCCTTGTAGACTGATTACACATAGGCAGCATGTATGTATGGGTGAGCAAGGACAATGTGCATGAGATCCATCTGTCAAACCCAGAAATCAGGCTGATGCGAAACTCAGGTATGGAAGGACAATGGTGTTTGTGTTTGATCCACGCCATCCATTCATTTTATCAGATAAATTTAGGTAGTAAGCACATAAATGAGGTAGATTCAAATCTCAGGTGAACCACACCACAAGACAACAATATTGATTGAACATCTATCATTAAAAACTTTCTTGAGCCCATGGTAATTTTATTTGCCATCTAACCTATAAATAAGGTCACATAGATATGGACGAATGAAAAACACAAATATCAATTTGATCCAAAACTTCTTCTGCCCAAAAAAAGGTTTTCAAGTGTGTCTAATCTTCATTGTTTCCTATAGTGTGGTCCACTTGAGATCTTGATTTGCCTCATTTCTCGGCTAAAATGTCCTAAAATGATCTGAAAAAATGGATAGACAGTGGATAAAACACATACATCATGGTGGGGCCCACAAAACTTTGACACTAGCTACCTGGCTAGTGTTAGGGTCACTAGCCAAACTGTGTACGGCATGGAATGGGACAGCGCCATTAGTTGAGTGTGGTGTCCACCCTTTGTTTATACATTCCATTCAATTTGTTTATTAGATTCTAATTGTGAAAATTCAAAAAATTAAAATAATTTGGGACTCATGTGTGCCACACTAAAGTTTTAGAAATGATTTTACTTAATTTAGTGCATTGAGGCCAACTTGAGTTTTGGATTGTTTAGATGTTAGTGTGTTTGTATAAGATTTAGTGTTACAAAATTAACAATGTACATATAGTTACTTGGTAAGTATGATATCTTCACGACGTGTATCAAATATATAGAGGACAACTGATTGATAGACAAATCTTAGAATAATCGTAGCATTTGGATAACATTTAGATGAGGACAAGTAGCTCTTAGGATTACATTAGCATCAAAGCATGTTCGAGAGACAGTTGTTGCAATAAAATCGAATTCAATGAAAGCATGAATGAGAGAGCATAGCCGCTACTTTACAGATGGCTTAACATTTGACGTTGTCATGTAGACAATGATTATTCGAAAGGCTTCATCCAAAAGTCTATAAAAGCATAAAAGAATTCAAAGCAAAGGATTCCATCATCAATTCAAATCACAACTTAACAATCAATCCAATGCAACACTGTTTATCCTGTCCCTCCTTCGAGACATTTAGGGCCTGTTTGGCCAGCTTCATTAGGGAGGATTACGTGAGATTGAATTAGAAAATTCAATGGTTCAAACTAGGGGTGCACACGGGTTGGTTCTGGGGTGAAACCAGAACCGAACCATTCCCAACAGTTCTACAATTTTTGGAACCGGAACCGGACCATTAGCACCCTAGAACCGAACCGGAACCAGACCGTGAAAAACTGTTCGGTTCCGAATCGGTTTCACAGTTCTAGGCTTTTAAAAATCCAGCCCAGTTAGATAATGTTCTGATTTTTTCTCCTTTTTGGGTTATCTAATTAGTTGTGAAGCCCATCATTTAAAGGTTTTGGATCATTGCTAGTTTTTGTGAAAATTTTTCCGACACACGAAACTTTGCAATGCTCATAGGCCCCACCCATAGAAACTGAAAACCCGAATGCACCATTCAAACTTTGGGCACAAGCATTAGCTATACCTCTTTGAAGAGAAATCTCTCTCCCTATCCATTTCAATGTCTGTTAATGGAGTTCCAGTTTCTGTAGTTAAGATTCTTAGCAGCTTGAAATCATTGTAGCGGCTAAAACCAAGACAGTCCATTCATCAATCATCAGTCAAGCTACACCATTGAAATCGATAGAAAGTTCTGATTCAATGTAGGTATATGTGGCCCACCTAATGAGTGGGTATGCTAATGGGGTATCGCCCAGTCTTCCATTGAAGTGATACATTGGTACAAAATAACAAATATTGCATGCTAAAGTTCCCACACTACAGTATATGTAAGCAGTTAGAGCTAGGCAAAATGGACCTGATCCGGTGGATCCAACCCAACCAGACCCGATCCGACCCGACCAGAACCGAACCGACAGTCTGGATCGGTGCTGATCGGGTAGCCCCATCCAGATCCGAAATATTTCGGGTCGAAATCAGATTGGCCCTAATCCGACCCGAATGGACCCGAACAGATCTGATCCTACCCGATCCGGAGTAGTTCTTATTGATTTTTCTATTTTTTCCTGTGGTATGGTCCTCTTGAACTTTGGATATGCATTAATTTTGGGTTCAACCACTAAAATGATATGAAAAAACGAATGGACGGCATGGATAAATCACATGCATTCAAGGTGGGCCCCAATAGAATTTAGAGTGTACAATAATAAGTTAGTTTACTGGTGTACCACACAGGCGTTAGCTGTAGCCAGTTGGTACGTGTCTTGTCAACTGTCAAGACGAGCACGGACGCTCCTCGAGCTCCGAGTTGTATGAACGGTTCAAAGGATATCAAAGTTACATTACATGGGCCCCACAGTGATGTATTTATTATATCTACACCGTTCATATGTTTTTAGAGACCATTACCGACCATTTTTCAAAAAATGAATAATATCCAAAGATCATTTGGACCACACCACAAATAGCAGTAGAGAATGATTTTCACCGTTAAACAATTTTTGTGGTCCACATGGTAGTTAGATTTGTCTTATTTTTAGTCTCAAGCCTGAAGACGAGCTCGCCAAATGAATGGACGGTTTGGATATAACACATACCCCACTGTCTGACTCTTGGCTAAAGTGTAAGCTCAATACTGCCCGTCAGGTCCGCGACGTGCGTGAAAAGGAAGCAAGGGACTGCACGTCAATATGATAACGTACAGATGAAACTTCCTCTACTTTTCTCATAGTTATGTGGGGCCCACCTTGATGTATATGTTTTATCTGAGCCGTTCATTCATTTTGAGGTATAATTTTAGGTGTTGAATACAAAAACGGTTTGAAGATCCGATTGAGTTTTATCACTGGGTCGGAATCGGACTTGGATCAGCCCATTCAAATTTCGAATCTGTCCGAGTCAGGTGACCCGGACTCGATCCCGAATTCGAACGAGTTCGAGTCAAGATGTTGAGATTTCGGATCTGATCGGGTTGGACCCAATCCGATCCGACTCAGACCGTTGCCCAGCTCTATAGGCAGTTCTCCACTCTAGGAGGAAACTACACCATGTGTGGGGGCACAAGATCTATTAATGTCGAAAATTGTGTAAGATTCAAGGCGCTCTTTATATGCACCACTCCGATAAAAAAAAAAATCAAGCAAGACAGGATATCATGTGGGCATTGATCCCACGCCCTTATCTTGTTGATATTTACCTATGTAAATAGAGTGGTATTCTTTGAGTAGCACACTCAAATCGTGGAATCTCCAAGAGGATGTTGCTGCTTCCAGAGCTTGCGTAGGAGCTTGGGGAGGGGCCTAGGCTGCTGGCAGCAACAAATAAAGACGAAGAAGAGAGAGAGAGAGAGAGAGAGAGAGAGAGAGAGAGAGGAGAGAGAGAGAGAGAGAGAGCAGGGGCAAGGGCGGCAGTCGGCGAGAGAGAGGGCTGGGGTGGTAGCAGTTGGGCGAGAGAGTTTAGATTATGGTTTTTTTTTTTTTTTTTTTTTTTTTGAAGTTATATTTGGATCAAAGGTTTGGATCGACGATTCAGATCAACGGTTCAGTTCAAGGTTCGATTCTACAGGCCCTAAACTGGAATCGATCCGTATCCAACGGTTCTTGAAAATTTGGAACCGGAACCAGAATCGATGCTGTCTAGAACCGGACCAAACCGGACCGATCCAATGATTCCGGTCTGGTTCCACGGTTCTACCGGTTCGATGTGCTCTCCTAGTTCAAACTTCATAGATATTTGGTTATTAGCTTCGGTGGTATTGGCTCAGGACTTTGGAAATTGAAACAGATAGAAATTTGAATTCTCCCAGTCCCGATGGATTTACAACTACCGGAGTGAATCCCGCATGGATTCAAGAAGAAGAAAAAATTGGTATGTTGCACAGTGGTGTATGGGCGTCACCAAGTTTCATGGGGCCCACTATGATATATGTATTATATCCATACTGTCCATCCATTCTGAGAGATCATATTAAGCCATAAACCCAAAAATGAGATAAATACAAAGATCAAGTGGACCACACCCCAAAGTAGCAAGGATAATGATTCCCATCGTTGAAACCTTCCTAAGGCCCATCATGATGTTTGTTTGTCATCTAAGATGTTTATAAGGTCACACACACCTAGGTGATCAAGGAAAAAAAACAAATATCAGACTAATTCTAAACTTCTGTTGCCCGCTAGAAGTTTTCAATGGTAGATGTTAAATCTTACTAGTGTATGTGGTGTGGTCCACTTAAGATTCTGATATGCTTCATTTTTGGGCTGTGCCCTAAAATGATCTCGTAAAATGGATAGACAGCGTGGATGTAATACATACATCACTGTGGGCCCCATAGAATGTGGTGACGTAAACATAAATGTGGTGCGTCTTCGTCATAATCCATGGCATCTCATCCACCGCATTTGGTGGGTTTTCACCATTACTAGCCAAACACAATAACCATCATCTTCCCGAGATATTCCAACTTATCCAAACAGACCGTCAAAAGTGTCCCGGGATATTGCAATACCGTGGAAGTCCAACCCATCTACTGACAACATCATCATTACCTTAAAACTAGTTTCATCCCTTCTAATCCCACCTAATGCAACCGGCCAAACACGCCCTTAGGTTTCTCCACCCTTATCAATTGTGTTCTAGGATTAGCTCAATTTGTATCTGCCTTAAGCCAGACCAACTTAGTAATGGATAGTAACCATAAATATATGGTAGTTGTAATTTCCTTCCATCAGCGCCTACGTGGTGGATCTAAAAGAAGACTATAGTTTTATGAATCATTCACACATGCTCATATGCTAGGTTGACAATAGATTACAAATCTCGCTTTTCCATATTCATTTTCCATCTAATTATATAATTACTGTGCATTCGAGTCTTTGATTTTCATGAATTTATTATTATTATTATTATTATTATTATAAGAAGCACCCCAACCTACGTAAATTGTCTGATTAGTGCGTTTGACAATTAGTTAAATATGCCATTGATCTCCTGACCACTCTATCTCTACATCAGAGGTCACAGACATTCAATTTAAATCATATTGCAAATTTATTCTAACATGTACAAAAATCTTACATATGTACCACGTAGCCGAAGTCTAGATGAGATGAGGGTGTAATTGGTCACTTTTGAGAAACAGACACAAAAAAGTTAAAAAGATAAAGAAAAGGAAAAAGGAAAAAAAGCTAGTGCCATTTCCAGTTTTATACGACACTCGTTTCCAATAATTTGCCCACCTTACAAAAAGAAAGACCTGAAGAAGACTCCGTGTGTGAAGTGCATGTCACTTTCCCTTTACCCTTCCGTACACACAATAGATGTATCAGTGATCTCAGCCGATCATCATGATATATTTTTTGGATGGTCTAAAAATTGCAAGAAAAAGCCATCCATCCATCCATCAAGCAGGCCTGCTTGATTCATGACCATCAATGTAAAATGGAAATAATACGAGGATAACCAGATTATGGTGTAGGCATCACTCCAGAGCAGAGTTGACAGGGTGATGAGCCAATTGAGATAAGGGGGACCCATCCATGGATGGACTACCTTACAAAAGCTACACCTATAAAATAATCCCACCCGTTATTCAGCAGATCGCTAGGATCATCTGAAACACCTATCTTGGACAGGACGCGGTTTGGCTAGTGGTAGGTGCTCAGTGGGCCCCACCATAATGTATGTGTTTTATCCACACCATCCATCCATTTTTACAGATTATTTTAGGGCTGGATCCCAGAAATGAGGCAGATCTAAATCTCAAGTGAACCACATCACAGGAAAACAGTAATGATTAAATGTCCACCATTAAAAAACTGCTAGGCCCAATGAAATGTTTATTCGACATCCAACCTGTTGATTAAGTCATACAGACATGGATGAAGAGAATAAAAGGCAAATATCAGCTTGATCCAAAACTTTTGTTTACTCGATTTTTTTTTAATGGTGGGCGTTCAATCAATACTGTTGACTCTGATGTGGTCGACTTGAGATTTGGATCCACCTCATTTTTCAGCTGATACCATAAAATTATCTGGAAAAATGAATGGACGGCATGGATGAAACACATACATCATAGTGGGGTCCACAGAACACCGACAAGTAGCCACTGGCCAGGGTCAGGGTTGCTAGCCAATCCGCGTCCTCTTGTACCATTTTCCATCCACAGTAAGACCCACTAGATGAACAGTGCCGATCAATAGATCACACTTACACTAGACAGTGGAGAGGTGGCCTACCAGATTCCCGGTTCTACCCAGCTCCGCCGGATCATTTCCCAAAGAGAGACTTTGATACTCTGAAGGAGGGCAATGAATGATGCGCAGGCATTCTGAAAATCGCATAAGTGGCACGCAAGTCGAATTAAACTGTCTAAATTATAATTCCCACTTGAGATGTCCCACCCGGATCCACCGAGGTGGGTGGGACCCTTGACTGTTGGGCTAACAGTGATGTATATGCCCTAAATCCACACCGTCCAACCGTTTTGAAAGCTCATTTTACGGTATTATCTCAAGAATGAAGCAGATCCGAATCTTACATGGGCCATGCCACGGAAAACAGTAGTGATTGAATCAACACCATTAAAAACTTCATATAGGGGCACCGGAATGCTTATTTTCCATCCAACCCGATGATAAAGGTCACAAAGATCTGGATGAAGAGACCACGCAAATATCAGCTTGATCCAAAACTTGTGTAGCCCTTGAGAAGTTTTTAAGTGTCAATTACCCACTGTTTCCTGAATTATGGTCCACCTAAGATTTGGATCTACTTCATTTTTTCGATCATGCCCTAAAATGAGCTTTTCAACATGAATGGACGGCGTGGATGTAGTCACATATATCAATGTGGGCTCCACATTAAGGGGTCCCACCTACCCCGGTGGATCCGGGGTACACTTTAATCTGCTACCAGTCTCACAGGAAGGGCAGTGGAGTTGGGTTTGGTAAATCGTACTCGAGTCATTGAAGGTGTAAGCACAATTTGACTTGGCGCTCTATCAATGTAGCTAGCAAATGGCTGAGGTAAATCCTAACTCCTACATAACCTATCCTATCGCTGCTATGCGAATTGCCCGGTGACGTGACACCACGTGAAGGTATGTGGTTGGCGCTGTAAGAGACGGAATGGGTCCAGTACGTACTTGACCACTACCATCTCTCATAGCACGCGGCCCAACCAAATGACACCACGTATGTGAACAGATCACGGGAATCCACATCCCTATCGATGGTGTGGGCCTCAGTCATACGACGGCTAACACAAATTGAATTCGTGCTCCCGCAATATAAGCTACCGACACCCAGCCTCCCAAATGAACCCCTCTCTCGTCTAAGTGGGACGCACACAATGCACCGGGACGCGGAAGTTCCTGCGCAGGGTTTCTGTGTGGGGCCCACTTAGATGTTTTTGAGAAATCCAACCCCTCTATCCGTTTTTTAAGCTCATTTTATGGCGTGAGACCAAAAATGAGGAGGATCCACAACTCAAGTGGGCCACACAAGAGGAAAAATTAAAAATTTAGTGACCACCGTCGAAACATTTATATGGCTATAAAAGTTGTGTAACTGTCTACGTTTATGGTGTTTTCACTTTATCTGAGTGAAAATGACCTTATAAACGGTTTAGATGACATATAAACAGCAAGGTGGAGCTTAGGAAGGTTTCAACGGTGGGCATTCCTTTCCCCACTGTTTCATCTCCTATTGCTCCCTTGAGTTGGATCCTTCTCATTTTTGGTAGCATGTCTTAAAATGAGGTGGAAAAACAGATGGACGGATTTGATTTTTCACAAACATCGCAGTAGGCCCCACCCAGAATCCTTGTGCAGGAACTGCCTGCAAAAGGCTTTCGCAGGGAATCCGCGTCGCACCGGTAAAGGTCAAATGACAGTGAGCTGGACCCACTCAATTTATCCATTGGGCTATTTTTGGAGAGAAAACGGGTCGGTACTCTGTGAGCCCCACAATTATGTATGTGTTTCATCCATGCCGTCTATCTATTTTTGCATATCATTTTATGATATCAGACCAAAATTGAAGTGTATCCCAATATCAAGTGGACCACATTATATGAAACCGTGTTGAATGAGCGTCGACCGTGTTGAATGAGCGTCGACTATTAAAAATTTTTGGGGCCATAAAAGTTTTGGATCAAAATGATATTTGCTTTTTCCCTTCATCTGGGCCGCCTGTATGACCTAATAAACAGACTGGATGACAAATAAACGATACAGTGGGCCTTAGTAGGATTTTAATGGTGGATATCCAATCACTATTGTTTTCCTGTGGTGTGGTCCACCTTAGATTTATCTACCTCTCATTATTGGTAGCAAGCCCTAAAATGAAACGTAAAAATGGATGAAATACATACGTCATGGTGGGGGCCACGTAGCACCGACCACCAGCCACCGGGCTGGTGGCAGGGGGAGTAGCTAATCCGTTCCGGAGCGGAGCCAGGGCCTAACGTGTTGTGATACGCCAGATGGACGGTTTGGATCTCTCAAAAATAAACATTGTGAGGCCCATGGAGGTCAATTACATTGTAACTTACCATACATTGACTTCATGCGATAAGGAGAAATGAAATTACACAAGAAGTTACTTGAATATTAGAATCCCAAAACATTACAACTTATTACAAAGAAGGGAATCCAAACACTAACCACAATCTCTGAGAATCCGTTTATTTAAAAAATGAAAATGAAAATTCAAAAGAATGCATGGACGACCGTTTCTCTTTAATCTTTACCAATTCAAGCCCATGTCATTAAAAGTCACAACTAAAAAGGCCCAGCAAAAGATGCCAACACCACCACAGCCATTACTACAGTAGAAACGCCTGACATCAAGGATGTGCGAGGAGAAGAAGATGGAGGTGGAGGAGGGGTTGCTGTTGGCGAAGATGAAGATGACGAACCAGGTGGAGGTGGAGGAGATGGCCCTTCAGTGCCTGGTGTAGAAGCTGGTGGCGGTTCGTTCGAGGTAGATGGAGAAGGAGAGGTAACAGGAATTGGAGAAAGAGATGGAGAAAGAGATGGAGATGGGGATGTAGATGAAGGAGAAGGAGATGAAGATGGGGATGTAGATGAAGGAGATGGAGATGGAGATGGAGATGATGAAGTTGGAGAAGGAGATAAAGATGGGGATTCAGATGAAGGAGAAGGAGATGGAGATGATGAAGTCGGAGAAGGAGGTAAAGATGGGGATTCAGATGAAGGAGAAGGAGATGGAGATGATGAAGTTGGAGAAGGAGATAAAGATGGAGATGATGAAGTAGGAGAAGGAGATGGAGATGATGAAGTTGGAGAAGGAGATGATTTTGGAGATGGAGATGGAGAAGAGATGGAGATGATTTTGGAGATGGTGATGGAGGAAGAGATGGAGATGACGTTGGAGGAGGTGAAGATGGCAGAGGAGAGATAGGAGGGGATTTCTGTCTCACTGCCAAGACCACAACTACCAGTTTCTGACCCTTGTCGCAATTGCCAGGAGCCCCGCTGATGAAGAAGAACGGACCAGATCGATCAAAGCTGAACGTCGAGTAGCCGTCGTTGTAGCTCTTTATTGGATTTTTTGTATTGCATTTGTCATAGTCCTCTCTATTTACCATCAACACAGAATCTCCTCCTTTCTTGTACTTGAATACTGCATCCCATTAAATAAAAATAAAAAATACATTAACAAAATCATCCAACACTATCATAAATCCAAAATCATCTTCTTTTTTTTCTTTTTCTTTTTTTTTTTTTAACACCCCTCTTGCGAAAATCAATTTAAAACTAATTTTCAAATTTCAATAATATATCCAAAAACAAAAACCCATTTAAAAAAGGGAAAACATCTAATATCATCTAGCATCATATGTAAAAGATCAAACATGTACGAAAACATTCAAAAAAAAAAGAAAAAAAAAAAGGAACCATATGTAAAAATCAATCTACCATCATATGTACTTCTCAGAACAGAGATTATGAAATTGAAAAAATAGAGATTGTATTACCTAAAGTATCATTGACTTTAAACCTGTTTCTTTCAGCCCAGTGATTGAAATTCTCAGAAGGGTTCAATACCCAACCATCTTTGCTTCCAACATAGTAATCATACGCGTGAGAACACATCAATCCCATTGAAATCACAAGCAAAAAACTTAGATATCTCTCGCTTTCCATGTCTACAAAGACCCAAATGAAAGAAGAAGAGTGGAGTGATGGAAATAGCAGAAAGGAAGAGGTATTTGGTGTGAATTTGAGACAGTAGAGAGAGTAGCTGCAAAAATAGAAAATGAGAGATGAGAGATGGAGAAAATGAAAAGGCAGAGCAGCTATAAATACACTAGGAAAAGGTTACCGTTGTATATGGAAATCGGCTATCATTTCGGTAGGTGTAATAATACGATGTTATCATTTTGTAGCGTACTCTACCATCCCAATTACAGCCACACACGTGGCAAGCGTTTTGTGATTTAACGGTAATTTCTATCATTAGTCTTTATAATGGATTTTTCAGAAGCCAGCTAACCATGGCCTCTATCAAACGAGAAAAAAACTTTAAATACTCAGGTGGAGTGTCACGATGATACTCAGGAATTTAAAATTTATTTAGAAATGGCATGCATGATGTACAAGTAATTCAAATCAAACCGTACAAATTATTGGTCCCAGCTTAGATGTATCATGAATATTATTTGATCACCTATTATTTTGGTGTGTGAACATTAGATGTTGGGAAAAAATAAAATAAAATCCATTAGCCCTGTTTCAAGAAACAAGCACTTATGATCCAGACGATTGAACGCGGATTTCTGAAAACCTTTCGCAAGTTCCTGTGACGGAAGCTAGGTGGGGTCGACCATGATTTTTTTTTTTTATAGATCCACTCAGTCCATATGTTATTAGAAATTATTTTAGGAAATGGGACAAAAATGGAGAGGATACAAAACTCGAGTTGGCTACACGATAGGAAACAGTGAGGATTGAATACTTACCGTTGAAACATTTGTAGGGCCACAAACATTTTGGATCACGCTACTCTTTTTTTTATTTTCAGTTCATCCCAGTAAGAATAGCATTATGAACGGTACGGATGGAATGTAAACATCACCCTGGATTTAGGGAGGTTTCAACGATAATCATTTTCCTGCCCACTGTTTCCTATCGTGCGGCTCACTTGAAGTTTTGGATACGCGTCTTTTTTTTTTCTTTTTTTTTTTTTTTAATGTCCTCAACTAATTTAGGAAAACGGATGGACGGGTTGAATTTCTCACAAACATCACCCGTATATCCTGCGTAGCTTTCCGACGCAGGAACTTCCCCGTCCCCAGTACGATTGGACGCGGATTACCCGCGGCGCCCCGGGGAACGGATTGGCTACTCCCCCTGCCCACAGCCCCGTAGCTGGTGGTCGGTGCTCTGTGGGCCTATCATGATGTATATGCTTCATCCATTCCGTTCATCCATTTTTTAAGATCATTTTAGGGCTTGATATGAAAACTTATAGGAATATAAATGTAAGGTAGATCAAACCAAAGGAAAACAATAGCGATTGGGTATCCACCATTAAAATCCTCCTAAGGCCCACTGTACTGTACTGTTTATTTGACATCCAATCTGTTGATTAGGTCATACATACCCAGATGAAGGGAAAAAAACAAAGATCAATTTGATCCAAAACTTTTATAACCCTCAAAAAAGTTTTTAATGGTCAAAGTTCATTCAACACTGTTTTCTAAAATGTGGTTCACTTGAGATTGGAATATATCTCATTTTTTGTCTCATACGGTAAAAATGATATATAAAAATATATGAACAACATGGATGAAACACATATATTATAGTGGGGCCCACAAAGGGGAGTAGCTAATTTGTTTCCTACGCCAGCCAGGGAACGGATTGGCTACTCCCATGCCACCAGCTATGGGCTGATGGTCCGTGCTCTATGACCCTACCATAATGTATGTGTTTCATCTATATCGTTCATCCATTTTTAAATATCATATTATAGCTTGATCTAAAAACTTATAAGAATATAATCTCAAGTGGACCACACCACATGATAACAATAGAGATGGGATATCCATTATTAAAATCCTCCTAAGGCCCGCTATACTGTTTATTTGACATCCAATCTGTTAGTTAGGTCATAAAGCCCCGGATGAAGATAAAACTTGATCCAAAACTTCTATAGCCCCTAAAATGTTTTTAATTGTCTACCCTCATTCAACATTAGTTCCTGTAATGTGGTCCACTTAAAAATTTGATATACCTCATTTTTTGATTCATGCCCTAAAATGATCGGAAACCGGGCGCTGGAAGGAAACGGATTGGCTACCCTTGGCTACTCCCCCTGACACCAGCCTCGGAGCTGGTGGTCGGTGCTCTGTGGGCCCACCATGATGTATGTGTTTCATCCATTCTGTCCATCTATTTTTTAGATCAATTTATAGTAATATACTAAAAATGAGGTATATCCCAGTCTCAAGTGGACCACGTTACAGGAAACAGTGTTGAACGAACTTTGACCGTTAAAATCTTTTTGGGGGCCATAGAAGTATTGGATTAAGTCGATATTTGTTTTCTCCCTTCATCTGGGTCTTTATGACCTAATCAACAGATTGGCTGTCAAATAAACAGTACAGCGGGCCTTAGGAGGATTTAAATGATGGATATCCAATCACTATTATTTTCCTTTGGTGTGATCCACTTGAGATTTATATTCCTCTCATTTTTGGGACAAAAACATAAAATGATATTTAAAAATGAATAAAGAGAATGGATGAAACACATACATCATGGTGGGGCCCACAGAGTACCGACCACCACCTCCGAGGGTGGTGTCAGGGGAGTAGATTGGCTACTCCCCCTGACACCAGCCGATGGCTGTGGTTGGTGCTCTGTGGGCCCACCATGATGTATATCTTTCATCCATTCCATTCATCCATATTTACAAATCATTTCAGGGCTTGATACCAAAAATGAGAGTGATATAAATCTCAGGTAGACCACACAACATGAAAACAATAGCGATTAGATATCCACCATTAAAATCCTCCCGAGGCCTACTGTACTGTTTATTTGACATCCAATATGCTGATTAGATCCTATAGGCCCAGATGAAGGGAAAAAAAATCAGCTTGATCCAAAACTTTTATAGCCCCCAAGATGTTTTTAATGGTCGATGCTCATTCAACACTATTTCCTGCAATGTGGTCCATTTGAGATTGGGATATACCTTATTTTTTGTCTCATATCTTAAAATGATCTGGAAAAATAGATGAACAGCATGGATGAAACACATACATCATGGTGGGGCCCACATAACGCCGACCATCAGCCATTGGCTGGTGTCAGGGAGTAGCCAATCCGTTTCCGTTTCGGATTAGTCCCGCGGTACTCAGCTCTGTGCATCACACCGTGACGATGAGTTTTATCTATACCGTCTATATGTTTCGTCAACTTATTTTAAAGACACTAACCCAAACATGAGGCAGATCTACGTCTCAAGTGGCCCACATCTCACGAAATCAGTGGGAAATATGATGTCCAACGTTGAAAGCTTCTTAGGGTCCCTCGTGACGTTTATTTTACATCCAACCTGTGAATCGAACCTCGATGAACGGAAATACAAATATCAGCTTGGTACAAAATTAAAATTTTTAACTGTGGATGTATGCCTGCTGTTTCGTGTGGTGTGGTGTGGTTCACTTTAACTTTGGATCCGCCTGGAGAGTGGATATAAATGGTAACGGACTGGCTACTCCCTATGGCTAGTTGTGGGTGGTGTGGACCCCAATATGATGTATGTGCGTCATCCATGCCATCCATCCATTTTTCCAGATAATTTAAGAGTATGAATACAAAATGAGGTTGATCAAAACCTTAAGTGGGCCACACAGTGTTGATTGAACTCTCACCGTTAAAACTTCCTGTGGCTACGTACAGAAGTTTTGTAGCAAGCTGATATTTGTTTTCTTGCCCTTTATCCATGTATATATGACTAATCTACAGGTTGGATGTCAAATAAACATTACAGTGGGCCGTAGGATGTTTTTAATGGTAGACGTTTAACCACTAGACCCGGATGCTTGCATCTCAACTGGTAGACAGCGGAGATACCTCCTTTCAAACACCTGAGGTCTTGGTATCGATCCCTAGTGAGGGTGGCTAACAGTGGAGTGTGTACTGATATGGGTGTATACTAACAAGCTAACCCAAAAAAAAAAAAAAAAAAATCAAAAAACAACGTTTAATCACTACTATTTCCCATGGTGTGGTCCACCTGAAATTTTGATCCCCTCTTATATGGGGATAAGTATTTAAAATGATGTGTAAAAATGAATGGACAGTGTTGATAAAAACATATAGATCATGGTGGGCCTATGTAGCACCGACCACTAGCCACGTGGCCAGTGGCAGCATCACTAGCCAAACCGCGTCTGATATAAGAGACGCGGATTTCCTGTAAAAGCCCTTGGCAGTACAGGGATGCTGGGTGGGGCCCACTGAAATCCACGTGAGAAATGCATTCGGTATATATTATATGGACACAGAGGTTCATGTGCAAGGACGCTGTATGTGGATAGGTCTGCTGTGAAGTATACATTATACGGGCGCCGATTTCTCGATAAGCATTCAGTGATATAGTTTTTTTTTTTTTTTTTTAAAATTTTTAATTTGTTTTTTTTGGAAGATAAGTTTAGAATTCATTGCTTTCCATAGCCAAAAGCCTAAAAATAGATTGAGAAGCTAGTGGTACCAAGGAGAAGTAAGGCAAAAATTCTCCTAAAATACTAAGGGAGCAATAAATAAAAAGCAAAAGGCCCCATATCTTAGGGAGGATAACAATACTAGAAAGTCCCTGTAGACACTGAAAAATCGGCGTCCACGTTTTTGCTGTAAAATGTTGTTGCTATAAAATGTTGTGTTGTGGTGATGCTGGGGGTGATTAACCTGACTTATGATTGTTGGAGTCGCCACTAGTCGAATGATCTCAGAATCCCGCAGTCGGCTAGAACCACGGAATACGTAAGGTTGGAGAAATCCGAAGCTTCTCCGACCTTAGATTGACTCCTGGTCTACGATCCGGGATTCCGGGTAAGGGACCTCGGTTACAAAGAGGGAAGGTGTTAGGCACCCTCTCTGCCCGTACAAGTGTACGGTCTCGACTTAGTGTGGTAAAATAATCTCAAGGGATGATGATGATGCTATGGTCATGATGAGACTAGTCACACGTGGATTTCTGATGTAGGAAGATCCGAGTATTTCAGCAGGCTACAGAGCATACGTCCGACAATGTGTCTAGAGGGCGGATGTGATGATGCTTATGTAAAGAGATAAGAAAAGTGGACTAGATCACTAGAAATTTCTGATGTGACAGGATCCGATGTACGGCAAGTCACAGAGCATACGTCCACTAGAGATCTAGAGAAGTAGGGGGGTTGAGAAGGGAGTAGATGTCATGATGAATGCTTGTAGGATGATGAATCTTTGGCTTGATTCTTGAGTAGGCTAAAATGTTGATTGAACCATGATCATTCTAGGCTAGGCTCAGGGGGTTTGGAAGGTTGGGGTAAGGCTGGGAGATGGTTGGAAAATTTGGGAGCTTGAAGGCTTGGGAGCTCCTTCCCTTCCTTCACTCTCCTCCTCACTCTCTCTCTCTCTCTCTCTCTCTCTCTCTCTCTCTCTCTCTCTCTCTTCCTCTCTTTTCCTCTCACTCTTTCTCTCTCACTCTCTCCCCCTCTTGGTGGCTCTCATCCATGGGTGAAAATGAAAGGGGAGAGGGCTATTTATAGCCCTTTCCAATAGTTGTTTGGTAAATAGGGATAAGAGGAGGGTAAATGCTGATGTGGCATATGGTGATTGGTGGAGAGGGAGAGATGCCACATGGCATGCTCCCATTGGCTAAAGGGGCTGGTAAAACTGTAAATAGTGAGGATGATGGGGGTAAATGTATGAGAGAGTTGACTTTGGATGCTGGGACAGCTATCCCTGCTCCGGCCGCACGCGGCGGAATTTCGATTACCGCCGTCGGTAATCCGTCAACCGCCGGCGGTAGTCCGACTACCGCCCGGACCTGGTCGAGTCCGGAACTCGTGTGAGTGGCTCTGTGCGCATTTTCTGGAAGAAAGCGGTAATTTGACTACCGCCAGCGGTAGTCAGATTACCACCTCGGTACGGTTTCCCTCGAAATTCATCCGGTGAGTCCTTTTTTGGGTCCTTAGAGTGAAACAAAGTTCATCATTTGGATATTTGGCTCAAAATAGCTTGAAGTCGGCTCGATTTACCTGAAAATGATTCGAGAAATAGGTCGATTTGGACATGGTTTGGATTGAATAATGATTCATGATAGCTCAGGTTAGGATTAGGGTTAGGTTTAGGATATGATCATGGTTCTCGGATTGTCTTAAAAATCAAGATATTAGCCTGGGTGGGGTGTTTACAGGCCCACATCGATGCTAAGGACATGGTGACAATCTCAATGTTAGAATGAAGTTGAGCAACCGGTCCGATGCAATCTGCTAAGGTCAGGGATAAGGCGTAATAGATGAACATACGCGAGTGAGCCAAGTATGCATCAGTGAGGCGAGTGAAGATAGTTCTCATATATTGTCTCACTCTCTAAGAAGAGGCAAAAGAATTTTCAATGGCTTTAGCAGCTTGAGCATTATGGACTTCGAGGGAAATACTTGAAATATCAGCATATGTCAATTTGGCAGCTTGAACATTCGACGAGAAGTTAGTACACAAGGATGCTAGGTGAGCCCCACCAAGATGTTTTTGAGAAATTCAACCTATCCATCCATTTTTCAAGGTCATTTTAGGACAAACGTACATCAATAAGTTGTATCCAACTCTCATTTAGGCCACAAAGAGTAAACAATGAAAGTTCATTGAGCACTGTTGAAGCATTCTTATGACCATAAAAGTTTTGTATCTAGCTAGTCATACTTTCGGTGTTTTCACTTCATCCCACTGGGAATGATCTTATAGACGTTTGGATATCATATAAACATCAAGGTCGCATCATATAAACATCAAGGTCGAGCCTAGGAAGGTTTCAATTCTTTCCCCAATTTCCCCTCTCGTGTGACTCACCTGAGTTTTGCATACAACTCATTTTTGGTCTCACGTCCTAAAATGAGCTCGAAAAACGGATGGACGGATTGGACTTTTCACATACATTTCAGTGGGCCACATCAAGCATCCTCGCCCAGGAACTTCCTACAAAAGGCTTTCTTATAAAATCGGCGTCCATATAATATATACTTTACAGTGGGCCCTACAGAGCTTTAGAGCTGCAGGCAATCCACTCCAATATGATTGCGGGAGTTGTGAGTTACCGACAACCCGTTTGAGTTAGTTTCTGGTACGTGTACAATTTCTGAGTTCCTGCGTATTGAACGGTGTCCTCTACCGGACTATCAAATGACCCCACAGGGAAAAAGAGAGGCTATGCTCAGGTACTCTAAATTGCGGGCTACAGTATTGCCGTACACGTGCCTAGCAACGGATTAGGTGAGACCCGGGATCTACAGAGGTGGGTGGTACCCTGGGGCTCACAATGATGTATATGCCTTAAATCCAGTGTCCAACCGTTTTGAAAACTCATTTTAACGGATGATCTCAAAATGAAGCAGATCCAAATCTTATGTGGGCCATGCCACAGGAAACGGTAGTGATTGAATCCCCACCGTTAAAAACTTCATGGGCCACCTGAATGTTTATTTGCCATCCAACTTATTAATAAGGTCACAAAGATCTGGATGAAGAGACCACACAAATATCAACTTCTTCCTCTTCTTCTTTTTATTTTATTTTTTCTTTTTTAAAATTTTACGCACGCGCACACACCCCCACACACTCAGTTGTGGGATTTCACCCGAGAGTCTACCACCAGAGCAAGAGTAAGGGTCCAAAACTTTTGTGGCCATTGGAAAGTTTTCAGTGATCGATTACCACTGTTTCCTGTATTATGGTCTACCTAAGATTTATTTTCTGGATCATGCCCTAAAATGAGCTTTAAATATAGATGGACGGCGTGGATGTAGTCACGTACATCACAGTGGGCCCCACAATCAGGGTTACCACTCACCTCGGTTAATCCGGGGTCTCACCTAATACGTTCCAGCCTCTTGACTTTGGTTAAAATTTTGGACTGATCGGTTGATGCTGACCGTCCATTGGTGGCCCGCATATCGTGGTAGGGGGCGAGCGTTCAAATGCTGACATCCGAAGCGGCAAACCATCACTGGTGAAGGTGATTAGGACCCATCTGATCGGATCCATCGTCTGTGTGGGGCCCACCGGACGATCGGTTATTCCGGTCACCAACAGCAGGACGGTGGGTGAGGTGGAGATCGAGCTGTCCACCATGCGAGGGTCCCATCAGGTCAATTTGGGTTGATTTATGACTCTTCAATTTGGTTGTTGGAAGACCACGAAACTAATTATTACCCAGTATTCCCCTTGGAAGGACGATGGGATCCACTCAATCCAATGGGTGGGTCCATTTTGCAAGCTAATTTTCGGTCATGGGCTAAAAAAACCATAATTTGAGGTAGACCACATCAGATGAAACATTTATCATTGAATGCCCTTCAAAACTTTCTAAGTTTCATTGTGTTAAGATATGTATAGCCTAGCCAAGAAGTGTACTCTCGTCAAGCATGAGAGAGAAAGTTATCATTGTATTATTGGAAGATGCTTCTTTATTTTTGCCTTAGACCGAATCTATGGATTAGCCCGAATCTATGAAAAAAAAAAAAAAACTATGTAAATTTTTGTGCCATGGTTTGCCTTTTTTAATACTTTATTTTGATTTTGATTTTATTGTGTAGTTGAGAAAGGATTTTTCTCCTAACACACTGTAATGTTTATTCCTCGTCCAACTAGGGGATAATGTCACACAAACTTGAACAAGGAAAAACACAAATATCAACTTTTTCCAAAACTTTTAAAACTTTTGTAGCCATAAAAAGTTTTTAAAGGTCAATCACCACTTTTTTCCTAGCATGGTCCACCTAAGATTTGAATTTACTTCGATTTTGGACCCATGCCATAAAATGAGCTTGGAAGAACGAATATAAGACATACATCAAGCTGGGCCCATAAAAAAAGATTTGATGGAACTCAACCAAGTTCCAGCTTGACCGATTCTATGCCCATCGTATCCATCAAAAAGTGGGATTGGTACACCCTGATCCATAGCTCAAGTGGTAGACTAAGTGAAAGATACCTCATTTTAACACTTGAGGTCTTAGTATCGATCCCTAGTGTGGGTGGCTAATGGTGAAGTGTCAACTGAGGGTGGGGTGTACTAACAAGCTAATAATAATAATAATAAAGTGGGATCCTTCATTTGGATCAATGTAAGCTTTGTGGGCACCGATTGGGTACAATCCCCACCAGGACCCCGTCAGAGATGGACTGCCCTAGCAGGGGCTCTATAAGGCCCACTGTTGTACATGTGTTTTATCTACATTGTTTGTCCATTTTGACATATCATTTTAGGGCATAAGCCCGAAAGGGAGGCAAATGGAATGTAATGCCTCAAATTTTAGGGGCCGAGCACACATCGATTCCTGACATTCTGAGTGTCACTTTTGCTTTGCAGAAGCGTGATTTTACATTTAAAGTTATAATGACATTAAGAACGATCATAAGAGTAAGCTAAAGTGTATTTAAGTCGAAATGTAAGTGTAATCACATAAATATCTAAAATGTACATACACAACACATCCATGGGGTCCATTCAGTTAGAGACTCCAATATATATGTTAAAAAATAATTAAAGTATAAAGTCTAATGGTTCCCCCAACACTCCGGCAACAACACGACGACAAAGCATGCCGGTCTATGATTATTCATTCGAGAATTGAAAATATGAAACCTCCTCGGTAGGGTCTAGGTAAGCCTCATCTAATGCGTCGATTTCGATGGTACATGCATTGATAACATCGTCTAGTAGGTATTTTAAAATACCGTCCTAGGTGGGAGTGAGTTGCCAACTCAGTGAAACTTAAAATTACATGGATTGTCTACCACGACGTGTGCAGAAGCTTGGTGGAGCTTAGATTTATAGCTAAGTCCTAAAGGGGGATAAATAGGACCACTTAAAAATTCATTATCCAATTAAAATTAATAAGGCAAATCAACACTTAAGCTTTCAAACAAAGTGGACCATAGACTAAAAGAGATATACCACAACACTTAAGCTTTCAAATAAAGTGGACCATAGACTAAAAGAGATATACCAATCAAGCAATTAGTCTATATGGAGATAGTGAGCTTGTGTGTGGGTACAAGTTAAGTGCCTGGCATACAACCCAATTCAAACATTCATATGATTTAACTAACCAAACTCATAATAATAAATATAAATAATAATGAATAGAATTGTGATCAAATGACAATCACAAACACAAGCATATATAGTGGTTCGATTTCCCTACTTCACTTCTCGCGCACGCACTCATCTCAAGTGTAATTCACTTTCTTAGGAGTTTTTGATACGTTCACCTTTAACCTTTACAATCATACATAAGGACTTAACACACGTACACTTCCGTGTTAGAGGAACACATTTCGACTTGTGTCGGTTGCTCCCGTGAGAGATTTTAGTTGGTTTTCTATTGGCTAACCAACAACCACTAGAAGTCCTAATCCAAGGTCATACGTTTTGCTCCCGCAAGAGAGCTCTATAGAGACTAATACATACGCACTCTTGTCTGGTGATTGCGGTCCTAATCCAAGGCCTTATGCACACTCTGGCTGGAGACTCTTAATGGAGACTAGATTTGTACACACTCGTGTCCGGTGAATTCACCATTACACAACAACCTAGGTTCTATATAATAACCTATTCGAGTTTATGTTACAAACTCTACACTGAATCCTACACAAGGAAAGAGTATGATTGATTCTAGTCGTGGTATTCGTTAAGGCTTAATTCCCATTCTAGTATGTGATTTTGGATTAAAACATGGATTTTGCACCTATTCAGATTTCAATAGATCCAAGATTAATAAAGAAACTAGTTGGGATTATGGATTGTGACCATCATGACCTAGTTATTTGCCTAATGGCCTATGGGCCTTGGGAATACCCGTATGGAGAAATGGAACGGGTGGGATCCTAGTTTTTAGAGTTGGTAAGCGTATCCAACTGTGTGTTCCACTAAAGTGGCGACGACTGGAGATGTGAACTGATTCATAGAATCAAGGGTATGACGTATGCATTGTGCATTATTAAAGAATTTCAATTGGTAACATTTATCCCCAAACAAACTGCCTTTGATCCAAAGGAGTTCGCAGTTTGGTGGGAGCCAAACAACATGGGCTGGATGATGTTAATATCATGGGATCAAATTGGCCATCTTGATACAAAGGTGTTGGACCATTCGGGCCCTCATTATTAGCACTCAACTAACCTCATGTTGTGAGAACCACTCACATATTGCGCTCTCGACCCAAAGAAGGGACCGCAATGATGCACTAGGTTTCACACTCAAGGTTTGCCATTTAGGCCCATCACTTGAATAATCTGATTGACCTCCCCGTTGATTAGATAAAGTTTTATATGAGATATTTTTTATTATTATTTGAGTTTCTTCATCCTTCTTGTATACAAATATGCATGTTATCTCTCATAGTTACTTTGATACTGATTTTAACAAGATATTAGTGCAATCAAATTCTAAAAAAGTTTTTAAGATCACGAATATGAATGATGAATTTCTAGTGAAACCAATACATAAATTTCATGTGTGCTTGAAATCAAATTTAATTAATGCACCAAAAGATTCATGGTGAATCGATTCAGGCACTACAACTCATGTTTCCAGTTTCTTGCATGGATTCATTAGGAGTCGTTGTCCAATAGATGGAGAACGCTTTGTTCTCATGGCCAATGGTACTTAGGCGGTGGTTAAGGTTACAGGGATTTATAGGTTAAAGTTGAATTCAAGGCATTATTGGGACTTCGACAACACTTTTTACATGTCGTCTATACGCCACAGTTTGGATTACATATTGTGTCTCAACACTAGTGGATATACATTCTCATTTGGGGATGGAAAGTTTGTATTGTCATGTAACCTATATCAGTTACACCTCAACAAATTCGTACCTCCAATCAAGGCCTGTGCATGTGAATGAGAATATGAATGTTGGCATAAAAATAAAATTAGTTAAGGATAATTTCTCCATGATATGGTACAAGCGATTCGGTCACATTGCCCTGCATATGTTTAAAATCTTTAAGGCTGAGGTCGAGAATCAACTTAACAAAAGGATTAAAGTAGTTAGATTTAACTATGGTGTTGAATACTATGACAGATATGGTGAATCAGAACAGAACCCAAGGTTATTCACTAAATTCATAAAAGAACATGGTATCGTTACTCGGTAAACCATGCATGGTATGCCATAGTAGAATGGTGTAGCTGAGAGACGAAATATGACCCTAAAGGATATGTGTAACGCCCTGAAAATTGGGGGTCGTGCATACGCTCGACTCCCGAGTTCCAGGACATCACTTATATCCGATTTTTATTAGTTTGTGCTCAATCAAGTTCAATTGCCCAGCGTGGAATCACTTGGAACATGGAGTACAATCACAACTAGTCTACTGAGATGAATGAGTCTAAATTTATACAAGTCCAAATTAAGATAAACGGGTCACATAAGGCGTTGCCCAACAAAATGACAAAAATATATCCAAAAGGAATGATGAGCTGAGTCCAACACTCAACGATCCAAGTCCATTTGCGAACACTGTGGTGAATCACCCATCAACTGGAGATAGGACAACTCGTCCTCCTCATCTAAGCTCGCATCGCAAGGCTCCTCGTACTCGGTGTCACTTGCAACTATTGAAGAGTCTAGTTGGTGTTTTAAAACACCGTCCCAAAGTGGGAGTGAGTGATCAACTCAGTGGGTCTTATTAGTCTTAAGTTACAACATGCATCAATTATACTATGAATTTAATGAAAAGCAGTCATTCATAAACACCTATCTAATCTTATTAATGCATATGCATGATAGATGATATGATGCATGCCCTCGCCACAACACCCCCTCAAGTGACTCCGTCTAACGATTGCATATGTCAACACTTCCTCAGAGCGACCTCGACTGCCGAGTCACCAACCTAGTTAATGCAATGCAATGATAATGTTAACCGGGTTCTTAGTTAAGTCCATTCATCCAGCAAATTGGAGAATCTGATACACCTCACATATCAAATGCCCTGAACTAGTTGCGAGGCCAAGGCCCCCCAACGCGTGAGGCCGAGACCTCGCGATCCTTGATCCCGTCGGATTTTTCATCCCCGACTTCAAACACATGGGGAGTGCCGAGAGAAAGGGATCGCTCGCGGTCACTACAGAAAGGCGCGTCACCCCAGCGTAGGCCGACAGCTCGAACACATTGTCCCATTCCACCATGCCTGGCTCATGAGACTGGATCGATATTCAATTCATTATCAATGGACTACAACGGTGGTAGGGTGTTCCAGATTCCACACATATGTGAGCAAATATAGTTAACAAACAAGGTTGGTCAGCCAGTAGACTAAACCACACGAGTCTAGGCAAGTACGTGGTAGAATGACATCGGGTGCAAGCAACCCATGTAGTCTAACTACTGTTGCCCACACGCACTCACCCAAATCCATGAGTTTAGCCTCAAGGCGGTCCTACTAACGGGGCCGCCTTCTCTCTCCTCAAATTACTAACCAACCCAAGGGTTTGGGAGGTGATTTAAAACATGTCAACTATCAATGCATCATCTAACAAAAACAACATCATGTTCTCATGCTTCTCAACATAAAATTCTAAATTTCTACTAACATGTAAAGCGAACAATATCATGAACAAGGTGTGTGTGTGTGTGTGTGTGTTGTGTGAGTTGATAAGGAAGTTAAGCACTTCCTACCTCCCTTAGAACCGAAATACACAAAAATCAGCGAATCATACATGTTATAGGGCACATCATATGAGAAAATCAAACAAGGCATGAGCATGAAATTATCCATACACAAAGTCATGTGAGGGGCAAGAACAACATCATATGAGAGCCAAACATACGATTCTAACACACATGCAAGTCGTAGGATTTCTCTAGATTCTCCTAACATAACATCCAAGTAACCAAAATCATTAAACACATACTAAAATTGGTGCTAGGCCACCTAAGAGCAATATTCCGCACCTATGGATCGTTGGAGAGTTGGAAAACGACCTAGGAAAGAGGGCTTTCGGGGTCGGATGACCGAAATTCCTAAAACAACCATTTACATGTTAGAACTTCATGCAAAACCCTCACACACACAAGGGTTTCAAGAAAGAAAGGGTGAGAGATTTACTTATACAATCAACGGAAGTGAATGAACGATCGTGGTGGAGGATTCGTTCAGGGAGAGGTGAGGAGTTGCAAGCATCGGATTCCCTTGGCACCACTTTGAACTATGACCCACCTTCGCTCTCACCTTCACTCTCTTTCTTCACTCTCCCTAGCTCTTTTTCTCCTCTCTTTACACTTTCCCTCTTTCTCTCTTTCTCTCCTTTGGAAATGGAAAAATCGTATGAGAAGAGGGGTGCCCAAATGAAACCCTTATACATGGCCAGTTTTGGTGTAAATGGCCGTAAGGGCTAGGTTTTTACTATACTAGACATATGGGAGGGTCTTTCTAAGCTCTAGGGCTCACTATGGGGTATACAAGTCGATACACACTGTAAGGTAGTTAGCCCCAATGATGATCTATGTATGGATATGATCGGCCCGCCATTTGGATGCGCCGATCGATCGATATGATTAAAAGTCTGTTTAACGGTCACCGATAGTCGATCGGGGCCGCGGCTATACGGATATGAGCAGAGAAATATCCTTACTCCACATGTGAAGTTTGGTCTCAAACCGACGGTTCGAAATCTTCAACTTTGCATAAGAGTGGACGACCCAATTCACTTAAGTTTTTGTTCCTTCCTTTAGGGTATTTGTACTTTTCATGCACTCGTCCTTTGACTTAAGTTGAGTGGTTTTAGGCAGTACCCAGGTCTGACTCCCGTGATGGGCGTCAAGCCCAGTGAAACGGACATTCTTCTATAGTTTTAGAACTAGTGGCCCACCAACGAGCGGTCTAAAACTTGTTCAAAAAATCGGGGCATTTTTGGAATGGGTTTGGTATTGAGATTTCTCGTGAGCACTGATTAGGGTTTGGATTAACTATATTCATAGTGTGGCCTATTTATAACTAGTGGAAGTGGAGATTTGGTCATGCTTACTCCAAACCGCCGGATTTAGGCTAAAAGAGTAACGGGGTTGCCCTGATGGGTTTCTAGTCACGAAATTTATAGGACAGGGGCTTCATGGCTTGATGAAGGGCCATGCAAAGTTGGGAACAAATGGATGAATGATTATGGGTTTGATCAAACGGTTTTGATTGTTAAATGGCCCAATGTGGTCCATTTTGGTGATTGGAGAATCTCTGGTGGCCCCTTGGCCCTAAAATTTATAGGGTAGGTGTTCCAAGGCCCGATGAAGGGCCATGAAAAATTTAGAAATGATCGGATATGAGATTTAATCGTACAGGTCCGGTTTGTAATCAACCGTCACCGTCCAACGATCGGGTCCCAGATTTCGTGGACGGGCGTAGGCACGTACATTAGACATTCACCATAAATTATGAAGAAATCTGATGGCTGGAAAGCCTGGAGTCTCAGTTTCTTTAACCAGTGTCAGATTTCAACTCTGGCCTGGGTGGGTTGACAAGTGCTGTTGGGACGGCCTGAATAGATTATTTCTGGGTGTCCACTGGGTCCGTGATCCGCGATGGACCACAAGCCTAGTGAGATCTATGCTTTCCTAAAATTTTAGATTTTTCTGACCTTCCTCGGCTACTGCACGGCCTGCACAAGCTATCGCCGAGTACAAACCGATCATCTGACTTGATAGCCTGCACACGGTCTGATCATGACCAGAATGGACCACTCGTGTATAAGCTAACGTTAAGTGCTAATGGTCAGTAAGTGACAATATAAGTTAATTATTTTTTTCAAAAAAAAAATTTCTATAATTTTTTAGGAAATCCAAAACAGTGAAAATTCGGGATGTTACAATATGGTTATGTACATGATTGATAATTCTACACTTTCGAAATTATCGTGAGGTGATGCCTTAAAGACAAATGTTTACATCCTTAATTATATTCTGACTAAGGTTGTCAGTATGAAATGTGGACGAGAACGAAACCTAGTTAATCACATCCAAGTGTGGGTTGTTATGTTGTTGAAGTAAGGGTCTATAACCCACAGGAAAGAAAATTGGACCGTAGGACCATTAGTGGTTATTTCATTGAAGGGATTCGGGTTTTATTATCCCTCCCATACCCCAAGAACAATTGAATCAGGGATTGCAAAATTCCTTAATGACAACGATAATGTTGCACAACCTAGAAATAGAGCTGGGCATCGGACCGAGTTGGATCAGATTCGGTCCAACTCAATCCGGTTCGAAATCACCCTGGGCTGACCCGAACTCGATCCGATCCGGGATCGAGTCTGGGGATCTAACTCGAACCGATTCAATATACAGTTGGCCTGACCCAAATTGAGTCGGATCGGGTTGGGTATGATTCGGATTGGTGAAAATCGTTTTCCTTGCTGCTATTTTCGGTGTGGTTATTTAAGCTTTAAATATGATTCATTTTTTGTCCAAATGCTCGAAAATGATCACGAAAAATGGATAAACGGTATGGATCTAATAAATACATTATTGTCGGGCCCATGTAATGTTAATTTCATTTAAGTCATTCGTACAACTCGGAGCTCGATGCGGTACAGCTATGTTGACATGCAAAACTGTGACGTGTTGTGCACGAAAGGGCCGGGGTTAACGTTAGCAAGTTATGTGGGTCTGATCATGGGGTATGCATTATATCCAAACCGTCCATCCATTAAGCGAGCTCGTTTTAAGGCTTGAGACGAAAAATAAGATAGATATAACTATCAAGTGGACCACACTGAAAAAAGTAGTGGGAATTGAACATCTACCATTGAAACCCTTTTTGGGGTCACAATCTCATAGAAGTTTTGGATCAATTTGAAATTTGTTTTTCCTCTTAATTCAGGTCTTCGTGACCTGATGAACAGATTGGATGGAAAAATAAACGTTATGGTGGGCCCTACGAATTGTTTAACGGTGAAAATCATTCTCTGCTGCTATTTGTGGTGTGGTCCAGATGATCTTTGCATATGACTCATTTTTTTGGATAATGCTCTATAATTATCTCTAAAAATATATGAACGGTGTAGATATAATATATACATCACTTTGGGCCATATAACTTTGATCTCCTTTGAACTGTTCGTACAACTCGGAGCTCGAGGAGCGACAGTGCTCGTCTTCGCACGACACATACCTACAGCTACAACGTACAACAGCTATATAGCTATGTGTGGTACACCAGCAAATCCTCTATTCACACCTAAGGCTACCTATCCTATCCACACCTACCAGAGTTATGATCCGTGCATCCAAGTGTATAGAATTGTTCTTTGCACATTGTCGATTTGGAATTTTTTAGCATCCACGTCACCTATCTAAACTATCCAATAGGTTTAGTCTACTCTTATTATACTACTGTGAAAAACTCACAACAATCAGATGGTTCTAACTACCTGTGATCGGGCCTATCTTCTATTTACAATCATTTCCATCCATGTTTTCTTGCCACTCTGTAGACGGTTCGGATCATCCAATCAATATCGTATTTTAAAAGAAGCATTTTATGAATGGATTTGTCATGATGTACAGTTCTGATCGGGTTGAATCGGATAGGTCCAGATCCATCCGGATCGGATTTCGGATCGTATCGGTCCGGATTTACCATGACCCGATCTCGATATGAAAACTGTTCAGATCTGAATGACCCTACTCGATCTGCACTGATCCAGGCCGTCGGTTTGGTTCGGAATGGATCTGATCGGGTCGGATCCACCGAATTGGATCAAATATGCCCAGCTTTACCTAGAAACTTTGTCTTTGAGGAGCAAATGATGACTGATCCAGTATCAGTCACAAGAGATGATCAACCTGTTTCTCATTATATAAATGAAGATTTATTGGAATATTGATTACAAGCTCCACAAGATGCTCCCACGATAGAAGAATCACCTAATCAGGAGAAAGTCAGCAACACTCGATGTTTACATTGTGTATCCTCAGGAGCGTGAGTTTGACATATGTGTAGAAGATGACATCGAATCTTACACACAAGCCAAACAAAGTATTAATTCCTCTCAATAGATCAATGCCATGAAAGATGAACTAAAGTCTATACAAAATAGTATTGTCTGAGATTTAGTCGATATATTCAAAGGAGCAGTGCCTATTGGTTATAAATGAGTTTAGAAAATCAAGCGGGATGCCAAAGGAAAAATTGAAAGATATAAAGGTCAGTTTGTTGCTACGGAGTTCACTTAAAATGTTATTAATTTTAAAGAGTATTTTCACCAATCTATAAGAAGGACTCATTCTGAATTATTATGATACTGGTGGATTAATACGATATTGAGCTACACCAGATGGACATAGAGACCATGTTTCTCAACGAAAAATTGAAGGAGAACCCGTATTTGATATAACTAGAAGGTTTTCAGATTTATGGATCTAAACATCTAGTTTGTAAGCAAAAGAAGTTCATTTGCGTTTTAAAGTAGGCATCATGTTAGTGGTACTTGAAATTTCATGAGGTGATATATTCATATGGTTTTAAGAAAAATATTGTTGATTAGTGTATATATATATAAAGATCTGTGGGAAGAAATTTGTGTTCCCAGTGTTATGTGTCGATGATATTATGCTAGAATGCAATGATAGAGAAATAATACACGATGTTAATGGATTTTTATCACAGAAATTCAAAATGAATGATCTTAGCACCGTATCATGACCATGTTTCACCCAACCCTAAAGCAGAGCTTGTAATAGATAAAAGACTGATAGTGGAGAAACCTTGTTGACCATGCTTCACCAATCATACAGGAACGATACAGAAATCGAAAAGTTAGGAATGGAGAATACCCGCTCCTCGAGTTAGGAAGATCTAAGTCGGATAGTTGCTCTTTACCTTTCGGAGAAGACCTGTAGTTAAGTTATTTCTTATTGATTCACTGATTGAATCCTGTCGGAAGACGAGAACAATGGAGGACCGTCAATGGTTCGATTGGACCTAGCCTCTCTCCCCCCTATTGGATAACCTTATCGATTGACGACTAACGAGGGAGGGATGTATTGGTCCATCATTCCTGGTTGGATGGCCACGCGAGAAATGCAATGACGACTGTCATGATTCTATAACAGTGGATTATTCAGGGTTCTACTCTTTAATCCATAATAAATATCTAGTAAGATTTTGAGATCGTAAAATTATACTGGATATACTAATCTATTGCATATATAATACAATACTGTTAGTGGACCAAGTGAGAGAATGTTAGAGTTTGTGACTGACTCATGGTATTAATGGCTAAAGCAATAGAGTGGATGGTTTAGATCGTTGGAAAGAGTCAAACATGGGGCCCATAGTGTGTGGCATGTATAGGCTTTACATATTCCTTAGTGTACCATACTCTAAGGTAAATATGAGTTCTGCTGGTGTTTTCTCTCTTCTTCTCAGGGAGATGTATGGGCGGCGGCTTCCGTGAGCATCCAATTGTGAGTAGGATGCTGTAACTGAACCAAATCACTATATAAATCATAGTCCTAGTCCATAACTCTACCCCTAATGAACATATCTTGTTCCCATTCAAAGAGAGGAAAGTAGAGAAGAAAGTTATGGACATGCTTAGACTAACTTCAAAACTCTCCCATATTGATTTACAGTAGACAGCTGATAGACCCTTAACCATTTCCTAAGCCACCAAGCAAACACCACAACTATCTAATAAATAGGTCTAATCAACAATTTAACCAATTAGCCTTTTTATTAGGTATCATCATGGATTTGCTGATGACTATGATGTATCACTTTTGTTAGGCTATCACAATTAGCCTTTTTGTTAGGCAATCACAACTACCCCGGCCATTGCTCGAAAATAAAAAAAGAAAAAAAGAAGAAGAGAGGAAGGCTATATATATTATATATATATATATATATATAATATATATATATATATATAATATATTATATATATATATATTATATATATATATATATATATATATAAAATAAGGCTGTCATGACCAATCAGTGCCGTTCTTGCATGGTATCTGTTGAGACTCAAATATTGCATAATTTTCTCCATTTATATCTTGGTTTTATGAACATGAATCCGCTTAATATTCTATTTTACTCATGTATGTGTTGCAAGGTGAATTTAAGTGTTTGGATTGAAAAATGGTGTTAAAAGCATGATTTTGATGCTCAAGAATTACCAAAGCAAGGGATTGATCTTAGGAGACCAAGATTGAAGAATTCACATGCCAAAGATCTAAGAAAACCGAGTGAAGAATAAAAAAAAATCGAAGATTTGAAGTGAAGAATCCTGAAATCGTCCTGAAAAAGTGTATTCTGAAGCTGTGAAGTTTATTTTGGGAAACTGCGCAGCAGGAAGACTGTTTTAAACGAACTATGCAGCGAGAAGTCTATTTTAGAAAAATACGTATATTTGATGCGGTTTCTAGGGTTTTTCAAATTTGTACGAAAATTGGAGGTCCCTACTTATAAATAGGGCTTCCTAGGGCATTCTAAAACATTATTCAAGGCATTCAAGAGCAAGGTTTAGGGTTTTTAAAGAGTTTTTAGTTTTATTAAAGCTTTATAAGTTGTTTTGTTTAGATTTTTCTATTTGCATTTTCTTTCTTTATTTCTTGTTGCTTTTTATTTCTGCAATTTAATTATGTTTTCCTAAGTTCCTTCTATCCCAAGTTAGAAGGGAAGCACATGTGTTTAATGTTTCTTTAAGATTATGATGATTGATTGTTTTAATGATGAGAAAAATGGTGTATGCATGTTATCTATATTTAGGTTTTGTTTTTTATCCTCTTGTGAGATCCATATGTTTCCATCATATGAGATCCACATTGATGGATAGGCTTACCCTAGATTAATCAGATTTCTTAGATAGGAGAGGTTCTCAACCTGTTATATTTATTTGATATTTCATTATCCTATAGATATTGAATACTTAAAATCACTGACGCTTGAGAATATATGTCAATGGTGCAAATCCATTATTTTCTAATTTTTTATATCATTTATTAAAATATTTAAACTATTTTATTTTCCGATTAGGCTGACCATAGTGATCAGATCCTAGTTGTGTTATCCAAGTCATCATGATTTTGGAACATAACGTATGTGTGGAACTTTGAAGCTTGGGTGTTATTTTATTCAATTGAATTACATCCATTCAAAAATTCCAAAATCAAATCATCAGATTAATTTTTATTACTTAGTTTATTTTGCATTTGATTTTTTTTTCTTCTCACAATTGATCTCCCTGTGGGATCGACCCCGTATTCACGGGATACTACTTACGAACCTCTGCACTTGGAGGCAAGCAAACAAGTTTTTGGCGCCGTTGCCGGGGAGAGACTTAAAGAGATCAGATCTGTGCAAGATAGCTAAGGTAAGTTTTTTTTTTTTTCTAAGGTAAGTTCTCTTCTAAACCCTCCAAAATTTCTGTAGATTTTATTTTATTTTTTCTTTGAAAATAAATTCAGTTGGGTCTTTCAAGCACTAACTGTGACATAAGGTTGCCCTGCTTGGGATTTCATCACCCAAGTGCTATGGTTGTCCTACAGTTGCTGTTTGATCATGAAGATCATCCCCTGAATCAATTTTCCAGATTAGCATAGTTTAATTTCTGCATTAGTTTTACTTTTATTTTATTTATTTGTTTATTATTTTTTTTGCTTTGTGGACTGAACCCTCATGGTCGGCCCTGCCACCTGGTTGTTGATTTATTTTTTTGATTTGTGGATTGAACCCTCATGGTCGGCCTTGCCGCCCGGGTTGTTGATTAAGTTTTTATTTTTATTTTAAGTATCATACTTGCTATTTGAATTAGTGGTATTTGTGTGGTGTGGATGGTTTATGTCCCGTTGGAGTAGAGATCAAAACAATCGACTCTCCTCTGAAGGGGGACTAGTTCAGGCCTTATTCATTCACTTAGAAGAGGCACTCAACATCACTTGGATTCTATGGCAGACCCAGTTGATAATCCAAATCTGCCAGATCCAACTATTAATCAAAATAGAGAAAATCAATTTAATCCTCCTCTTGAGGATGAAAATGAAGTTCATAGGAATGTGTTAAACCAACCACGGACTTTACGTGAACATTTACACCCTGAGAGATCAACTTTACCATCTTGCATAGTGTTCCCTGCTCATACAGGGAACATTGATTTTAAACCAGGTGTAATTCAATTAATTCATAAATTTCATGGCTTGGATTCTGAAAGCCCCTACTTGTACCTTAAGGACTTTGAGGAAGTAATTGCAACATTACAAGTAAACAATGACAATAGGGATATACTTAAGCTTAAGCTATTCTCATTTTCTCTAAAGGATCGGGCCAAAGCATGGCTAAACTCTCTAAGACCTAATACCATCACTTCATGAGATGTGTTTTTAAATTAATAAACAGCTTAGATCTACCGATTGAGCTGTCCAAGTAAACTATTGCAAATAGAAGCATTATAACTTACATCGTGATTTGGCGGAGCACTGGAAAATTTACCTTGATTAATTACGCCAGTAATTGCCTCTGTCGGTAGTACTATATAAAATGAAAGGAGGGAATTCTTTAAATATAAAGAGGGTTTGATACTCTGCTACAATGCAATGGATGGTACGCAGGCACTTAGAGATTAAGTTGAAATTGTGTTTGTAGCGTAACATTAATTTAACTCCAACTGTCCAAATGATGGCTCCAGATGGCTATGAACCAAAAATGATTATCTGACCATTGGATTGGTGGACATTTATTCTAAGAATAAAATATCGAATGGCCCTATTTCAACAAAAAAGTGGCAGTCGATCATAAGTTGGAATTGCTTGACCCATGACTCGGATGGTCTGGATATATCTACATCAGTGCCACCATTAGGAGGAGATGAGTCACCACAGCATTTTAAACGGTGCCCAAGTGAGATAGTAGTCTATCGGTAGGTTAAGGCAATTTCCGCTATGAGAGACCGAAGCGACGGTCCAAGTCACCCGTCAGATCTAATGACATGAATTTCTTTGGCTCAATTCAAGTCGGCCGACTGCCTGCTGGCTGCGTACCGAGTAACATTAAGCGCACTGCGTAAACATTGTGGGGCCTATAATGAAAGTGGTTGTCTCATCTTCGCCGTACATTCATTTTTTTCAGATTATTTTAGATAATGAGACCAAAATTGAAGCATATCTAAAATTCAACTGGACCACACTCCAGGAAACAGTGGGAATAATGATATCCGCAGTTGAAACCTTCCTAGGGCTAAGGGAAAACATAAATATCAGCTTGATCCAAAATTTCTGTCAACCCCAAAAAGTTTTCAATGATAAGCATTCAATTCATACTGTTTCCTGTGGTGTGGTCTATTTGAGATTTGGATATGTTTCAAATTTTGGCTCATGCCCTAAAATGAGCTGGTAGAACCAATGAACGGCGTGGATAAAAGACATAAATTACAGTTCGCCTCACGGAGTTTACTGAGTTACTCAGCAAGCAGTCTTGAACTTTTGTTTCCTGATCACCAGTGTCCTTATACAAAATTGAAGCTTATACAAATCAGAGAGTGGATTTTTGGACCCCACAGAGTTTACTCGGTACGCAGTCCGATTTCCAACCTGAGAGTGGATTTTTGGACCAGGGCATGTTTGTGGTGGCCCTCCACCTGATTGCCAGCATCCCAAACACGTGTGCCCCTTTGTTAGGAAGCAGATTGCCTAAAGACCAGGTCATCGGGATATGTGGGGCCACATGTTGTATGTGTTTTATCCACGCTGTCCATCCATTTTGTTGCAGATTCATTGTTCGACTCGTGCAACCAGCGGACGTTCGACCCGGACGCCTAGTCGGCTACCTATGTGTAAATTTTCTGTCAGTGTTCACAGGATAAATGATTAATAATTGCTTTTGGAGAATATTTGTTTAATGTGGGAAATACGTCTTGAAAACGACACTAGAAAGTATGAAATAAAACGGGTCTTAGGTATTATCAAAATTCCTGGGTCTCACAATGATATATGTATGTGACGTATGTTGTCCATCCATTTTACCATCTCGTTATTAGGGCATGAGCTTAAAAAAATGAACTAGATTGGAAGCTCAAGTACCATACCATAGGAAAAAGGGAGTTAATGACATCCACCCACCAGTCAAATTAAAAACCTTTGTACGGTCTACATGAATGTGTATCTATCATCCAACCCATTCATGAGATCATACTAGCATGTATCAAGGTTGTACACAAATATCAGCTTGATCTAAAACTTTTATGGCCCGTTAAGTTTTAAACTTTAGGCATTCAATTCCTACCTTTTCCTATGGTGTATTACACTTGGCTTTCAGATTTACATTACTTTAAAGGACCAGACCCTAAAATAAGCTTGCAGAACCGGCGGACGGTGTGGATAAGATGTATGACCTAATCGACAGATTGGATGTCCAATAAAGAGGATTTAATGGTGGATAACCAATCACTATTGTTTTCCTGTGGTGTAGTCCACCTGAGATTTATATACCTCTTATTTTTTGTATCATACAGTAAAATGATCGGTGAAAATGGATTAACGGAATGGATGAAACACATATATAATGGTGGGGCCTACGGAGCACCGACCCCCGGCCACCGGGCTGGTGGCAGGGGCAGTATCCAATCCATTTTCCCAGTTTCCGTCTTCCTCTTTCCGGTCTCCTCCACGTGTGACACGTTGCCATACGTAGTCTTCAAGCTCTCCTCGCGCGAATCGCACTTCGCTTGTCAAATCACAAACTATGTCGTCCTGATCATGAATCATGACCAGTCACCGAGTACTCTGTTTCTGGTGGGGTCTGGGTTGTTATATGATACTCAGACAGCGTATGTTGCTTAATACGCAGGCGCTTAGAAACCTTATACGTAACATAGATTTTCTCAAGTTAAACCGGTAAAATCATAGAACCCCCTGTCTCTGACTGACGTGCTTAAAATCAGATTGTTTGAACTATTCTGACTTCTGATTTATGGACGTTTGTTTGCTGAAATATGAAAAATAGATATCTTTTATTTCAACCGTTGAATGAGTGTCCACCGATCCGACAGTAACATTCCCCAATAGGCGTAGGTTCCATGATACATCTAAATGGGAATTTATAATTTGGACAGCTTAATTGGACTTAGTTCTATGACACATATGCAGTTTCTACGTAATTAGTAAGATCCTGTGTATCATCTAACAGACTCCGACAGAATATCGTATTCATCTGCGTATACCTAAGGGTCGTATGCTGCATCTACTTCATATGTTTCACATCACGTCGGCAAGAACGATTTGGACGGAAGCTGATTGGCTGGTGTGGTGTACCACACACCACCGACCTCAGGACGCGGACTTCCTGCGAAAGCCTTTGGTGGTGACCACTGACATGTTTACGTGAAATCTACCCCGTTCATCCGTTTTTTTGAGTTCATTTTAGGATAAGAGGACAAAAGTGAACCGGATCCAATGCTTAAGTAGGTCGAAGACGTGAGAATTGAACTTGCACAGTTGAAATATTCGTGGGGACACAAAAGTTTTGAAACATGCTAATATATTTTTTCAGTTAATCCCAGTATTAATGAGGTTATGAACGGTATAGATGGCATGTAAACATTACTGTCAACGGTAGGAATTTTCCTAACCACCTTATTAGTTTAGTACGGCCCACTTGAGTCATCCTGCTCATCTTTGTTTCATGCACTAACATTAGATAACAAAACGGATGGACGGAGTGGATTCCTCGTAAACATCACGATATGCCCCACGTCGGTTTTCAGGGCAGGGCAGGAACTTGCTGGGAAAGTCTTCCGCAGGAAATCTGCGTCCGACGCGGATTGTCACCACACAAGGGCCTTGTCCGTGTGGGGCCTACGGTGATTTATATGTTTTATCCGTTTCCATACGGAAGCGAGACACTACGACCTCCGGTGTAGGTTGGGTCATCATGACGCACCTGTTATGTCCACATCTTTAGCAAAGCGATTATTTAGAGCATCAACCAAAATATGATGTGGATTCAAAAGTAACTTGGGACAATGATTTCCATCATTCAACCTTTTAGGGTAATCATGGTATTTATTTCCCTATAATATGTTTAAAAGGTAATGGGATGATACATGACTCTCGCATTTAACTTAATTGACATTTAATAATTTATGCATTTAATGCAATTAAGCTTAGAGCCGTTTGGCCGGACCAATCCCACCGTATTAGGAGGGATGAGAATGCGATATCCTAGGATATGCATGACGAGCCAAACACACCAGGTGAATTTATACCGAGATATAAGCAATCCCATGAATCTTAAAACAATCCACCAACATCACCATCATTACCTTAAAATTGATCCCATCCCTTGGTTGGACGGATTGGAAGGTAAAATCCCGGGTGTGCCAAACAAACCCAGTGAAGTTGTCCCGGGATATAACAATCCCATGGATCTTAAACCAATCCACAGACACCAATAACATTACCTTAAAATCCATCTCATCCCTCCTAATCCCATGGGATTCGCCCGGCCAAGCAGGCCCTTATTATTATGTATGGTCCACCCACTTGAGCATTGGATCTATCTCATTTTTGTGTTCATGCCTTAAAATGAACTAAGGGATGGACGGCTTGGATAAACGGATATATCAGTGGGCTTGCCCACATAACTAACCCGTTCAAGGCTAAAGACGAGTGGGGAAGGACACAATCTGCGTCCACGCATACGCAGATAAAAGATTAAAATTATGCCCAAGTGGTTTTCAATGGCAGATATTTAATCTAATTACTTTTAATAGTATTCTACCTGGGAATTGGATTTGTATCATTTTTGGACCAAAATCTTAAAAGTAAATCACCAGACGAACAGACACTTTGGATATAACACATGGATCATTTTAATGCCCATAGAACCTGGTGACCTCAACACAAGGTAGAGGTGGGTTGCACACCACTCAATTCAGTTCCGTTTTACCCACGCCGTTCATCCATTTTTCCATATCACCTTAGGAAATTAGCCCTAAAATTAGACAGATTCAAGGCTCAAGTGGACCACACAGTAGCGATTGAATGCCCACCATTAAAACCTTTTTGAGAACTGCTAGAGTTTTGATAAAGCTGATATTTATGTATTTTGTCCATCCAAGTGCATGTGACCTTTTGAACAGTTTAGATAAAGAAAATAAACATCAACTTGGCTCCTAAAAAGGTTTCAATGCCAAACATAATCGTCAAACTGGCTTCATGTCGGTGGTTTACTTGAGCATTAAATCACCTTATTTTTATTTTTATTTTCTTTGGCTTATGCTCAAAAATATCTGTTAGACCGAGTCCATTTTGGATGGACAGGACGAAATACGGGGTTTCCCAGCCGGCATGCACGCCCAATCCATTCTGAAATACACACCACAGCATCTCAAAATATCTGTTAGACCGAGTCCATCCTGACCGTGTCGACATTTCTTCTCTCAGAGCTCGACTTCCGTCTGCACCCCTTACAGCAAGGGAGAGTCTCTGTAGGCGGAAGCTACGTGGGCCCACCGAGATGTCTCTGAGAAATCCAATCCGTCCATCAGTCTATGTAGTTCACTTTAGTCTACTAGTATAAAAATGAGTCAGATCCAAAACACAAGTGGGTTACAAGACAGGAAACAGGAGGGATGGAAACACCCAACATTGCAACCTTCATGGCCCACCTTCACGTTTATCTATCATCCAAACCGTTTAGAAGATTATTTTCACAGAGATAAACTGAAAAAAAAATATTATCCTGATCCAAAACATCTTGCGACATACCTCACCTGAGTTTTGGATCCACATCATTTATGACAAAATGTCCTAAAATGAGATGGAGAAGACGGAGTGGATGCTACAAAAACACTTGGTGGACCCCACATAGCTTCTGCCTACAGAAAAGGCAGGGGCACGTGTCCATTTGTTTCAAGTCGGTGTAGCTCCAATATGAAGATGACTCCAGGCTACTGATTTGACACTCTAATCGAGTATTATGGCTGATACACCCGAGCTTTGAAATTATACACGTTGTGATAGATGACTCAAATTAGGCCGTATAGATCACGGAATCCACCGTAGATTGGTCATATACTAAAATCAGACTAGTGAGAAGTTCCTAATCTCTGATTGGTGGGCATCTGTTTGTTGAATCCAGACCGTTGATTTTCTGTTGTGTTCGCTGTCCTTTTTAGATGTCCACCAATCCGCCAGTTAGAATTGGAGTCCACTTTCCTGATGAAATGATCGCCATTGGTTTTTTTTTTTTCTTTGTTTCAGCCGTTCATTCGATTGTCACTAATTGGACGGCTATGACCAATTTATCACTGTGATTTTCATGCTACCAGACAAAATCTAGCTAAGATTTTAGCAGTCCAGATTGGTTGTGCAACTGTGGGTGAATGCCACGTGTCCAGTGGATGAACTGCACAGATTGCAGCATAACAGAAAGTGGTTTGTATGCCATCTACTTGAAAGGGTATGAGATATGGTTGTTCACTAAATGGCCCACCTTATCTGTGATGTAGATCAAAACCCAAGTTGATTGTACGATGTTAACCGTCCAATCAGATGGCTTACAACCGATATATGTATGATTTCTGTTAAACCATCCATTCGTAGCCTTAAAAAAATAATAATAATAAATTTAAACGCGCACACACCCCCACACCGTAGCGGGATTTCACCACCTATGGATACTCGAACCCTTGACCTAGTGCTGAGAGTCTACCACCATAGCAAGAGTACGGATCCCTGTTTTAAACACATCATTTTCATGAAAATGTTCTTTATTAAAAATAGATTCCCAACCTATGTGCGGTCGCTATCCACTGATAGAATCGAATTGCAAGGTGGATTAGGTTAGTTGAGATTATTCAACTTTACTGAGGGAATACTTGAAATGATATGATACGATGGGGACGAAATAAATGTTACCAACTTAGCATTTGAGTACTTTTTAAAACTAGTTCATGTAGAAATTTTAATCATTTTAATTGAATTTTGCAATTTGATTTTGCCGAGGCCCGACTTCCATCAATGTTTAAAGTATCATGTATGTACTAATATCGGCCATGAATGGGATGGGTGGATCCGCCTTTTATTGGCTTGAAATAGCCTGATACATATGTTATAAATATATTGATTTTAATATATATTTTAATAATATATTATAATAATGTATTTGAAAAAAAGATGTTTGAAAAAACACGTTTTTCAAGATTTTGGGAATAGTCCCACGTGGGAAAGAGAAGAGAAGGAAATCTGGTTTAAATGAAAACAGTGGAGTATTATAATATTTACCTTCGTAGTCCGTGGACTATGGACCTTCCCGCACTCGCGCTCGGGCTCGGGCACAGGCACGGGCACGGGCTCGGTCGCGGTCTCGGTCTCGGGCTTGGGCTCGGTGCGAGGGCGTGGGCTTGTGAGGCAGTGTGGCTGTAGAGGCGCTAGTGGCGCACTTCGCACGTGCGCATCGTGTCGCAGAGGCTAATGCAGATGGTTGACTGGACGTAAATCTAGAGGACTGAATGAGAGTCCCTCTGATTATATAGGGGCTGGAAATATAGCTGTTACACAAATGTGTAACAGCTGTGGAGTTAATTACAAGAAACTGTTGCTAACAGTCATAAAACGGCTAGCCCAACAGCTATAAAATGGCTAGTCAGCTCTCTCACAACAGCCATATAACAGCTAGTTTTCAACAGCCATATAACGGCTATTTTTCTCCAACAGCTAGAAAACGGTCATGGAATTTAATTCCCTGGACCATAACCCCCAGCCATCATAGCCTATAAAAGGAGGGTCTGGATGGGTTTCCAAACCATCTCAACTCACTCCAGCAAACCCATACGAACATAGACAATCAGCCCCTCTCCACTCATATAATATTATAGTATTTCCGGCAACAAAGCAAGGCTTGAACCTTAGCTTGAAGAATAGACCAGAGGTGTGGTCTAGGACTGTTCAACTGAACCAGTGGCTGACGAATTGAACTGACCAGTGCAGTGGTCAAAATCTTTTTTCTCTTTTTTTTTCTTTCTTTTGAGATTTTTCTCTTATATTGTAATATTGCCAGAAAGTGTGTAAAAGAGTTCCATTTGGTGGGCCTTCGTGTTTGCTGAACGTAGACCCACACCAGGCTTGTCGTATCCTAGAAGCAATTTGCCTGTAACCTATCAGCATACTCAATCTACTTAAGAAGGGGCAAATAACGCTTTAATGACAGCGTTTCAGACGTGCTTCAGCCTGTCCTTAGTTCTGATCGTAGTGATTTTTGGTTTCCATATTATACAGATATTACATTAATCTGTATAAAATTCTCAACAATCTTAAAGCGTTATTTCTGTAATGGAAGCCGACAGTGTTTCATCCGTCAAGCTGATGAATCAGGACTTGATACGTCTTGATCGGTTCGATGGAACTAATTTTACGAGACGGCAAGACAAGTTAAAATTTCTCCTAACGGCGCTAAGGATCTACTACATACTAGATCCAAATTTGCAAGCGCTACCTGAAGCAACCGACGACGACACACCTGAATAGGTGGCCGCCCGCACCAAACGAGCCGAAGACGAACTCTTGTGTCGAGGACACATTCTGAACGCTCTCTCCGACCGACTGTACGATCTGTACCAACAGACGTCATCAGCAAAGGAGATCTGGACTGCTCTAGAGTTCAAATACAAAGCGAAGAAGAAGAAGGTACCAACAAGTTTCTCATCGCCAGGTATTTTGACTTCAACATGGTAGATAACAAACCGCTGCTACCCCAAATCCAAGAATTGCAGCTAATAGTAAACAAAATCAAAGCGATAAAGATAGATCTTCCTGAATCATTCCAAGTCGGGGCTATAATTGCCAAATTGCCACCGATGTGGAAAGACTATAGAAAGAAGTTGCTGCATAAAACTGAGGACTACACACTGGAACAAATCCAGAAACACCTCAGAATTGAGGAAGAATCCCGTAACCGCGACAGAAAGAATGATAACGGGAATGTCTCGTCCAAGGTTCATGCAGTAGAGAACTCTAATAACAAACATCCCGAGAAGGACAATTCCTTGAAACCCAATAAAGGGAAATTCAAGAAAAACACGCAAAAGAAAAACGGAAAGTTCAAAGGCCCATGCCATTTCTGTGGAAAAACCGGGCACCATGCTCGAGTATGCCGATATCACAAGTCTAAACAAGAGGCAAGTGCAGTAGAGAAGAGGCGATATAGTGGCTATGATCACTGAGGTGAATACCATCCAAGGCAAAGTTCCAGGGTGGTGGTATGATACTGCCGCTACAGTACATGTGTGCTACGACAAATCAGCCATCAAAACCTATGAGGAATTGACCGATGGTCAAGAAGTTCAAATGGGCAATGAAGTCCGATCAAAGGTCGTCGGCAAAGGAACTGTCGAACTGATATTCACATCTGGGAAGAAAGTGATTCTGACCAATGTACTGCACGTTCCAGACATGAGGCGAAACTTAGTTTCTGGGGACCTTCTGGGTAAACCAGGCATAAGGGTGGTGTACGAGTCAGGAAAACTGATCTGTCCAAGAATGAGAATTTTGTCGGGAAGGGATATGCTTGTAACGGAATGGTTAAGTTTTCTCTGAATGAAAGTAACACTTCTGCGTATATGGTTGAATCCTCTGGACTGTGGCATGATAGACTAGCCCATATAGGGTATAGTACCTTGAAGTTCATGGCTAAGAATGGTTTAATCTCATACACAGATAATGAAACCGAAAAATGTGAAGTGTGCATACGATCCAAAATGACGAAGAAACCTTTTCCAAGTGTTGAAAGATCGTCTCAATATTGGATCTTGTGCACAGTGATATCTGTGAGTTAAACGGCATTCTTACTCGTGGAGGTAAACGGTACTTCATAACCTTTATAGATGATTGCTCTAGATATGTGTATGTGTACCTATTAAAGAGCAAAGATGAAGCATTGAACATGTTTAAAGTATATAAAGCAGAATTAGAGAATCAACTAAATAAGAAGATTAAAATTCTCCGTAGCGATAGAGGAGGAGAATACTTCTCCAATGAATTCGATAACTTCTGTGAAGAACATGGACTGATACATCAATGTACTGCTCCATATACACCTCAACAAAACAGAATAGCTGAAAGGAAGAATAGAACATTAGTAGAAATGGTCAACTTAATGCTGATAAGAGCAAAGTTGCTACTAAATCTATGGGGTGAGGCACTGCTTGCAGCATGCCATATTATAAACAGAATTTCGTCTAAAAAAATATAGAATATCTCCATATGAAACATGAAGAGGAAGAAAACCTAACCTAGGATATCTTAAAGTGTGGGGGTGTCTGTATTGTAGAACCCTGACCCAAAAAGAACTAAGTTAGGACCAAGAGCTATTAAGTGTGCCTTCGTAGGGTATGCACAAAATAGTAAAACTTATAGACTTCTAGACATGGAGTCTAATACAGTAATAGAATCAAGAGACGTTGAGTTCTTTGAGAACTTACTATCCTTGGAGTCTAAGGATAATGACATCCAATCTCCTAATAGAGAACAAGATAGCACAGCCCCACAGATAGTAGAAGCTCCTATTGAACCTCGTAGGAGTCAGAGAACAAGAATAGAGAAGAGTCTAGGAGATGACTACATAGACTCACAACGTATCATTTTCCATCTAGTAGAAGCAGATAGAGAAAATGTTATAAGACAAATACCTATAGTAATGAATATAGAAGATGATCCTAAATCATATAAAGAGGCTATATCTTCTAGAGACTCAGCTTTCTGGAAAGAAGCTATAAACGATGAAATGGAATCCATACTATCAAATCAAACATGGGAACTAGTAAACTTACCTCCAGGTTCTAGACCCATAGGTTGCAAGTGGGTATTTAGGAAGAAATATCACACTGATGAGACTATCCAAACCTTTAAATCTCGACTAGTAGCTAAGGGTTTTAGACAAAAAGAAGGGATAGATTATTTTGACACATACTCACCTGTAGCTAGGATAACATCCATTAGGATATTATTTGCGCTAGCTTCTATACATCATCTTCACATCCATCAAATGGATGTAAAGACCGCATTCCTGAATGGTGATCTCAATGAGGAGGTATACATGGAACAACCTGAAGGTTTTGTTCTAGCAGGAAATGAAAACAAAGTATGTAGATTAATCAAATCTTTGTATGGATTAAAACAAGCACCAAAACAGTGACATGAGAAGTTTGATTCCAAAATACTATCTCATGGTTTCATGCATAATGTAGCTGAAAAATGCATATACTCTAAAGTAGATGGTAGTTATATCGTTATTATTTGTCTGTATGTAGATGACATGTTAATAATAAGTAACAAAATGGAAGGTGTGACTGAAACAAAGAGGTTTCTATCTTCCGTATTCAAAATGAAGGATCTTGGACAAGTTGATACCATTCTAGGTATCAAAGTTAAAAAACATTGTGGGGGTTATGCTTTGTGTCAATCTCATTATATTGAGAAGATACTAAACAAGTTTAACCATCTAAATATAAAGGAAGCAAAAACCCCATTTGATCCAAGTATCAAGCTAAAAGAAAATACTGGAAGAACAGTTGCACAATTAGAATATGCAAGTGCTATAGGAAGTCTAATATATGCTATGCAATGCACTAGACCAGATATCGCATATGCTGTGAGTAAACTTAGTAGGTTTACTAGTAACCCCAGTACTGAACACTGGAATGCAATCAGTAGAGTCCTTGGTTACTTAAAAGCAACCAAAGATTTAGGACTATTCTATTCAGAGTTTCCTGCCGTATCGGAAGGATATACTGATGCGAGCTAGATATCGAGTGCAGGGGACAACAAGTCTACTACAGGGTGGGTATTCACCCTAAGAGGTGCAGCTGTATCTTGGGGATCCATGTAACATCCCGGATTTTTGCCAACCTGGGATTAGACGTTCTAGGGCAATGGATCGATCCTAAGACCTTATCAACTTGTCAAAACTAAATCCCACAGTCTAAAATCGCTCCTGAACCCATTTCCTTCACAAATCCCACCTTTACTACCTTGTGCTTTCAATTTTTCAAAGCACTTTCGCCCTAGACACTAACTTAAACTATAAGTAGTAAAGTAGTAAAACTTGGATCACTTTATATACAAACTACAAAGGCCTAAGTACCATCTCAACCAGAAAACAATTAGGATTAAATCCTTTAGAAATTTAACAAAGTTAACTAAGTGCAAACTCGACTAGCCATGAAATCCGTTGGGATCGCTTTAAATACGATCTGCAAGACCCAAAACTTGTAAAACATGTGACTCTAGGTTACCCTAAAGTTTAGAACCGAACTCATTACCCGTCTGCTCTCGGGACTGAAACGAAACTTCGTATGAGGTCTAGATCGCACATCGGGAGTCCGATTAACACGAAGCTAAGGAACCAGGACCGCCCCACTGGGCTTGACAATCATCTCAAAAATTAGCTCCGACCGATGTCCCACGGTCATTTATTTCGATCCGGAGCGAGGGAGTGTGAAAAACACTATTTCCATCCTAATAAAAATATCAGGAATAGTGATCTGGCACCATTCGCTTGCGCATCAGTATTAAGCAACCTGACCGTCAGAATCAGACCAAATTACACCCTCGGATTAAGAAAAATTTCAGGAACATTTACATGTACTTGGAATTTCGGATCGTGGCCCACTGACCGTTGAACTGAAAGTGGCCCGCCACGTGCGATCTGGGAATCCGATCGAGTCAAAAACGTAATTCCTCATAGATCCATGTGTGGTGAGCTTAAGTCTGACGTTTGGCTCAAGGAGGGCCACCAGAACCTCTCTCTTTTGAGCTGGAAAAGTGACGAAATACCTATATTAGCAGTAACCTTTGAACAGGAGTCTATTTCGGTGAGTTTTGAGACTATATAAGGACCTTAAACCCTCTCTCATGGCAGCCATACGAATTTGGATTTGAGAGAGGGAAAAGAGAGAGAAAGTGTGGGAGATGTGGGAGAATCTCCCTGCCGTCCTTCCCTGCTGCTATCCATTCTCCACCGCATCCTTCTTGACGCTTTTCCGGCGTTTCCGGCGTCGTTTCTAGGTAAGAAACCCTAACCCTAATCTGTTTTGGGGTTTAGACTGTTGTAGGTTGTGAAGTAGCTAACCTATTTCGTTCTATAGGTCGCCTAGTTGCCGTATACGGAAGCTTAGCAAACCTATCAACTCCATTACGATTCTACGACAAAAGGTACGGACTTTAGGTGTATAAGTTACGTTTTTCAACGCTTTCAATGTCAGATAATGATAGATTCATGATCTGCGTGTAAATGCACATGTACAAAGTGCTTTCCGTTTCCTGTTTCGATTAACGTTGTAGAATATGGAATTTCACATACTCTAGGTATACGTAAAAATACCGTATACGTATTTTTTCGGGAAAATGTTTGACATGTTTATTTAATGTTTGATTATATCATATGTGGATAAAATACTAGTTTGGCGAAAAGAATCGCACAAATACATGTTCATGTGTAAATGTCATGTATGTTGAAATTGCGTATTTTAGAAATACCGCATATGTGCGGATTTTGGAAATATAATTGTCATGATTATTTGTAGTATGATTATGGTATACATGGATAAAATACTCGTTTGGCTAAAGGATAACCCTAATACATGTTTTACTAACATACACCATGTATGTTGTAATAGTGTATTCTAAGTGTTTGTGGAAATGGCTGAATGAGTATAGAATTCTCATTTGTGCTCGCCATGACTAATTGTCATGGATTCATGATTGATGTATGGGCGATACCCCCTTTGACGAAAGGATTTGCCCTAAGTCACGCCACGGCCAAAATACACTATATATGCTAAAATGTGTGGCCCAAGTGTTTGTGGAAATGACTGAATGAATATGGAACTCGGATTCCTGCTTGCCATGACTATCCGTCGTGGGTGTACGCGTGTTATGATTGGGGCAACTCCCTAGTGAAAGGATTTGGCCTAATGCCTATGTGATCGACATATGTCGTGTATGTTGATGTATGTTTGTTTAAGTGTTTCTTGAAATGTCTGAATGAGTAGTAGTTAGCAAATTGTAAAGTATAAGGGTGTTGAGATATGATTCTCAACCTCTTTTAACTATGTGTATGATCTCCTTTGATAGTTGTGTGATTAGGAATTGAACATGTACAAACTCATGCTTGTGTTGTGATTCATAACATGCTCAACTGCTTTATGATTTTAACTATGTAATGTATATGCTTAAATTTATATCTACGTTGTATGATCCGTCATGGGTGATGGGGGAGAGGGAGCAGCAACGAGTGCGTGCAACAGCCCTGGCAGCCCTAAACGGATAATACCAGACTGATTGTATGATTTGAATCCTGATCTATTACTGTCACGCCCCAAACTCGGAAACCGGGCTCACAAAATTTCCGATCGCCGAATCCGGCGCCGACAGCCTCCGTAGGACCCCATTCTCGGCTCCCCGCGCCCATACGCCAGGTTCCGATCCTGGGATGCTACGAGGAGGATTTTTTTTTTTCAGCATCCGTTTAATTGGTAATAAGCATAACCAAAGGCATAACCCACAAACAACAACCAAAAACTCCATCACATTTCCACTATGATCAAAAACTTTACAAGTACAATGAGCATGAAGGGAAATACAATGAGAATGGACAAAAAGCTCCAAAAGATCTGCTCTGCGCTCCTGCCTCAGCGCTGCTGCGTCCTCGCGTCACCTGCACGCAACGGTCGTGCATAAGCTTATAGAAAGCTTAGAGGGTGGTGAAAGTGTGTGCGCAAGGTAGTAATGCAGTATGCAGTATCAGAGTAATGCGGAACATGCTGGTGAATCCATGAATACTACTAGCCGTACCAAGGCTATGCAATGCAAGGCATGAAAGATGTCGGCCATACCAAGGCCATGCGATGCGAAATGCAACTCAAGCATACAAATCCTCATCTAAGTCCAATATCAGTATAGCTCAAATCTGGGATATCACCGGGGTCTAGTACACTCTAAACCAGATTGCCGCCCCATCGCGCGCAATAAGGTAAGTGGAAGAGACCTCACTACCCGCCTGCCAATATCGGGCTCGGCTCGTCGATAGCGGACCCATTCCTCGAGCTGGTCAGACTCAGCCTAGCATTGCCCCCTCCTCTCGGGCGGGTAAGGCCGTACCCCCTTCCAACCGACCACGACACAGTGGAAAGCGCAGCCTCCTGGTAATCGGCCATCGGCGCTCATGCACCCACTCGGTCTAGACGTTGGAGCAACCTCTTGGTACCATAAGGGTTTAGGGACTTTCACCCAGGGATATCTATAGCACCCCATGTAGAACAAGATTTCCGGTATCCAATCCTGCCAACCACGATACGCCTGTGGAGGCTATGACCCTGATGTCGCTAGGGCGTACAGTAACCATATCACACAATGCGAATGCATGAAACACACTATCCAATCATGCAGCAATCCTGCGCGTATCGTGCGCTCATGTAGGGCAACACCGCCTAACCGGGAGCCCCTAATCAACCTGCCCGAAGGCATATGCTATGATCAGTCACTTCTCATGTCAAGCATACATATGATGCGTATGATCATGGATCATGGAACTATACTACACATGATATAAAGTAATGAACTACTCTTGCAACGCGGATGGCCTAGACATGGATGGCCTATACACAACCAGTACGGGCGTATCAAAGGCCCTAGGGAGAGTCATAATGCGGACATTTAACCAACACTATACCCGCAATGTGGACGTCAAACCGACATTGCTCCCAAGGCATCATCTATTGTAAACATCATTAAATAAACTATGTAGGGATCACACATTGCAATGGACTTTAGGTACATCCCATTGGGCCTTAAATACATCGAATGGGCCGTATCACATGGGCCTTATATTCATCAAGTGGCCACGTCAATGGGCCGCACCAATGGGCCTTAAGTGCATTGCAATGAGCCATATCCCGTGGGCCTTAGAGTGCATTGATGGGCCTAATCTCAGGGGTCATATGTATATCAGATGGGCCACACCAATTGGGCCCCATACGTGCATCGAATGGGCCTTAACCCATAGGCCCTAACATATCTCAATGGGCCTTAACCCGTGGCCCTTTAAGTATATCAGGTGGGCCTCAATGGATGGTCCACAATCAACAGAGGTGGGCCTAATCATATGGGCCTCTATAAATTCAAGGGTGGGCCTCATTCAGACATCAAAGTGGGCCCACAGAAGGTTAGATCTGCCCCATTCTTAACTCACGCCAAAAAAAATGATATTTCAAAATGGATGGTCAAATCGGACGCCACATGTACATCAAGGTGGGGTTCTCATGCGGGCCTACCAAAATGTATATTTATATAAGTATTTTATACTCAATATAATATAGATATAGTATATAGTAATATATATATATAATATATATATATATAATATATATATATATATATATATATATATATATATATATATAAGTATATATATATACTCACACACACAGCACATGCACAACGCACACACACGCACGCACACGCACAACGCACACACACTCACATGCACACACGCACGCACACACCGCACACCCACCGTCCACTGGACGGGGGAAAACACAAACATCACAGGGGCTCCACCGTCCAGCGGACGGTGGAGTACAACACATACATCACCGTGGGCTCCCACGGGGGCCCACCCCATTGTTTTTATACCATCCAACCCGTTGATAGGGTCGCCCTGGCCTGGGTGAAGGGAAACCACAAATTTCAGCTCGATCAGAAACTTCGGTGGGCCCCAAAAATGGTTTCAATGGTAGACTTTCAATTCACACTGTTTCCCTTGGTGTGGGCCACCCGAGTCTTGGATGCACCTGAAAATTGGAGGGGACCCACCTCAGGGGGTGGTCCACCTAATGGACGGAGTGGATAAATTAAATACATCATGGTGGGGCCCACGGCAGGAGCCGTGGGTGACCCAGTCCGTCCGCCCAAACCGGCGCAGGCAGCGCCTGCGTCCTCCTGACACAGCAGAGGCAGCGGCCTCTGCTTCCCTTTTTTTTTTTTTTTGATTTCTGTTTTCTTACAGAAAATGGTATGTGGGGCCTACTACCTGAAAATCCAGTCCGTCCATTGTGTTCTCGGGCCCGGAATGCATCAAACAAGTCCAAAGTTTATTTTTTTTCGGTATGTAGATAAGGCAAGGTGGACCCTAGAAGTTTTGAACGGAGAATACACCATTTTCTATGGTAGCCCGTCTGAGTGTCGGATTGGCGTCATTTTCTGGTCCAACGCCTAAAATAATCTGTATAATGGAATGGATGGTTTGGATTTGAACCATACACCAAGGTGGGGCCTACACAAGCAACTCACCCAATAAGCTTGAAAACAAGCTCAGAAATGTTTTCACGTCCAGCGTCCAGGACGCTGGACGTTCCGGCGCACTGAGACTCTTAAGGTGGGCCATGCTTAGGTGGGCCACCACATGGCCATGGGGTGTGGAACATCACACATAAAGTGGGCTCCACTTATAAAATGGCTTGGATAAAATACCTGCCTCATGGTGGGGTCCATCCAAGTGGGCCACATAATTTGGATGGGTGGACAAGGCGGATGATCTCATGATTCGAGGTGGGCCACAAGCCATCATACACAAGAGAGAGAGAGAGAGAAAGAGAGAGAGAGATCGGTGAGGATGGAGGGACCCCGCCACTATGGGCCCCTCATACAAACATACATCAAGGTGGGTCCCGCATTATGGACCCTTGATCAAACAAAATGCATGAAAAACCATAATCTAAAATCACCCACCGGCTCCTTCTTGGTCCCAAGGCTTCCTTTGCTCCTTTGCTTCGATTCCGACGGAGGAGATGAGGAATGGATGGTTGAGATGGGAGATGGAAGGGTAGGAAGAGGTGGGCCACACTTGTTGCTTGGAAGAGTTGGAGAGGCTTGGACGTGTGAAGCTCTCTTGCTTGGGAAAGTGTTTTGAAAAAAATGAAGGAGAGAGAGGGTTGTAAAGAGAGAGAGAGAGGGTGATGTTTGATGGAGTGATGGATGTGGTGGTGATGGGTGTGTAAGAGACTTTTTGACTTTGGAGGCATTTTGTGTAAGAAAGGTATGGGCTTGTAAGAACTTTTTGACTTTTGTGGTTGCTTGGAAATGGGTGAAAAGTGATGTGTACTTGACATGATGGGATTGATTGATGGGTGATTGATGTGACATCTCGTTGAGATTCTCTTGGGTTTCGCAACGCGCGGCGTTTTTCTCGCACCGAACGCTGGCCTACATCTCCTAGCCAGAGTATCGCCTCGGCGCGCGAGTCGCGGCATCGGAACCGCGGCGACGGTGCGGTCGCAAGGATACAAGTCTTAGGTTGAGTTGACTCGGGTTAACGGCGTATGAATCAAGGTCGTGCGCAGATACCGGTAAGGGTCGAAGGTTGCCGGAATTCGACCGGAAAGACCGCAGAAACCTACGGAACGGTACGGTTTAAGATGCGGGTCTTACAATTACTGCTTTATATCTCTGTAATTGATTGTGTTTGGGGCTATGATTATAGTCCAGGCAATCGGTAACGAGATTGAACTCGTGGCTGAGATTCATTTGCCACGTGGGATGTTTTCGACGAACTCGAGTCGTGCGTTGCCTGTCGGCAGTGGCTAGGCCACACGAAGTTGTTTATGCACTTCATGTCGTGCAGCTCAACGGGCGATCGTGCTAGTCGAGCTCATCAAGTAACCCGATCTGCCTTATGCATGTTCACCCTGTTTGGTCGCTACTGCTTGAACCTAGGGTACCAAACTTACCAGTGGCGATCCCCGTTTAACCATGGTACCTAGATCCGCTAAGTCGCATGAGCCGGGCATGGTGGTATGGGACACCGTGGTCGAGCTGTCGGCCTACGCTGGGGCCATGTGCCTCCCCGTAGTGACCATTGCGCAATCAACTCGTGAGCCGAATATGGTGGTATGGGACACTGTATTCGAGCTGTCGATACTTCGGCGAGAGCCGAGTACGGTGAGATCTGTGCTCGTGCTGACGGGCAACGAGTCCTCCGTGATATCATCGAGTACACTCCAAGGGTCTGTGATTGGCCATGAGTCTTTCACAGCAACTAGAGTGTGAGTTGAGCCGAGTACGGTGAGACCTGTACTTGAGCTGACGGCTAGTGATTGAGCCGAGTACGGTGAGACCTGTACTCGAGCTGACGGCCAGCAATTGAGCCGCATACGGTGAGATCTGTATCCGCGCTGACGGGTGACGAGCCCTTTGCGATGCCTTCACTACGCTTCTCAAACCATAATATCGTATGAGATTATCTAGGATTGATGACCCTAGAATGGATCACGTTTGGGAATGATACAAGGGAGGTACCTTAGTTTCCCAATACTGCTGTTTGAAATGGACTAATAAAAACTTGGTAATCATGAGCATCATCGCACCACATGTGCTTTGTAGATGTGGCGCACTGAGGGAGTTAGCATTCGCGAACGTAAGATGATGTCGCTTGAGGGTGGTTTGGCAAGGGCATACAGCATCATGTCATATCATTTTTGCACTTAACAAGAGTAGTTAGAAATGCTTGATTTGTACTGCTTTATCATTACTGCTTGATTGATTTGATAACATGTTAACTTATGCTTTACTGTTCCACTGAGTTGATCACTCACTCCCACGTTACGGGACGGTGTTGTACACACCAACCAGATTTGTTGAGTTTCAGGTGGTGGCGATGCTTGTGAAGCAGAGCCGGACTACTTCTACGATGATAGGAGGAATTCTCTTGTCTGTATCTCTCTGGCAGGTCAATGAAGACCTGATATTGTATTGACGGGGCTATGGTACATGGGATAGGAGGCATTACACTTCCTCACATTTGGTACATTTTAGAACTGCACTTGTATTTATTTAACCTGGTAATGTTATCACACTCTAGAGACTCATCATAAGTTATATATTTTATCTATCTATCACAGTCTTCCGCTTGCAAATTTAACTGTCTCTAGAGTATGATATGCTGTTTTGGCTTAATCTCACTCATGTTCAATGCACGAATACAGTCAACATTCAATCATCATTCATTTTGTTGCATAAGTGATGTTCTGGAACTCGGGAGTTGAGATTATGCTCGACCCCCGATTTTCAGGGCGTTACAATCCAAGAAAAAGACTTGCATTACGCATTCGACTATGGAGTCTGAATTCATAGCCCTGGCTGCAACAGGCAAAGAGGCTGAGTGGCTAAGGGATCTTCTATTAGAAATCCCTTTCTGTGTAAAGCCTATATCGACTGTGTCACTACATTGTGATAGTGAAGCCACATTAGCTAGAGCCTATAGCGGCACTTATAATGGTAAATCTAGACATATCAGTCTTCGACATGATTATGTCAGATAATTGATTCGAGATGGAATCATTGCTATTTTCTATGTGAAATCAAGCAATAACCTGGCAGATCCTTTTACTAAACCTCTACCGAGAGAGGTAGTAAAGGCTACATCTAGAGGGATGGGGTTGAAACTCTTCAACCAAAGTTCCACCAGTGATGGTAACCCAACCTAAAGTCAGAAAATCTCTAATTTTGGGTTTAATGGGTAAGAACAAGTCACTGATATGTGGAAAGTTTTCAGCACTGAATAATAAAACCTCATCCATAATAGATAAGTGCTGAGCGTTACGATAGAGGGTTGAGTCTTAAGAACTCTTAATGAAATCCAGTCTATAGGACAAGTGTTTTAAAGTAACGGAGACACTGGAAGGATTTCACCTATATGAACGTAGAGATGGTGCTGTCTCTCATGAGAGTTAGGAGTTTTCTCTCGGGATCGTTCACGAATTAGGATAAGCACATGGCCATTAAATGTGCTGAGCAAGATTGTGGGAACTCTAATAAACACATAGCGAATATGTGTGTGGTTTCTCCAACTCTGTTATCTAGGAATAACTGGTTCAAAGCTGCGGCTACCAGTAATTTCGATAGAGTTTTGAGATATTTACACTAAGGGAAGATTAAAATCGAAAGATATCTTTCTTTATGCATATAAGCTGATTATTCTTGCAATATTGTTTAAACCGAGAAAATATTTTTATAAAATCAAGTGGGGGATTGTTATAAATATATTGATTTTAATATATATTTTAATAATATATTATAATAATGTATTTGAAAAAAAGATGTTTGAAAAAACACGTTTTTCAAGATTTTGGGAATAGTCCCACATGGGAAAGAGAAGAGAAGGAAATCTGGTTTAAATGAAAACAGTGGAGTATTATAATATTTACCTTCGTAGTCCGTGGACTATGGACCTTGCGTGTTCCAGTGCGAAGCACTGGAACACCCGCGCGCGCTCGCGCTCGCGCTCGGGCACGGGCACGGGCACGGGCTCGGGCTCGGTCTCGGGCTCGGGCTCGGGCTCGGGCTTGGGCTCGGTGCGAGGGCGTGGGCTTGTGAGGCAGTGTGGCTGTAGAGGCGCTAGTGGCGCACTTTGCACTTCGCACGTGCTGGACGTAAATCTAGAGGACTGAATGAGAGTCCCTCTGATTATATAGAGGCTGGAAATATAGCTGTTGCACAAATGTGTAACAGCTATGGAGTTAATTACAAGAAACTGTTGCTAACAGTCATAAAACGGCTAGCCCAACAGCTATAAAATGGCTAGTCAGCTCTCTCACAACAGCCATATAATGGCTAGTTTCCAACAGCCATATAACGGCTAGTTTTCTCCAACAGCTAGAAAACGGTCATGGAATTTAATTCCCTGGACCATAACCCCCAGCCATCATAGCCTATAAAAGGAGGGTCTGGATGGGTTTCCAAACCATCTCAACTCACTCCAGCAAACCCATATGAACATAAACAACCAGCCCCTCTCCACTCATATAATATTATAGTATTTCCAGCAATAAAGCAAGGCTTGAACCTTAGCTTGAAGAATAGACCGGAGGTGTGCTCTAGGACTGTTCAACTGAACCAGTGGCTGACGAATTGAACTGACCAGTGCAGTGGTCAAAATCTTTTTTCTCTTTCTTTTCTTTCTTTTGGGATTTTTCTCTTATATTGTAATATTGCCAGAAAGTGTGTAAAAGAGTTCCATTTGGTGGGCCTTCGTGTTTGCTGAACGCAGACCCACACCAGGCTTGTCGTATCCTAGAAGCAATTTGCCTGTAACCTATCAGCATACTCAATCTACTTGAGTAGGGGCAAATAACGCTTTAAGGACAGCGTTTCAGACGCCTGTCCTTAGTTCTGATCGTAGTGATTTTTGGTTTCCATATTATACAGATATTACATTAATCTGTATAAAATTCTCAACAACATATGTATGGCGTCGGTGGTTAACTATACGTTGGGTAACACACCCATTTCAAACCTTGGTTTGGACAGTGTGAAAGGAAAGAAAAAGGTATGGCATATGCAATGGAAATGTAAGTTAAGAGAGTAGAGCAGAAGAGGCAAATGATTTAATTACATTAGGTGCATGATACATAAAAAGAGGAGTGAAAGAGAAGTTCAAAATGGTTTCAGCATCGGCAAATCCCACTTTTTCAAATCTCGTGAAGATTGTGCTATTGAATTAGCATTAAATCAATAAAGCTAAACAGTTTTGCCACTGGCTTGATTTTGATTGAGTTGGTGTAGATGTAAGAAGCCCATATGAATTACAAATAAATAAATAAAAAACTCCCAAAACAATCACAAAATCAGGTATCTAGGTAAGGAATCATGGTGATAATAAAACGAAGGGGTGAAGCACCCTTCCCACTCACAATTCATGCTCTCCATTCAGTGGTATAATGAAATTTAGTTCTAAATGAAATACATGGATTCTCAGGCTGCAAGAGCACTTTCGATGCAACTTTAAATCTTCCGAAAGTGGAGGCAAAAGAAAGAAATTTAGGACTAGAAGAAAGTTTAAGAGATCATAAGCCCTTTTCTAATAGATAGAAGAGTATAGGAAAATTGCATTGCATTAGAGTACGTTGAGAGAATCTTAAGAGCAATCATAAGGATAAAAATAAAATACATGTGTCATAGAGGACCATTAAACCTAATGATAAGATGGTGGTTGAACTCAAGAGGTGGAAAGTTGAAAAAATTCTCTTATTTCAAACTGAAATTTTGAAGGAAAATGATAATTTCACAAAAAAAAAAAAAAGAAAAAAGAAAAAAGAAAAAAGAAAGATCCATTACAACGAAAAAAATGAGGTGATTAAACCATGATTTGAGTTCAATTAAAACACCTCATCAGTGAATTTGAATGACAATGACCCAAGGAATGTTCAAGTAACTGAAGGAACATTTGGAAAATTTTCACCAAAATAATGCTGAAAATAGTGCTTAGCATTCATTTTGCATGGACTGCAACTAATCACACAGCCATGAGATGAAAGTGATTTTATCATTGTTGTAAAACTCATCCATTGCACGAATCTAATGATTAATTCAGAGAATGTAAGAGTGTAAGGTGTGGAGGTCAAACATTTTCTTTTGGTGATAATCACGGTAATATGATGCCTGTCCATCAAAGTATGCATTTAAGATTTCAATATATAATATCTATTATTAATGTATAGATGATTCGTTTATTCCACTATTAAAATAACAAAAAAATCATCAAAATAAGAAAAAAAATCTCTTCAAAAATCACATTTTGTTACAAACACAACTTAATCTCAAAAGATAACTATCAAATCAAATCAATCTTAATTTCATAGCAAAGCCCATCCACAATACAAGATAATAGGAGTAATTATTAACATTAGTAATTACCCAATTCTATAAAAATCCCACTGAGTCAACCAAAATAGGCACCAGGCAATTAAAACATTATCTACTTTTATCCAAAGGTGGTTAAACACTTTGTCTCAACCATCTAAATTAAAATTCTTTCATTTAACCAATTTTCTAAAAGAAAAAAGAAAAAAAAAAAAAAAAAAAAAAAAGAAAAGGAAAGTGTGGGACATTATAGATCTGTGTGAGGCCTACACACCAATATAAGTTCAGTCAAGGCCCAAACTATATACCATGTCAAACAACCATTTACTCTAAAAATTTGAAAATGGGACCCTGCGCTTTACTATCATGTCGCGTTTGGCGCATGGTATTAGATGGGATTGGGTGGGATGGAGTTGCATTTGCTTCATGCCAATTCCACTCAATGTTTGGGAAGACCGGAAATGCTTGGAATTAGATTTGATGGAATTGTATCGGGTCATGTGCTAATGCTTGGAATTAGCAAGTTGTGTAGGTCCCACTATGATGTGTGGGCTATATCTACACCATCCACCCATTTTGAGATCATTTTAGAGCATGGACCAAAAAATCAGGTAGATCTAAAGCTCAAGTGGACCCCACCATAGAAAGCGGCAGGGATTGAATACCTATCGTTGAAAACTTCTTTGGGGCCACATAAGTTTTGTATCTACCTTACTTTTAGGCCCATGCCATAAAAGGAGGTTATGAAACACATGAACGGTTTGGATATAACGCATATGTGTTATTTTTAATAATTTTAAATAATGGTAGGTATATTCATTCAATGTACCACCGTATTACAAACCTATCATGAAATTAAGCTTATCCCTTATCAATCCCTCCCATTTGTAATGATTATGTTTTTTGAATCCTGTCCCACCTAAAAGCTTGTCTGTTTGATTTTTCAGTGCAAGTGCAAATGAGTGGTAAATGACTAATTATCCCAGTTTCACCCGTTTGAAAAGTTTTGGAATTCTTACCTTGGAAACGGTTTAAAAGTGTTAGTTAATATTTTTAAACCTCGCAATGATGTATATAACATATCTGTTCTGTCCATACGTTTTACTGCAACATTTTCTAATATGAGTCAAAAGATCACATAAATCCAGTACTCCAATGGCCCACACGAAAAAAAAACAGTAGCCCTTAGAAGTTTTTAATGGTAAGTATATGATTTACTTTTTTTTCTATGACGTGGTCAACTAGAGCTTTGGATATGCCTTATTTATCGGCTAATGCCATAAATTCAGCTACCATAATAGACGAACGGCTGGATAAGCGATATACATGACAGTAGGACTCTCACAGATATTTTGCAATACTCTCGATTTTCGTGTTCAAAAAAGTAGATAGCCAAATCAACCATGGTTGAAATGTTGTAAATGCGCTGGGAAGTAATTATTACGCCTTTTTGCAGGTATTTACCCATGTCCTGGAGATCAAACAGGCCCAAGCGAACGTATATCAATGGACTTTATTTCTTCAAATGGTAATGAAACCGTATACGCAGGCTACGCCTAAGGATGAGAAATGTGGGATCTAATCACTCGCCTGAATATATTGAAATGACAAGACTCTCAGTTAAAATGACAAATAAATTCCCTGTTTATGCATTATCGAAACCGTTAATTTTTGTGTGGCATTGATCGGAAGCACGAAAATTTGGATAAATCTAATGGACGTACGGTCTTAAATGATAGTTTACCCATCCATATATTTAAACCCACATGTGATGATTCAGCGTTTCTCCTCCAACATGTGATGATCAAGCCATCGTTCATCTTAAAATTTCCACCGTTGGATGGTTCATGTGGAAAAAATCTCACTCACAGGTGATGTCATCAACCAGAGAAAGTGACACATTACTATGGTGCAGAAAAGCGATTTCTGACTCTGCTTTGCATGAACGGTGATGATTTCCCATCATTCAGATGCTTTCCACGTGGACCGTTTATTTCTAGTAAGACAGATTCGGTGCTCTGGAGGTACCAACTTTTCATGCCTTCACATCTATCACCACCGTTGAATTTGCAGGTGAAAAGAGGAGCGTTGGATGGAACCATTTTAAGTTCTGTTGTTCGAAGTGTTTCCGCCTCATCCGATGGCTGGAATCTCATCCGCGGAATTGAATTGACGGTCGCAGATGTTGGTTCAACGTGGGGCAGCGCGTTTTCTTGATCTTCCTTAGGCTACTCATTCTAATCACGTGCCAATGTAGCACATGTGTACAAGATCTGGACCGTTGATAAGCTGGGCACCTCAGATATGCTATACGACACCAAATTTCGGGCCAGTCAGTTACGAGTGCACCACACGCTTACATGTGAATTCTTTCTAACCATCCATATACTTTGTCCATGTGAGGCCCACCTAGGGAGCGACATGGTCTGGTTTTTAGGCAACGAAGTATAAAATCTCGGGGTTACCTGATGAATGGCCTGGATCTCACCCCCACGTGCCATCTTGGACGATTGGGATGTAGAAATCCTATTCTCATGGCAATTATTTAGGTGAGTTATGTGGGCCATGATAGCAAAAATAGTGGGACAAGGCTACGGTGATGACGATGATGGTCCACAACAGACTAGTAGTTGGCACGTGCGCACCATATCAAAAGCAAAAGGGCTTGACCTAGCTTTAGATAAAAATAGAACAATCCATGAATGGATAAGCTTGCAATGTGTTTCATGCTCGGTGGAATGATTCCTTTGCCAACAGAACCTTCCAAGGGAATCCCTCAATTGGACCCATCAGCAAGACATCAGCATGATCCAGACGGTTCATCTTATCGGCCCCACTTTGGATTGGCGATAGACCAAAAACTTCTATTATTGAATGATCCTAGCTCTCAAATTGGAGGGCTATTTCCAAGCGCGCTTGGAGCATTATTACTCCGTTTCTTGATCATCAGGTGGCGAGCCAACGTTGGACCATTTAAGAATCATTCGCCTTTCTTTTTTATTACAACATGGCAAATTTGTAATTATCGAGTGGTCCACGACATGAACTGAAAATTAAATGAAGTTTCCAGGAAAATGGCCTTTTCTAGTCTTTTGGTGGAAAGCATTACGTGTGTGAAAGTGATAGTTATAAAGTGAGAAAATTACATTCACGCACCTATTTTTATGGTATAATTAATTGCAGTCATCCACCTAATCATCTAATTACCAAAAGAATTTTATAACATTCTTTCATGCACTTTGTAAAAAAGGATGGAAGCCATCTCCATTGTATGGAAAAGGCAAAGCAGATGCACCAAAGATCTTTACTATGATGTCCATGACTTGTCCACTCCAGATAATGACCCTGACTTAGATTTGGATCATGCTGATTTTTGTATATTACCTTCATCTTAAGGTTGGAATCCCATCACCATTGTTCTTTGTGGTATGGCCCACCTGGATTGTTGATCCAGCTGATTTCTTTATTTCTGGATTGAGTATCAAGGAGCGCACCTGATGGACGGGTGGATCTCCTTCACGTGCCGCACTGTTAATAGCAAGCATGCCCCATGTGTAGTGGTTCTTTTTTAAACAAAAAGGTGATGAGAAAATTACTGTTATCCAGCCTCTTTTACGAAGGATCCAGAACTTACGTTCCCAATTTATACCTTGCATGTGCGGACAGAGCATTTGAGGACGAAAATACCCCTGCTTATTCTACCTATGGCTGCGGTTATAATCCGTATCTATAGGGGTTCAGAAACCACAAATCACTTCGAAAAGCAGAGGTATTTTCATCCTCAAATGCTCTATCTTGTGAAAGTATGTTTTAGATCCTTCATAAAAGACGCTGGATAAAAGGTGGGATTTACCGTGGTAATTTTCTCATCGTATTCTGGTTTAAAAAAAAAAAAAAATAAAATCTTTTACACATTCATATGCGTAGTAAAAAAATGGGTTGTAAAATTCTCAGGTTACAATTGTAATTAGATTATTAGGAGATGAATAATTATAATTATGCTACAGATGTACGTGTTGGACAATACGGGTCCTTACTCCGGTGGTAGACTCTCAGGACCCTCAACACTTGGTTGAGGGTTCGAGTATCTATAGGTGTTTAAATCCCACCATGCCGTGACTGCGTAGTGGCGTGTGTGCGTGTGAAAAAAAAAGGTGTTGGACTATAATTTTCCTTTTTAAAAAATTAAATGGTTCAGTTTCAACAAGCGTCCATTATTCAAAGGCAGGAATTGGTCCACCATATTAATTTTGGTGGACTTTGGCTTAGTGACAATGACTTCAGAGTCTGGTCGATTTAATTGGACTAAATGTACGCCACATGTACAAGTTCTGAGTGCTTGTGTATCAAATGCGGCCAGAGTATTATATAACTCCTCTTGTTCAATCAAATGCTGGAAGCATTCGGGGACGCGTGTGAACACCAAGGCCTCCGTCGCCATGGCATGGTTATTCATCCAACACCGGTCAATCGCCTCCATATATCCATCATGACCTGGAATTTGGCTGGAAAACAACGGTGGCTTGGTCAGTTCATCAGTTGGGCCACACTTGTGGATTGAATGCTGACCATTATTCAGATTTTAACCACCCTTTTCTGCCTACACGAGTAGCCAACGACCCGCCTGGTTTATGAGTAGTGGTGTAACACAGTGGGGCCCACCTAATTAATAGCCTTGATACTGCTAATAGGTGCCACGTTGGCACGTACAGATGGTTGCACATGCAATTCACGGACGAATCGACCCTCCCGAGTTTTGCATGGGAAGATTCCCAGGGCGGCTACTTGAATTTTGTGGTTCTGTTTTTTGTTTTTTTGTTTTTTTGTTTTTTTTAAATAATAATAATATGAGGCTGTACAGAGCATGGTCTTGCATGCTCAAGGATGTTCCCTTTGTTGGGGGCCTTGCACAAAACCTTAATATCTAGCCTTCCGAAACAAATCAGAATTATGAAATAATAATGCATTGAAATAAATTAAAATATAAACCACATCACACCAGAGATTTTTATGTGGAAAACTCTCAAAGAGGTAAAAATTACGGGACCTCGTCCAGATCAACAATCCACTATAAAGCAGAACATTACAACCGATCACAAGCACACACTGCTTGGATCAAACCTTCTTCACTTACGCAGGATTAGATAAAAAAGAGAACAAGAGTAAAACGGAGAGATCTCACCGATCACGAGGACGTATAAGTGCTGAGACGTGGACTGCGAAGTAGATCATTTCTACGAGCAGAATCTCCCTTCCACAAGCTTCCTCTCTCTCTCTCTCTCTCTCTCTCTCTCTCTCTCTTTTCCTCTCTCTCTCTCTCTCACCTTTTGATAACCCTAAGCCCTCCTAGAAAGTCTTTAGGAAACTTAGAATGCCCTGTAATACACTCCAAGTCCGGATACACCCCTTATATAAGTATAGAAAGAGGTAGAATCCAAATAGAAAACAAAATCCGCAAAATCTGCGTTTCCGTAATCGCGTATACGGAACTCTTCGATGCCATCGAGCCACTCTCAATGACAGCCTCGATATCATCTGAAGGTCTCTCGATGATATCGACACAGGACCAAACTGTCCATCGATCAGGGGTGAAAAATCCAACAATTATCAATGCCATCGAGCCACTCTCGATGACAGTCTCAATATAATCTGAAAGTCTTTCGATGATATCGACAGGATAAAAAACAATCCAGCAACCAGCAGTGAAAAACCTTACAATTATCGATTCTATCAATCGAAACCTGTTCGATTTCATCGAACCAAACAATGAGGTGAAAATCCCCATCACCCTTGATGTGCCATGCTAAATGGACTTGGTGCATATCTGCCACGTGCAATATGCGTGTGAGATCTTGGACATTCATCATGAACACCACTTACCCTATGCCATTCAAAAGGTGGGCTCATGTCTATCAGAAAAATGGACGGTTAGGGAAAATATCCCAAGGTCCAGATTCAATTAACACGTGCCAGCAGATGAGTGGACACGAGTAAGCCTGTGCATGTGGGCTCAAAGGAATGAATGCCCCGATCCTGCACAAGTTCGCAATGTTACCACGTGTGCAGTGGCCCCTCTGGACATGTCACATGAGGGAATACCATTCACATTCCTCTCTCTTAGTTGCCTCAATGATATTTCAGAACTCGGATCAGGTACTGGAAGAGCTATTGTGGGCCGTACCATGACGTCTATATTTTATAAGCTCTGTTTATTTATTTTGCGAGTTCATTTTAAGGCGCGAGTCTAAAAATTAGTTAAATCCAAAGCTCAAATGAAATAAATTATAAAAAGCAATGATATGGTGATGCTACCATTGAAACATTACTAGTGTCCACCGCGGCATTTATTTGCTATCCTAACCTGTTCATAAAGTCACAAAATCAAGATGAAGAAAAAAAAAAAAAATCAACTTATCCAAAATTACTTTGGCCCACAAAAAGTTTTCATCTATAGGTACTGAATCTCTTTCCTTTCGAGTGATCTGGTCCACTTAAGCTTTGGATATTCTCAATTTTAGGACTCTGCACTAAAAATGATAGGACAAAATGGATGGATAGCATATATAAAACATATAAATCATAGTGGTGGGGCCCACGGGTTGAAAGAGTCGCTACAGAATCCAAGCATGTATGTCTTCTTGTCATTTTCAAAGCCCATCCAAGCTTGGCCTGTAACTGGCATTCCTAGAGCAGTCAAATCACCATTGGATCCGTTTTTCCTATTTTGTATCGACTATTAAAAAAGGAAAAAAAAAATCACCCGGGCTATTCTAGCCACCAATTTTGACGCCTTTCAGTTTAATATATCCAAAGGTTGGGATTTAAAATTGAGGAGATTTTTAGGGCACGATCCATCTTAAATGTGAAATAGCACAGGAACGGTCTGGATTAGTGAACCATGTGGTCCACTTCTTCGTACGTATCTGCTCTATATGACAAGTTAATGTTGGGACATTTTTCCACACATCCATCTTAAAAGATATGGACGCAGATTGCGTCCCACCCCGCCCATCTCCAGCTGGGAACGGGCAGGAGCTTTGAGTGGCTACCGTAATGTATGGGTCTTATCCACACCGTCCATCCATTTTTTTCGTATCATTTTAGGGTATAAGCTTAAAAATTAGACAGATCCAAGGCTCAAGTGGACTACACAATGACGATTAAACTTTTACCGTCTACTAACTTTATGAATAGGTTGGATGGCAAATAAATATCACGGTGGGCCCTAAAAAGGTTTCAAAATCATGATCACCGCTGCTTACTGGGGTGTGGTCCACTTGAGTGTTGGATCTACATAATTTTTGGGTTTATACCCTAAAATGATGCAAAAAAATGGATGGACGGTGTGGATAATACCCATACATCACGGTGGCTACTCAAAGCTCCTGCCCGTTCCCAGTTGGAGACGGGCGGGGGTAGGACGCAATCCGGGTCTTTCACCCAATTTAAGGATATTACAGAAATTAAAATACGTGGCTAGCATCCTTGGTCCAGATTTCATCCTTACTTAAAAAAAACAAAAAAAAAAAGCCTACGCACCTCTTGCTCACATGCCCTCCCTAGCCCTTGTCTCTTTCTTCCTTGACCTCTTCTATATACTTGAGGAAATTTTATTTTAAAAAAAGAAAAGAAAATAAACTACCTATTTAATATAAAATTTTGAACTTTGATACCTTTTTCAAAAGGATTTTTAATATACTGCTTGGTTAGTTTGTAATTATCATTGAAGTAACTTCTGTTAGATTTTCAAATGAAAAAGGATTTTCAATATGCCGTTTGATTAATTTATAATTATTGTTACCGGTGAAAACAGTGACTGGGAAAACGTGCTTCACGGTATGAGGTTGATAGGCAAGATCAAGACTGATTGCAACCAAGGGACTCAACGACCTTCAGATGGATCTGGAGAACGGTGGGAGCCAAACTCTCGAGTCGAGGTCACAACACCATACATTTTTGAGCTCTTACCAATTTTTGAGAAATGCTGAGATTCGTACAATCAACTCGACTGATTGAAAACTTGGCTCAGCAAAGCCTCGACAGACGACCAGGAAACCAATATCAAGAGGTCATCCAGAACGACAATCTTCATTGAAGAGACCAACCTGTCCTCTAAGCCCAAACGCAGACGTACCAAGGAATTAGTCAGCCAACTAGTGGAGATCGGCCCAAAAGTCTACCTTAAAGCCAACCATGGTGGTCAGCTCGACTGACCAAGGGTCCAACTTAGCTCGGCCTCGACCGCCCATAACATGATTTCAGGCCGACCACTTCAACACTTATCACCCCCCACAAATTTTTGCATCAACAATTATCATTGGAGTAGCTTCCGTTAGATTTTTGAGTAAAAAGTTGAGGTGGGTCATTCGAGAAGGGGTGGTGGCTTGGGTGGGCTCGACCATAATGTTTATGCAAAGCTTACCCTAACAATCAAGTGGCTCAGGGACCAACAATTAACTCCATTAGGATTCAAGTCAACCACACAATTAGAAATAGTACTACCATACAAGGCAACCCTCATCCTTCAAACAATTTTCCTCCATGTGGGCTACGAAAATCACGGAAGGCATGATGTTTAGACCTAAGGCATAAATGTTGGGGTGACATCAAGGGCTAGAGTGGATTTCTTATGATCATCAAGGTGACTTTGTAAAAATAAGAGTTGACATATCTTTTCCAATTGTTTCCCTGAGTACAGCTCACCTAAATTGCAAGTCAACTTGATTTCTTAGGACTTGCCTAATGTGTGATTACACAATATTTAATGGTCAAAGTGCCACCTAAATTACAAGTCAACGTGATTTCTTAGCCCTTTCTTAACATGTGAGTATATATTTAATGGGTGTACATCATTGCAAACATTGAAAAATAAATCCAAGTGGCATCCTCCTTGCAATTATTTCTTATATAGAGAATTTCAACAATGCACCATTGGCTTTTGATGGATCTACCATATGATGTTTATATGAGATCCACGCAACAATTAGATTTGTAATCCTAATTAGGTGTAGGATTAAAAATGAATAACGTGCAGAAATGGTTAGGAAAGTGACATTCACCCTTGATTTTAATTTACAAGATCAATTGTGATAATTATATGAAATCTACTCTAATAATTAGATAACACACTAAAATTTATGGTTGGGGGCCATCATTAGGCTCATCTGTTATTCAATGAGCCACATGAAAGGAAATACTTTTTATTTAATTTAATGAACGGTTCTGGGCACTATGTGCAACTCAGACCATCTCTGTCAGGAGACCACTCGATGTCACTCTAAAAGAGAAGTCGTGGCTGAGCGGTCAGTGAATCCCGACCGTCCATCTGGTGGTCCTGTAATAGAAGACCCATGATATAAAACCCTTTCTGCTGAGCAATTATCACCACTTTTGCATCCTGATCGTTTCGAGGCCACAAATATTTGACTTCTAGCTAGTATTGCCTAACTGACATGTTCTTTTCTTCTACCAACGTGTCATCCAACGAGTGGACACCATACAGATGCTCCAGAATCGCAGTGAGAATATTCGGCATTTTCAAAGTTCACGTGTTTTTTTTTTAAAAAAAAAATTTGATAAAGACACACTAAGTAAAGTTCACGTGTTTTTTTATTGTTTTATTTTTATTTTATTTTTTTCAATTTATTAAAGACAAACTATGGAAATGAATGCTTATCTGTATCATGATTTTTATTTTCAAAATATAAAACTCGAGAATGAGTTTGTTTCTTAAAAAGCTTCCTTTGTCACTAATCCTGGAATGCACGTGAAAATATTTTGATGGGTAGATATGAAATTCACGATATTTCACACAAGATTATAAGCAAGGTTGAGTAGGGCTAAATCGGCTTGCTTCTGCTTGTCTACCATGTAATTTTATCTAAACCCTTCTTTTGAGACAGGTGAAGAGAATCTCACTAACCAGTGATATCATCGTACGTCCATACAAAGTGACTTAAAAAATCAATGGTTCAGAAAATCAGTTTTAACTCATTTTAGAATGAACGTTGTTGTTCTCCTATCATTCAGATTCTTTCTATTCTGGGCTTGCTATATGAGCGTACGTCTAGATGAACGGTCTTGATCATCACGAGGTGGGGCAGAAGTAGCGGGCTTATAGCCTTTCTGGCAAACGTCTATTGCCATCCTAAACGGAACCAGTTGAAAGAAATGAAGTCCTGCAAAACCTCTTCGCGCGACTGGGAACAGGCTTTGTGATCTGTAATAAAGAAGTAGGCCTGGAGATTAACGGGCAGCACACCAGTTTGCGAGCCTAGTCCGGCTTTGGACTGAGCTTGGACACATTAACTCGGTGCATGAGCCAAGTGTTGCGCAGCACGCCAACAACGCTAGTGAACCGAGATCCAATCTCTAGTTTCACCCACAAACGATAAACAAGAAGAAATATAATCTAGAAGTAAAATCAAAGCATACCAACAAACCACAAGATAGAATATACGTGGAAAAACCCCAACAATGGTAAAAAACTACGAGTGTAAACTTTCACTATGAAGAAAAACAAGATTACAATCAATATACTAACATTCTCGATACTCCCATGCACAGAGATAACCCTTAGCCTAGCTTAGAAAACCATTTTTCATACCTTAGAATAACCCTAGAACCTCTATTTATAGTTTTAGGCAACTCCCTTCCGTACCTTGGCGAAAACCGCCTCAAGTTTACGCAGTCCGCACCAATTCGGACTAGAATCTGTGTAACCTCAACTAGTTACGCCAGGGCCTCGACTGGTCGAGCACCCCACTCGACTGGTCGAGCATCGCGAAATTCCAAAACATTAGCTCGCTGGGTGCTCGACTAGTCGAGCAGCCTCCTCGACCGGTTGAGCCAGGCCCTCGACCGGTTGGGCGACCCTTTGGTATTCTAGCTCCATGCCTCAACAATCTCCCGCTTAGAGACATATCATCATAATCTTTCGTCTTCTATATCCGGAGTGCACCACATCCCCGTCTTCAAGCCTGAAGACCAATCAAAGCTGAACAGAGCTTCAGCTTCTCCCGTGTGACCGCCTTGGTTAGCATATCCTTAAGATTCTCACTTGTATATGGATCTTCTCCAAAGCAATCGATCCGTCTTCCAGTAACGAACATATGAAGTGATATCTAATAACAATATGTTTGGTCCTTAAATAAAAGGTTGAATTCTTAGCCAAGTGCATTGCACTCTAACTATCACTGTACAGCTTGCAATCTGTTTGTTTCTTTCTCAACTCTTCCATTAAACCTTGCATCCGCACCATCTCCTTGCACGTTTCTGTAAGTGCAACATATTCTGCTTCCATTGTATTGATAGATACTATCTTCTATAACTAAGAGACCAATTAACTGTAGCACTACCCAAAATAAAGACATACCCTGTAATACTTATTCTGCTGTCGATATATCCTGCCAAATCTGAATCTACATAGCCTTGTAACTTGATTTTCGATCCTCCATAACACAGCCCTACATCCACAATACCTACCAGGTATCTAAGGATCCACTTCACAGCTTCCCAATGTTCCTTCCCGGGGTTGTTCATGAACCTGCTAACAACTCCCACTGCTTGAGCAATGTTTGACCTCATGCTCACTATAACATACATGAGACTCCTAATAGCTAACGCATACGGGACTTTAGCCATGGAGTCTCGTTCCTCTTGTGTTTTTACACCTTGCTCCTTAGAAAGCTTGAAGTAGTTGGCTAATGGAGTGTTAACTGGCTTAGCACCTCCCATACTGAATCGATCAAGTATCTTGGCTATGTACTCTGCCTGTGACAAAACTAGTTTCTTATTTTCCCTATCACGCTTTATCCTCATGCCTAGGATTTGTTTTGCAGCTCCTAAATTCTTCATGACAAATTCTTTAGACAACTGTTTTTTGAGATCTGAGATGTCCTTCATGCTTGATCCGGCCACAAGCATATCATCTACGTACAGAAGAAGGATGATGTACGACGTATCAAACTTCTTCAAATAGCAACAGTCGTCTACATGATATCTCCTAAAATCATTTCTCGACATGAAACTGTCAAACTTCTTGTACCACTGCCTCGGGGCTTGCTTTAGGCCATATATACTCTTCTTTAGTCTACACACCTTGTTCTCCTTTTCTGGTGCCACGTATCCTGTCGACTGATGCATATATATCTCTTCTTCAAGGTTCCTATGAAGAAAGGCTGTCTTAACATCTAGTTGCTCTATATGTAGGTCCTCTATAGGCACTATACTCAAGACCATACGAATCGTAGACATTTTCACCACTGGTGAAAATATTTAAGTGAAGTCGATACCTGCCTTTTGTTGGAACCCTTTCACAACCAATCTAACCTTATACCGTTTTGAACCATCGTGCTCCTCCTTCAGTCTGTAAACTCACTTGTTACGAAGAGCTTTCTTACCCTTAGGTAGAGTGACTAGCTCCCACGTACGATTGGATTCAAGAGAATTCATCTCATCATCCATTGCCTGCTCCCACTTAACCCGTGTATCTAACTGTAATGCATCTTCAAAACACTCTAGTTCACCATTATCTGTCAGCAGTAGATAATGTAAGGAGGGTGAGTATCGGACCTTGGGTCTCCTCTCCCGAGTAGACCTTCTCATAATCGGTGTCTGTGACTCTGCCTCATTATGCTCCTGTGCATGTTCATCATGTGGCACTGTAACACCCGTATCCGGTAACTCTTCCAACTTTACGAATTCTTTCTCCTCGACCTTATTTTCCTGCACACTGTCCTTATGCATCACTTTTTCATTGAAGACTACGCCTTTACTTCTGATGATTTTTCGGTTTTCTGTATCCCAAAAACGGTAACTAAAATCATGCTGCCTATGGCCTATAAACGTGCACTTCATAGACTTCACATTCAGCTTGTTTCTGTACTCTGCATCAATGTGAACATATGAAGTGCAAACAAACACTTTGAGATGTGTAAGGTTCACTTCTTTCCCAGTCCACGTTTCTTCTGTTGGCCCACCATCTAATGGTGCTGAGGGACTTCTATTGATGAGATATGCCGCAGTATTCACAACATATGCTCAAAATGTCTTAGGCAACCCTGCATGTAACCTCATGCTCCTGGCGTGCTTAAAGATGGTCCTGTTAATATGCTCAGGCACACCGTTCTGCTGCGATGTCCCTAGAATCGTTTTCTAATGTTTGATTACATTTGCTGCACAATACTCCTCAAACCTCTTATCACAGTATTCTCCCCCATTATCTGATCTGAGACATTTTACTGTTTTACCTGTCTCGTTTCCTACCATTACTTTCCACTTCTTAAATACATCAAATACATTAGATTTATGCTTTAAGAAATAGACCCACAGTTTTCTACTAGCATCATCAATAAAAGAAACAAAATAATGTGAGCCACCAAGAGATGATACCTGTGCCGATCCCCACACATCAGTGTGTACAAGCTCCAACAGATGCGTCTTTGGAGCGCGTCCTGTCTTCTTGAAACTTACTCTCTTTTGTTTGCCATACACGCAGTCTTCGCAGAATTCCAAGTCAATAGACTTCAGCCCTGGAAGCTTCCTTTTTTACAATAGCACTTTCATCCATTTTTCACTCATATGTCCCAACTTCTAATGTCATAACTGCCTATTCACTCCAGTTGTTGCGACTGTGAGTGAACTATACGATCCTAAAGTCACGTACAAAATACCTTCATTCTTGCCTCAAGATATTACCAAGGCACTTTTTGTGATCTTCTAGGAATCACTAGTGAATATCGTTACATATCCGGTATTGGCTAACTGCCCCACTGAGATCAAGTTCCGTTTCAAACTCGGTACATGTCGGACATCCTTCAATTTCAAAACCGTTTTGTCTTTCTGACTTATATGAACGTCTCCATTTTCAACAATACTGCACGGCTCATCATCACCCATGTAAACTCTTCCGAAGTCACCTGACACATAATCATGCAGAACTTCCTTACATGAAGTGGCATGAAACGAAGCACCCGAGTCTATAACCCAAAACTCATTCCTCGCATCAAGAGACAAGATCAACGCCTCTGTGTCACTCTTCTCAGATAGATTCACTGAATCCTTCCCACCTTGAGAGCTTCCTTCTTGTTTCTTAAGCGCTCTGCAATCACGTTTCATGTGCCCCTTCTTCCCGCAATGCCAACACCCGTCTTTGTCTTTCAGTCTCTTGGACTTCTTCCTCGACTTAGAACGTCCGTGTTTATTGCCTCCTTTATTCAGTGATCTTCCTCTTCCTTCAACTTTTAGAGCATTCCCTGAATCCCCTGAAACTCTCGATGTCTTTCTTCTAGATTCTTCGCTGAGAATTAGACCGGCCACATCATCGAATTTCTATTTTGTCGACCATGAAAAATTGCTCACGCAATCACCGAGCCATCCCAACTGTCTAGCAAACTGGACAAGATCAATAACGCCCTGACCTCATCTTCAAAAATAATGCCAACGGATTCCAACTGGCTCGTGACTGTATTGACCTCGTCTTCAGCCACGCTCCCACCATCTGACATCTTCATGTTGAATAGCTGTTTCATGAGATGAACCTTGTTGGATATTTATGGTTTCTTATACATCGTAGCTAGGGCATGCATTAATTCTTTTGTGGTTTTCACCTTGGATATATTGAAGGAGATGCTCTTAACAAAGAGAGTCGGATCATTCCTAAAGCCTTCCGATCCAATAAAAACTATTCATCATCTGTCATCTTCTCTCTGTTTCTTCTCTTTCCTTCTAGAGGAATATAGAAGTCCTTCTGATACATATAATCCTCCATCTGCATCTTTCAGAAGACAAAGTTTGAACCATCAAACTTCTCAATTCTAGTCTTCCCTTCTTCCGTCATCGTTCCCACTAGAACTAAACCAATAGCTCTGATACCAGTTGTTGCGCAACACGCCAACAACGCTAGTGAACAGAGATCTAATTTTCGGTCTCACTTACAAACGATAAACAAGAAGAAATATAATCTAGAAGTAGAAAAAAACATACCAATAAACCACAAGACAGAATATACGTAGAAAAACCCCAACAAGGGTAAAAAAACTACGAGTGCAAACTTCCACTATGAAGAAAAACGAGATTACAATCAATATACTAACCTTCTCGATGCTCCCATGCACAGAGATAACCCTTAGCATAGCTTAGAAAACCCTTTTTCATACCCTAGAATAACCCTAGGACCCCTATTTATAGTTTTAGGCAACTTCCTTTCGCACCTTGGTGAAAACTGCCTCAAATTTACGCAGTCCGCACCAAATTCGGACTAGAATCAGCGTAACCTTGACTAGTTGAACCAGGGCCTCGACAGGTCGAGCGGCCCACTCGACCGGTCGAGCACCCCACTCGACTGGTCGAGCACCGCGGAATTCCAAAACATTAGCTCGCTGGATTTCGAGTCGAGCACCACTCGACTGGTCGAGCCAGGCCCTCGACTAATCGAGCGACCCTTTGGTGTGCTGGCTCCACACCTCAACACCAAGCTTGGTTCAAGTCCTTTTAGCTTGATTTGTCATGGTCCAATACATGTATTTAAGGGTACAATTCAGGTGGGCTAAGTCAGGTTAAGGGTCAACCTAGGGACATGAATTGCTTGAAAGCCTTTTCCATGAACTTTTTAAGATTATGTGAGGATGTTGGTAGGTAGATCCAAAGAAAAAATGGGCAGCACAAAAAACAATTATTAAGCTCATCCAAAACTTGTGGCCCATGAATGTTTCCTCCGTCAATGTTCAATCTTCACTTTATACTGTTGTGCAACTCATTTGAATTTTGGATCCGTCACATTTTTAAGCCCGTGTTCTAATATGATCCGGCAAAATGGATAGATGAGGTGGATTTCTCACAAATATTATGATGGCCCCACTAGGCTTCCCATTGTAGTAACTTTATGTGAAAAACTTTCATAGGCAATCTGCATCCCAACTTGCAACTTGATCCTACCTTAACTTCAACTTAAGGTGTAGGATCAAGTGGGATGGAATTGCATTTGGTCATAGGTAAAATAACATTTGCCATTTGGAGTTGACGGGGAAGGATGGGGATTAGTTGGGAGAGAATTGCATTTGGTTCCATGTGATATTTGGTTTGGATTTTGAAATCCACTGTATCTATGGTTCTCACATTGATGCATGTGTTTTATTTAGGTCATCCATCGATATGTACCATTTACACGTGTCATTCAAGTTATATATATGTACAAGTAATCGACATTAATAGTGAATACGATTCGTTGATTATAATTTCATGGTCCATTAAACACAAATTTTACTTAATACAATGGTTTTCTAAAGAAATAATTTAATCCCAAACATGGGAATTGGATGGTCAAGATACCAAGATATTTCCAAACATGTAATCATTGTGCAATAATGGTATTAATCACATATGCAATTACATACCATTTAAACCCACCGACCAAACAGGCCCTTCCAGTCAATCCAATCTGACCGAACTTGATCCCATTATATGCTAATAATCCACATGATGATCTTGAAAACCCATTCCAACCATACATAAATTGGACGCTGATTGGGTGATACCTTGCCTTTCTTGATGGGGCCACTATGATCAAAAAAAGAATTTGTTCCTAAACATAGGAATTTGATGATCAAAATACCACGATATTTCCAAACTTATAATCATTATGCAATAAGGGTGTTAACTCCATCTAATATAATTTCATACCATATAATATAAACCTGCCTTCCCAACAGGTCCTTCCGGTCAATCCAACCCGACTGGACTAAATGCCATTACATGCTACTGATCCGGATGCCACACGAGGATCTTGAAAACTTCTCGGGAGCTGCAAGAGTTTTGGATCTAGCCCATATTTGTGCTTTCCGTTCATCTGGGTCTATGTGACCTGTTAACTTATGAACTGATTGGATGGAAAATAAACATCACAGTGGACCCAAGGAAGGATTCAATGGTAGACATAATTATCACCTCTCCTTCCCATGGTGTGGTCCACTTAAGCTTGGTTCTACCTCATTTTTAGGGTAATAGCCTAAAATGAAGTGAAACAATGGATGGACGGTGTGGATTAAACCGTACATGATGGTGGGCCCCTCATATTCCCAACCTTCCGAGCTTGGAACAGGTGGGGGTAGTACCCAATCTTGGCCCACCCAAACTCGGGTTAGATCAATCAGTTCAGATTGACCAGAAGGCAAGATGCAATCCTGCATGTGTTATGTGTGGCAAATACTTTCTACACAAATCATGCCGGGACGCGGATCGATTAGGTACTACCCCTGCAGCCCTGCATGTGTTACGTGTGACAAATACCTCTATACAATCATGGGGCCGGACGCGGTTTGAGTACTAGGCGAATACGGCTTTGAACAATTATTAGGAAGGGCTGTGTTGGGTTTGGGCTCAGGTCTGTTATGCTAGGCCCATTCCATGCTCAGGACTTGAGTCTTATAGTGTTGGACCAGCTCATTGCCATGGGGAGCCGAGTGTGACCCTGACCATGGGACTGGTTCCCATCTCTACTGTCTATTAAATATCCATCATGCTCTTCCTGAATGATATAAGTTATTCTCACTGAAAATAGAAAATAACAGTGATTAAACAGCAACATACGACCATATAAGGTCCCACGCACCCATTAGTTTGTTGTGCAACTAGTGTGTGAGTATTCGTTATTTAAAGAGATACTCAAACTCAACTAATTGTGTTTGAGGTCCCTTGGTGTTTATATATATAACATCTAAACAGTCTAGCAAGGTAGCCCCAACATGAAAATGGGATGCAACATCCAAATATTAGGTGGACCACACCATAGAAAATAATAAACAGCCACCTCAAAAGCTCCATGTTCATATGAGCCCCATCTAATGGTTGGATCCAATGGACTTTAGGGCATCCAGTTTTCATTGTGGACACTCATCTTTTTCTTTTTCTTTTTTACGTAATTTTTTCCAAAAGACTTCTCATGTCCTTCAATATTCTGAAGTTTTAGCAATCCCAAAAACTAATTATCATACTAACATTGTACAAAGGGATTCCAAAAATAATCCTACTAATGGCTCTAGTTGCCCTGGGCTCCTTGGCCTAATAGGTCCAGTTTCATAAGGCCTAGTCAGGTCCAAAATTCCAGGCTGGACCCAAATAGCAATTAGGACGGACCTAGGTCAAGGTTGTTGGTCCAGTCAAACAATGACAGTAACAAGCTATAATTCTTGTGTGTGTGTGTGTGTGTGTGTGTCTATATATATATATATTATATATATATATATATATATATATATATATATAATATATATATATATATATCTATATATATATATATATATATATATTTGTGTGTGTGTGTGTGTGTGTGTTTTAATGTCATAAGGGTCCATTTGGGCATGTAATTCCGTGTGGATTAAGTCTAACCCTGATTTTGGTGGGGCCCATGCCTTCCAAAGCATTACTTTAGGGTGGTGAATCTGACATGATGGCATGCAGCCTGCATCACCCCAATCGACCCTTAACAAACATGTAGAAATTCCTTAATGGGCTTGTGTTCAGGGTCGTTCAAGGTCAGGTTTTATATTAATGGGCTCTGGCGCAGCTGTAAAGATGGTACCAACCCTTTGAATATGCACCCAAAGTCAGTTTGTTTTCTTTTTTGTTCTTTTTTCTACACATGCACTCACACTAAAATGGGATTTCACCTCAATGGGCACTCGAACCCATGGCCTCATGTTGAAACCTTTTCAGTCTACCACCTAGGCATTAGTAAAGACCCAAAGTCAGCCTCTTTTCATCTTAGGGGTCCTTTGGCACCGTGGATTGGAGGGGATTTGAGGGGGTTTCTTTTGGTTGTTTGGCAGCATATAGTAAACGGGGTTTCAAATCCCTTCTATGAGGGTGTTTACAATCCACGATCAAAGCTTGGATTACACCTAAAATCATTTCAATAGTTGTAGGTGTAACATGTGTGTTACTATACACTATTATTCTATTGGGCACATGGCCCACTAATGATAATCAGCACCGGCCAAACGTTGTCCATGTAAATCAACACCGTCCAAACATTGTTCATGTAAATCAACAATTAAAAATTGTTGGTTAGTCACTTGGACATGATCTTGTACTTGTGGCCCATCCATGACTTGGAATTTCATCGTTTTTAGGCAAAGCATATATTTTAGCCGGCTTATCACAACCATTGTGTCAAAATTTACATATCTCACTAATTAGAGATATTAAAGTTGATTTAGTAAATAAATTCAGACACATGTAAATATACATGCATAGGTACTTCTGGATTAAAGTTGATTCACACTCTTACATGCCAAACACACTGGGAGGATTTCAAATCCAGGGGGTTCTGAATCCAGGGGTTCAAATCCATGCTCCCAAACAGGCCCTTATTTCCATCACATGAATAGGGGATCGGGTCCACCTACGGGTCTATACAATACAAGTGATCCAATCCATTCGTTCATTATGGATCTCCGTACATTGGACCAATATCAGAACAATCACAGAATGGTGAGCATTTAAAAATCAGCGACAAAGAACACTACAATCTGATCAATGATTTTTGTACATATAAAATATTAGAATAAAGGATTAAAGATTGGTTTGCTACTCATTGTCTCGCCCCGTATCAGGTTGTTTTAGGCCGACACTGAAATTGGTAGGTGGTCAATTTATGGAGTTTTATGACGGATGGACGGTCTGGATCATCATAGACAGACGGCACATGTACGATGCAAACCCCCACCTGTCCAAATCGCGTGAGTAGGCAAGCCGCGTCCTCTTTGAAAAAGGTTGGGTCCATATCATCTCTGACAGCGTACGGCTCCACCAATAGCATCTTCCCACGTCTCCTCACCATTGCACCCACTCCGCGTCCCTCATACTCCGAGTGAAAATGACAAGTCATTTTTGTCTCCGCAATCAAAACTCATCAGTCACCAATAATAAGAGGAAAGCCTTCATATTCTGACATGGTGTGGGGATGACACTCAGTTACTTGAAATAGTTAAAACCGGAAGCGGATTGGCTGGTGTACCGCACATTAGCGAGATGGCTGCTGTGTTGACGTCACCAAGTTTTGTGGGTCCATCGTGATGTATGTTTTGTTTCCTTACCGTCCATCCATTTGGAGAGATCATATTAGAGCATAATCCAAAGAATCAGTCAAATCCAAAGTTCGAGTGGACCACCAAAGAAAACAGTGGGGAGAGTGACGCCCACCTTTAAAAAGATCTAAGGGCCTGTTTGGCCGAACCGATCCTACAGTATTAGGAGCGCCGGGATCACAATATCCCAAGATATGCATGACGAGTCAAATAGAGCCGGTGAACTTGTCCCAGGATGTAAGTAATCCCATGGATCATAAAACAATCCACTCATTACCTTAAAATTGATCCCATCCCCTAGTTGGACTGATTGGAAGGTAAAATCCCGAGATATACGAGCATGCCAAATAGACCTAGTGAACTTGTCCCGGGATATAGGAATCTCATAACCTATCCACTGACAGCGGTGGGATTAGAAGGGATTAGGTGGGATGGGATTCATCTGGTCCTGTGCTAATTCCATTCCATGCTTGGGAAGAAGGGAAAAGCTTGGAATTACATTAAATGGAATTGCATTGGGTCCGTGCTAATTTCACTCAATGTTTAGCAAGTTGTGTAGGTTCTACCATGATGTGTGGGCTATATCCACACCGTCCACCCATTTATCGAGATTATTTTAGAGCATGAATCAAAAAATTAGGTAAATCTAAAGCTCAAGTAGACCCCACCATAGAAAGCAACAGGGATTGAATACTTACCGTTGAAAACTTCTTTGAGGCCACATAAGTTTTGGATGTACCTCATTTTTAGGCCCATGCCATAAAATGAGGTTACAAAACAAATTAACGGTTTAAATATAACACGTGTGTTATTCTCAATAATTTCAAATGATAATGAGTATATCCATTCAATGTACCACCGTATTATCAATAAAGCACGGCAATAATTTTATCCGATGGCAATAGGGGACAATCCCTGCCATGGGTAATAATTATGTTTTTTGAATCCCATCCCACCTAATCCCTTCTAATCCCACTCCCCAAACAGGCCCTTAAAATCCATCCCATCCCTCCTAATCCCATGGGATTAGCCCGGCCAAACAGGCCCTAAGGCGGTGGGCTTAGAAGGGATTAACTGGATCGGCTTTAAAAAACATAATTATTATCCATGACAGGGATTGTCCCCTGTTGCCATGGCATGAGATTAATGCCGTGATTTGTTGATAATACAGTGGTACATTGAATGGATATACCCACCATCATTTGAAATCGCTGAGAATAACACACATGTGTTATATGTAAACCATTCATTTGTTTTGTAACCTCATTTTATGGCATGAGCCTAAAAATGAGGTAGATCCAAAACTTATGTGGCCCCAAAGAAGTTTTCAACTGTAAGTATTCAATCCTTGTTGCTTTCTATGGTGGGGTCTACTTGAGCTTTAGATTTACCTTATTTTTTGGCCCATGCTCTAAAATAATCTCGATAAATGGGTGGACGGTGTGAATATAGCCCACACATCATGGTGGGACCTACACAACTTGCTAACATTGAGTGAAATTGGCACGGGACCAATGCAATTCCATTTAATGTAATTCCAAGCTTTTCCATTCTTCCCAAACATGGAGTGGAATTGGCACGGGACCAATGAATCCCATCCCACCTAATCCCTTCTAATCCCACCGCCCAAACAGGCCCTAAGGGTTACAAAAGTTTTCAATGAAGCTGATATTTATGTTTTCCCTTCTTTAGGGCCTGTTTGGCCGGGCAGATCACGTGGTATTAGGAAGGATGGGATCAATTTTAAGGTAATGATGATGGTGTCAGTGGATTGTCTTAAGATCCATGGGATTGCTTATATCCCGGGACAAGTTCACTATGTCTGTTTGGCACGCCGTGCATATCTCGGGAATTTACCTTCCAATCCACCCAACCAAGGGATAGGGTCAATTTTAAGGTAATGATGGTGATGTCAGTGGATTGTCTTAAGATCCATGGGATTGCTCATATCCCGGGACAAGTTCACCAGATCTGTTTGGCTCGCCATGCCTATCCCAGGATATTGCCGATCCCATCCCTCCTAATACCGTGGGATCTGTCTAGCCAAACAGGCCCTTAATGTCTTCATTAACACATAAACAGCTTGGATGTCAAATAAACATCATGGTGGACCTTCGGAAGGTTTCAACGGTGGGTGTCACTCTCCCAATGTTTCCTGTGGTGGGGTCCACCCTAGCCTTGGATCTGCCTCATTCTTTGCACCATGCTCTAAAATGATCTCTCCAAATCTACGTACGGTGTGGATACAACACATACATCATGGTAGGGTACACAGAACTCGTTGACGTCACTTCAGTAGCCAATCTCGCGACTCAACCTGTCAGTCGTCGGATCGCGTCCCGCCTTCGCACGATACGTACCCACACCAGCCATATTGCTGGTGTGCAGTACACCAGCCAATTTGCTTCCATTAAAACCATCCTTCAATCTGAACGCCGATTAGGTGATGAGAGGTAGAGCAGCGAGACTCGCTACTGAAGTGACATCACCAAGTTCTGTGGGTCCCACCATAATGTATGTTTTGTATCCACACGGCCCATCTATTTAGAGAGATTATTTTAGGACATAAATCAAAGATTGAGTCGGATCCAAAGCTCGAGTGGACCCCACCACAGAAAACAGTGGAGAGAGTGACGTACACCATTAAAAACTTCTAAGGGCTACAAAAGTTTTCGAGCAATCTGATATTTGTTTTTTACATTCTTTAATGTCCGTGTTAATCGTATGAACAGGTTGAATCTCAAATAAAAATCACAGTGGACCTTTTGAAGGTTTCAACAGTGGATGTCATTCTCTCCATTGTTTTCTGTGGTGGGTCCACTACAGCTTTGGATCTGCCTCATTCTTTGGATCATGGCTTAAAATGATCTCTCTCCAAATTGACGGACGGTGTGGATACAACATCTATACCATTTTGGGATCTGCAAAACTTAGTTACGTAACTTCAATAGCAAGTCTTGCTACACAACCTGTCAGTAGATAATCCACGTCCCTTCAATCTTGGAATCGGTAGAAAACATCGGAAAGATCCAGAACGCAGACCCCAATGCAGAAGTGAATTGTGTCCTGCTTAGAGCTGGGCATCGGACCGAGTCGGATGGGTCCAACTTGACTCCGTCCGAAATTTATATGGGCTAACCCGAACTCGATCCGATCCGGGACCAAGTCCGGGTCATCTAACTTGAACCAATCCGAACCACCACTGGCCTGATCTGATCCGAGTCTAACTCGGTTAGGGAAACCGAGTCGGATCGGATTGGGCACGGTTTGAATCGATCCTATTTTTTTTTTTTTGAATTTTTTTTTAAAAAAATTAAAAAATTCTAATCCAATTCCGTCCAATGATAATTTGATGACAATATACCTGCTTGGCCTTTGATAATTTTCAAGTTATAAATAAAAAATATAAACACTTCTAAAACCGGATCCCATGTGAGATAATGGTCATATAAACAGCCTAACCATCAATAATAATAATAATAATAATTAGCTCACATACAAAGAACTATTGTTTTTATCGCTTGCATTTTGTGAATTTTACGGAAATAATGGCACAAAACATTCCCTTATGCTAGAAGAAGACGGAGTTTGCTCTCGCGGCATTGATGGAAATACCATCACAATACAAAACAACAATAGAACTTCATCTTCTGGGGTATTCATTCGTTTTTTTAATTGAGTGGAGTCTGGAGTAGCTGAATCAGGATCGAGATGGTTGTCTGCTGCTGCTCGTTTGGGTAGAGACGAGAGAGATTTTGGGGATTTCGGGTTCGGCAGCTGTTTGGGTGCGGGTGGAAGGTAGGGTAAAAAGTAAAAGGTGTGTGTGTGTGTGTGTGTGTATATGTATATATATCTATATATATATATATATATATATATATATATATATATATATAGGGTTATGGTAAAATAGTAAAATAAATAACTTATTAAAAGATCCAGATCGGATCGGATGCAATCGGATCAGATCGGTCCAGATTGACATTGATCTGAACTCGATCCGATGAATGGTCGGATTTGATTGATCCTACTCAAACCGCACTGATCCAGGCCTTCGGTTTGGTTCGAATCGGGTCGGATCTACCGGATCGGGTCGGTTTCTACCCAGCTATAGCCTTGCTTCAACTTGGACGAGGGTTCTGTGGGGCCCACTGTGATATATGGGTTTCATCCTCGCCATTCATAGTTTTTTTCAGATCATTTTTTTTTATAATCCTAAAAATGATGCCGATCCAAGGCTCAAGTGGACCATACAGTACGCCTACCATTAAAAACTTCTTGGTGGCCACTGAAGTTTTGGATTAAGGTCACACTTTTCCCCTTCACGTAGGTCTATGCGACCATATAAACAGCTTAGATGTTAAATAAAAGTCACGGTGGGCCCAAGGAAGGGTTCAACAGTGGGCATCATTATCACTGTTGATCGTATGGTGTGGTCCACTTGACCCTTGCATCTGCCTCATTTTAGGGCTCATATCCAAAAATGACGTGAAAAAAATGGATGAATGGCGTGGATAAAACCATACATCATGGTGGGCCCACAGAGCCCCTGCCTAGATGGATTTCCGTCCCGGTGGGGGCGGGACGCAATCCGCTTTCCCAGGAAGCAGGGAGCAATGGGTTTCGTAAGCCAACCTAGGCCTCTGTGTGGAGCTACCGTGGTATTTCTCTTTCATCGGATCCGTTAATCAGGTGTAACACACAGCGGTGAAGTGAAAATACATAACTCAGCCATGTCAAAAACTGGTGTGGGCCACCGCGAGTGAACTTGAGGTTTTAGGAGCAATCTCATTGCTCCCATTGGTTTGGATATAAGAGTTCTTTTCTCGGGCCGATATTTTGTACTTAGAGTCCAAATGAGAGTTCTCACCTGATGAACGGCGTGGATTCACATATAAAACATGTTGGCCCCGCAGAGCTTGGATGTTTTATGCTCTCAGGGCGCGCTTCAGTGGATCCATGTGGGGCCCACGGTCCAGGTCTTTGTGACCTTATCAGCAGGTTGGATGGTAGATAAACATTCAAGTGGATGTGTATTCAACCATCACTGTTTCCTGTGGTGTGGTCCATCTAAGATTTGTTTCTCCTTTATTTTTGGGATCAGGCCCTAAAATGAACTATAAAAGTGGATGGACGTCGTGGATGTAAGGCACATATATCACAGGGGCCCCACAGTCAGGGATCCACCCAAGCCGCGCCCTGCTCTTAGTAAACTAGGTGTTGTGCAACCTCAACCTCTCATTTTCGTTCTGGGGCGCGCTACCGTGACTCGCGTAGATGGAGGCATGCCTCTTCCCGCTAACCGATCCCCCACTGGGACGAAACATGCATACGATCCATCCCGTCCATCAGATGATCTGCCTCATTTTAACAGTGGACCAAAAAAATCAGGTCGATCAAAAAGTTAGATAGGCCACACCATGCGGAGAAGTTGAAATGGAACACCACTAACAGTTATTTTGAGGACCCACATGGTGTTTACATACCATCCAATCCATTCATCTGGCCCACCTCACCAGAAATAAGGGAACACACGAATTCACGCAATTTAAAAACTCAGATGATCCACAATACATGATAATATAGATTACAGGGGTGATTTTACACTTTTCCCTATAGTATGGCCCACTTTAGTTTTTGATCAGCCTGATTTGTGATATCAAGGTCAAACATAGGGTATCTCACCTGTTGAATGGGGTGGATCTCAGGTTCATAAGTCCTCACCCCATCGTTAGACGTAGTCACGCCCTCCGTACACCTACGCGTGTCACGCAGGGCGTGGATTGGGTACTACCCCACCAGGACCTAGGTAGAGACGGAAGTTCCTTGCCTGGGCTCATTGGGGCCATCATGATGTATATGTTTTATCCAAGCCGTCCATCCATTATGAAAGATCATTTTAGGGCATGAACTCAAAAAGGAGACGGATCAAAGGCTTGAGTGGACCACACCACGAAGCAGTGGTGACAATGACGTCCACTATTGAAGCCTACCTAGGGCCCACCGTGATCTTTATTTACCATCCAACCTATTCATGAGGTTACACACAACTAAATGAAGTGAAAACATAAATATAAGCTTAATCCAAAACTTCTGCAGCCCCAAGAGTTTTTAATAGTATTCATTCAATCTCCACCGTTTCCTGTGGTGTGCTCCACTTGAGTTTTCGATCTGCCTCATTTTTGAGTTAATGCCCTAAAATTATCTTTCAAAATGCATGGAACAAGGTGGACCCCCCGTCCCCTGCCAGGACCGTCCGTCTCTAGCCAGGTCCTGTGGGGATAGTACCCAATACGCGTCCAGTCTCGCTGGCGTTTTCGTTTCTACGGCGGGGCATTGATCTTTTGTTCGGGCTATAACGCCACCTTAGCTGTCCTTCCTCGAGCAGAGCCAGTCAAAGCAAGTAAATGCTCCACAGCACTAATAACTTGCGCCTGCAGCATACGTGAAATTTAAACTAAACCGTTCAAATTTGGGTCCCACTTTCAACGGTCACTGATGTCCTAACTCATTTATGCTGGAAATCAAATGAAGAGCCAAAATGAAAACAATCAACAATTCAAATTCAACAGACAAATGTCTATTAATTAGGCATTACATCTTCCAACCAATCTTATTTTTGGGTTATGATCTATCTACAGCAGTTCCTATTATTTGGAGCATTTAATTCGCAGTACATACACACCGCGTGTAAAATATCTGGATGCACGCGTATGAAGTAATAAGTCTATCAGAGTACCAAATCGCAAATCAATGGTAAATGGCTATGGCAGGTGAGGTGGAAATTAAAACCGGAATTACCAATATGAGATGTCTTCTTTAATGTTACGTGGAGTTCGTTTTTGGTACAGCCCCAACTACTACTCTGCCATTTTATTGAAAGGAGAGAATTATAGCATCCTCGACCAGAAGCGTTGCTCTGTATACTCGGGTTTGAATTATGACAAATGGGGCCTTCTGTTGGGTAATCCAGACCGTTGGTCTGTTGTGTGAAACAAAATATCCTCAATGGGAAGATCCTAGCCTTTCGATTTACTTCCAACAAAAGAAAACAACAGGCTGCATTCCCATTATTAGTGGCTAGGATCTCTCCTTGTCAGATTTTAGTTATATGTTCATACAAACAAGGCTTGGGTCGAGGATCCTGTAATGCATGTAATTCATATGAGTGTATGTGCATTAAGCATCGTGCTCTACAGGCTGTCAGTTGGTATGATTCAGCCCCACGGTTCAACTACTGAAAATGCCAGTATGATTTTACTCTCTGGGGTTGGCAATGGATATCCTTTACCTAATTACCGAACGTATTTGATTAGAGAAAATCAGGTTCGTATATTGGACTTTCTACCCAATTAAAATTTTTACCCAATCACCTGACTTCTGAATGGGTCGAATACGGTCATTACCATTTCCATATTTAGAAAACATTTTTGTACTATTCTCAACTAACTTTTTAGTTGAAAGGTCGCGAAAATTTTATTAAACGAAAAATAGAAAAAATAACAGATAAGGGGAACAAGGAGGCAGCCTAAATTAGCCAAGAAAATCCATATTACATCCCTTTAAAGATGAAAGAGCGATAGCCCCTTCTAAGATTAGCCCTCTTGCTCTTTGAACTATGCCAACCACTAGCTTACTGGAATTATTAAAACACGGGTTGTTTCTTTCACCCCAGATGGCCCACTAAATTCTAAGCAAAGCCATTCTCCAAATAAGATTCCTATCAGTCCCTAGGCATACTCCGTGCCAAGCATGGATCAAACGGTCCACGGACGTTGGGGAGGCCCACCTCATTTGGATGCAGTCGAGCATATCCGTCCAAACCGGACCAACAAAGGAGCAGTGCAAAAAGAGATGGTCCACTGACTCCTCATAACGTTTGGAATGATCATAACACTTTTCTAGAGATTATGAATAGTCAGGACTTTCCCAACCAGCCACCCGAACTCCCAACTGAATCTTGACGAGTACTCGGGAGGGAATAGAAGAACTTAATTGAGAACTTGCTAAATTTGTCGGCCAACCACACTATTTTATCCGGCTCATGATGGATTCACTCCAAAAGAGCAACTATTTTTAATGAATAATATTAAATAATATTAGTGATAGACTGGATGGATATAGAAGTAGCTAATGCTATATCTGCGGAAAGGCCATTTTGTCAACAATCTAGATCACTAATTGATGCATTAGGACAGTCTATCTAGGGGTCCAGCTCCATGGCTCAATGATAGACATACCTTGTTTCAATAATGAGATCATACTATCCAGTGCCCATGTGGTGTGGGTGGGTGTGTGAGCATGTGTGGTGTGTACATAAAAAAATAAAATAAAATATAAGGACAGTCTATCTTGGGAAGGCAATAGATGTCCGTTTACTCAATTACTTAAAATATCTGGCCTAAGAAGATTGGATTTGGCCATGAGATCTTTCATTAGATTCATAGATTTTGCCCCATTACCTAACTTTTAAGTGGGTCGAATATGGTTATTGCAATAGTCAATTCTCTCCATCCTACTTTCACAATAAAGATCCCTGCTATGGAATCTCTCCTATTTAATTGATTGAATGGAAATTGTGGCTATGCTGGGTAGGGCTACAATGTCAACAGTTTGAATCATTAAACAAAAAGCCGCACTTGTGCAAACTAAAAGCCCTGGATGTAGAACCCACTGTTATAAAACTTGCTGATTCAACTCAAAACTCAATCAAGGCAACTCAACTCAGCAAGATTCCGAGCCTAGTCAATGAGAAACTCACTCGTGGGATTGACTCGAAACTAAATTAGCTAGACTTATCGAGTCAGCTCACTGAGTAGCTGAGAAACTGGTTTGTGGAATCGACACATGCACCACATGTGTAGAAACAGAAGGGAGCGGAAGTACGTGGAAACTAGGGTAGCAATTACTTCAATAGCTGTTTATGTATACTGACGCTTGGCCCCAAAACTACGAGCTTTTATATCCAAGCCAAGAGGTGTGTCCAAACCCAAACCAAACACCTACCCACATAGAGAGTTAAAAGGCAAACATACCAACATTAAAATATACCTTTTCAGCCTCGTCAAAAAAAAAAAAAAAAAAAAAAACCCTATACTTTGGATTTTGTATTCGAGTAAATCCCCAGTTCCCATCATTAATTCCCATAAATGCAGCTCCACCAAACTACAAAAACTCTCTATCATGGTGGTATTTATTTGCTCCCTAAAAATGCAGCAGCACTTTTTGTGTGTATATATATTGACTGGTATACCTTGGAGACCATAGCTTCGCTTCAATATCCTTTTCTTCTTTTTGCTTGTCTTTGCTGAGAGGCGGAGCAACTTGTACTTAATTAGCAGAAATGGAGAGGGAGAGAAGCAAAAGGCAAGTGTTGATGTGGCTACTGTTAGTTGGTCTGGTTTCTCACAATATAGCTATTCCGGTGATGTGTGGAAGCTTGGAAGGGGTTGTTGGAGATCAAAAGAACTACTGTCCACCTGACCCACATGCCGGGACTACACCCAAAAGCAAGTTTCTCTCTCTCTCTCTCTCTCTCTCTCTCTCTCTCATTCATATGTACAGTGCCAACAATGCTAATTCTATGTTGCCATGGTCCAGGTCCCCACAAGAGCCCTTCATATGGAACTCCATCACATGGGTCCGGTGGAAGCTACGTGACGCCGCCCAAGAGTGGTGGTGGTTATTACCACTCACCTCCAAGCAACAGTGGACGCACACCCCCTTCCATTACCCTGCCAGCCCCGCCTGTCGACCCTGGCACACCATCAACCCCACCGATGATTCCCAATCCCAACACGCCGCCCTTCTTCACCGGCACTTGCAAGTAAATAACTGAATCAATAATAATAAATAAATAAATAAATAAAACTGTTTCTCCTTCCTACTCCAAATGCCATTTCAGCAAATGATAATCCTAACCACGTTTTCTTAGTCATTTTCAGTTTAGGCTAATTACATTTTGTCTTTGTTGAATACATTTTGAAATCCTTCCGAGAAAGAAATATTGTCTTGTGTGTGGCCCATCTTGATGGAATGGTTTCAGGTGTTGTCACGGCATGATCAGTTGTGGGACCAAGATCTAGTGACTCATGATCATGATGCATGGTAGTTCGTTGAATCACAATCGAAACAGATGTGGTTACATGGTGCCATCACACTTGAACGTTGTAAATTTATCAAGAAATGAAAACTGCACTTACAACAGACCAAAGCTGTACATTTGTGAGAAATCCAAGCCACTCATCAAAAAGATCGGTCCAATCTGATCATGAGAGTTGCCTGTGACTTTGCATCACCTAAATGATCAAAACAACAGAACCCCACTGATGGTGACTACGTTCACCAATAGTAGGTGCAAATGCCATCTTGGCAAATTTGTTGTAGCCATTCATAAGGTGGGGCCCAGGGAAAAATTGCCCTGTTCCAATAAGCAGACAATCCCACTCAACAGGTGGATCACACATGTACAAGAAAAATGGGGAGAGAAAAATATTCGACGTACCCATGCGGCCCACTTCATTAGTGGATCGGCGTGATTCTTTGATCATTGTCTCAACAGTGGGACCCACTTGATGAATGGCTCAGATCTCAAACATACTAACATGTTATACCAATGATAATTTCCTGTAGCTACTGGAGGACGCACCCTGGGCTGATATGGGGACTCTTCGGCTTCTGGGGAACGGTGGTCGGTGCATTTGGTGTGGCAGCTACACCCGTTCTCAGGCAGAATCTTACCTTGCAGCAGGCACTCGCCAACACACGCCGCGATGGGATCGGCGCCCTTTACCGAGAAGGGACAGCGGCATTGCTCAACTCCATGGTTAACAAGAAGTTCCCATTCACAACCCAGCAAGTCAAGGATTGGTTCTCGGCGGGCCTTGCATCTGAAAAGGTTGCCGCCGCTCAGGCCCGCCTCTTCAAGCAAGCCAATGAGGGCCGGCTCAAGCCTCGAGCATGAAGAAGATACTTCTCTACTGTAGTAGTGTTGTTCTCTCAATCTCCTGTTTGTTTCATTTTGAGATAGTTATTATGGTTGTGTGTGATGACGATATCTAATAACATATAGATAGATGATATCTCATTTAAATATTAGCTTGTTTAGGGACAAATCGTTCTAAAATTGTCAGCCTTAGAGCGTTTGGCTTAATCTAATTAAGAATGTTCTTTGTTTTTTAAGCATATGCATGGTTTGAACAAAATCTATTGTCCCAGCAAGTGGGACGCACACAGGATCACAGCAGGAAAACCTGCATGGTTTGAACAAGATCCTAACCATCTGATCAATGGGTTACTACCTGTTGAATGTGGGCCAAATGCCCTTAAAATCTAAGTCTATTAGCAGGGCATCGATTGACCATGATTTGTGGGCCATGGTTCATACTTGATGCTGGAAACTACTTCCCTGCTCAATTCTGTCTTAAGGTCCATATTTAAGCTCTTTGGGCCATCTTTCCACAGAACCCAATTTCAGCACTCCACTTTTTTTGGGTACCAAATTTATGAGCAGAGAACCTATAAAGGTGCACAGATATAGGAGGATTGTGACATCGCAGGATGTTGACTCTAATGCATGTCCCTTAGTCACTCCAAAAGAGGAATTTCAACCCCAAACCACAGTCGTTAGTTAGCTCATTATCTTTCCAATGAGCTGTAGATGGCCCAAATTCAACACATGAGGCGACTCTATCCACGAGAGGGGCTCTTCTATCTGAGAATTCTGAATCCTCTCGCATAAAACAGTGGCCAGTTTGTCCCCACATCAAACAGTTGTAACAGGAACTCTCTCTCTTTCTTTTTTCTTTTTCTTTTTTTCCTGTTTCTGTTTCTTTTCTTTTCTTTTTTCCTTCTTTTTTCTATGAAGGCCTTCATTTGAACTACTCAGCGTAAATCTAAAGATCATTTCATCATTCTCCCCAACCACTTGGCGGAAGCTTCTTTCTGGTTGGTTCCCTTATAATTTCTCATTTTGATTACTCACAGAGGTTAGTTGCATGTTGGAGTGTAAAGCTAATGCCTGTAAGTTCTTTTTTGTAAGTCACAAGTAATCTTATTTGGATGCATGTTGTAAGTCACTTACAGGTAAATTGGTTTTTGTGTTTAGATAACTTATAAGTTATTCACAGGTAAGAAGCTGTATATTCACATCGAACCAAGTTTAGCGAAGGGAATCATTCTAAAATATTATGATTACATTTATAAATAATAATAATAATAATAATAAAAAGACTTGGCACCAATATATAATTTTGTTATGCCCATCTAGATAAATATTGAAGCCAATTCTTAAGCTAAAACAATTATCGAGTTATTGTTAAAAGTGACCCATGGATTCAAAATACCTATAATATAGAGAAACAACTTAATATAAGAATCGGTAGGAAACTATGGGAAAATTTTAATTGGGCTCATTAAGAAATATTTTTGTTGTAGCTAGATGATTGGGTTCTTTTGCCAGATTTACAACAAGAAGAATGACTATATGAAAATAGTGCAACATACTAAAGAAACATCCCACAAAGAGACTATGGAATCTTTCGAAGCCATTAAAGACATAGATCAGCCAGAACTCCAGGAGCAGATGTTGATGACAACTCATTTATAGAGTTGAATCGTATATGATTCAAATTATTGGAAGCAACTCAGCTTTCTCACTCAATGCCAATCTTGAAAGCCTTAATAGAGCCTGATCACTGGATAACTTCAGGGACCACACATAAGATGGTTTAATAAAATAAAAATGGTCCATTTTAATGGGCAATAGTTAATATTATATGGGAAAAGGTACTATGCGCTCCAGCTGATGGGAACGTCCCATGAGGTCGAGCTGTGTGGGCCCCACCGTGATGCGTTTCGAACATCTACCCCATCAGTCAGATGCACCATTCCATCGTGGGCCTAGGTCTCAAAAATCAAGCCAATCCGTGACTTGTGTGGGCCACACCACATACAGAAGTTGAGAGGGGCCGTGCACCATTAAAACATTCATAATCATTTTTTGGGCCTACCGAGATGTGGTTTGCAAATCCACCCCATCCATTATGTGTGTCCCACTTGGATGAGGGTTCAGACCAAGTTTCAGCAGCATTCAAAACTCAGGTGGGCCCCACCAAGTGCTTTTATATGTTTTGGCACATCTGCACATGTTTTTAGATGGTATGGCCCACCTGAGTTCCGTATACGGCTGATTTTTGGGATATCCATAATTTAAAGGGGACCCATCAAATGCACGGTGTTGATGGTCGACACGCATCACGGTGGGGCCCACACAGCTTGACTCATGGGAGGTTATCATGAGGTCCAGCGCATATTACCTTTTCCATATATATATATATATATATATATATATATATATATATATATATATAAAAGAGCAATGGTCCACCATGATGGACTGCATGGGACCCGCCTTGATGTATGCTTCATCAGTTCATTATGAGGCATGGCCCGAGAAAAAAAATCCAAATCTTAGATGAGCCACACCACAAGAAACAATGGTAATTGAATGCCCGCCAATAGTTCTTCATGTGGGCCACAAAAATGTTGGATCAAGCTTATATTTATGTTTTCCCTTATCTATGTATGTGTGTCCTTATCAATAGGTTGGATGGCAAATAAACATAACGATGGGCCCTATGTAGTCTTTAATGGTGGACATTCAATCACCACGGTTTCTTGTGACGTGACCCACTTGAGATTTGGATTTGCCTCATTTTTTTGCCCAAGCTCTAAAACGAGATTGTAGAACTGATGGACAGTGTGGATATATCAATACATAAGGTGGGCCCCACTGTCACGGCCTCACCATATTGGGCCCAATTCAAAAGCAAGAAAGAAAGAAAAAAGCTCGTAACCCTAGCAACCGGAGAGAGGCGCACGACAATAGTAGAGAGAGAGAGAGAGAGGAGTTGATTGCAGGTAGGCCGTTTCCCTCTTTTCAAAAATCGGAACGTTGGGCCTGTAAGTCACAGGGAAGTGACTTCTCACCCCCAGCCCCCTGCAACAGGTTGCAAGTCACTTACAAGTGAATTTCCTTCCTCAAACACCACCTGTAAGTGACTTCCCTGTTAAGTCACTTACATTTTACCCAACTTACACCCAACTTACAGGCATCCAAACAGGCCCTAAGGGATCTCTATGACCATCTACCAGGTGTGGGCCCTGCTTGTCCATGCCCCTACCATGTACTCATCTACTGGGAGCAGGTCTTAGAGGCATTGACAAAGTAGTGGATCCTAACGAATATAATAAGCATGCAACCGGACAACGGAACCATAAAAGGTAAATTCAAGGAGCAAGGATCCCAGAGAACAATGGCAAGAAAGATGGTATGGGATTAAGGGCTGGCTTGCAAGAGGACACAACAGGCAGTTATGCCCTATTTCAAGACCACCCAGTTTGGAAAGTGCAAAAACCCCATTATGCATTAAGAAAGGCGTTCCATAACACTAATGGCAGTTGTTACGGCAACCACAATTACCATTACAATATGGGTTGTAACTGCCGTTACGAACATAATTTTAAAAAGATAAATATCTCAGCCACATAATGGTCCATTAGCAACCCAGTAACAGTCCATTACAGGGCTGCTACAGCCGTTACGGAAAAATACAGGGCAGTTTCGGGTCAATATTTTCATAACAGCCGTAACGACCCTGAAACGTGTAATGGTTACCACTGTTACTGTTACGTAACCATTTTGGACTACCTTGGCATTGAGCGGGATGGAAAAACTCAATCAAACTAGCTCCCTGTTGCCTTTTAGGGCCAATGGCCATTCTGCTCAATGTTAACAAACACACATACCTCGTGCATTGACAACATGCAGTTTTGAGACCAAGCATCCCTGCTGCAATCTAGGATCATGTATTAGAAACCATGCTGATGTTTGTATTTGGTCAAGCCGGTACTTGCAATGTTAACTTCTGTGAAAATCACCACACATCATAGGCATTATGCCTTGGTTGTGACTTGCGAGAAAGGGTGACATCATCAACTTCCATTTAAACCATTATAAAATGGCAAATTTTCCTTCTAATTTTGGTAGTAGAATTGTGTAGAATAAAGTAGGAAATGGGTTATGGTGCAAATATCATTGTGCTAGATATAATTAATTTTGATGTTTGGTGATTCTCAACCTTTTCATCTACACGTTTTCTTAAACCAAATAATTTTAAAAAAAAGTTTTGGGAGTGTTTAACAAGTTAGAAGTGTTAACCAAAGAATTTTTAAAAAGAGTACACATTTCTAAAACTATAGCTTTGTAGTGATGAATAAAGCTGATGGGGGTTTCAACATGCTTTCAATGGAAATGCTCTCAATTTCATGTCCTGAACTCCGGCTGCATGAAATAGGCAGACAAAAAACGACATAACTGGAACTGCAATATTCCTAAATTTTACGAATTATGTTAGTGGTAAATGCAGAAACCTTTGGATTGAAGCTTTCAAACAGCATCACACATAAATAGCAGATTGTCTATGGTTGAGCTTAAAGACATCTTTGAGAGGATCTATTTAAAATATCTCGATAACACATGGATGAAGAAATTACAGGAAAATAGCCTCTTTGAGAAATAACCACTTTCTAAATGGATATAAATTAGTAACACTGATGGATAAATTCAACCATAAAATGCACAATAAAGGATCTATACAACACAGAATTGCCACAACAGCGAAAGACTTGGGCTGCATTTGGATACACAAGTGAATTGGATTGTGAACATCCAATATAAGAAAAGGAAATGACAAAAGCCAATGATGTTTCCTAGCATTACTGATAGGGGTGCAACTAGGGTGAGTTGGTTCAGGTTGTGGGTCAACCCGAGCCCAACCCAACTTCAAGAGGACCTAACCGGCAACCCAACCCGACCCAACCCGAATTCCAACCCGAGGAGCCCAACCCAAATCCAAGAATTCCTCTAAACTGAGCCAACCCGACCCGACTTGACCCAACCCACTTAACCTAAACCAAATTTGCTCAACCTAATTTCAAATCGGGTTAGAATTTTCCAACCCTAACCCAACCCAAGGACCTTGACAACCCAACCCAACCGGAACTCAGGTGGGGTCAGTCACCTGAACCTAAGTTGCAGCCCTAGTTAATAATGGAGAAGTAGCTCTTGAACTGCAGTCACTTTCATTCAAGACAGATGTGAAAGTAATGTGATCACGTTTTAGACCCCTAACACTTTGTACGAATACACAGGATGGAAATCACATTTTGGTACATTTCACTTTATGGGGAATAGTAATTGCAATTCAATTCACAAAAGCATCCATATGCACCCTTACTAAGCATACATCGAATGCAAGAAAGAACAAAGAAAAAGAAAACACAAAACTTCGTCAAACGTACCTTAAGATCAAGGTTTCACCCATGCAGGTCCGGTTCCATGCCTCAGTGGTAGACAGACTCTGTTTCAACACTGAGATCATGAGATCGAGTGCTCATGTGGTATGGGTGTGTGTGTGTAAAAAAAATGGTATTCACTCATGCTATAAATTTATGAACAGAAAAGGTATCTGTTTAACTGAGAAAATTAACCCCACTTTCCACCTTCCTTTCCTACACGGAAGCCTTTGATGGATCTTAGCCCCTCCTCTGTTCAGGTTTCACCTCAGATTTCCAAGACATAACAACTCCAGAAAACAGCTATCAACTTCAGAAACTTCTCCTTCATATCATGTATTTCAATCGACCGTAGAATGTCCATTTTTTTTATTTTTCAGTTCAAAATCTCTTTTTCTATTAGCAGGGGCAAATGAGAATCTGTAGAAAAGATGTCAGTCATCCAATATTCAAGGACTCAACAATCTCTCCTATGACAATAGCAACACTGTTCAAAATGTCCACCTAGTGATCAGGTCATGTGAGATTCAAACCATTTGAATATTTGCTCTGACTGCAAACTGGTCATCTCATGGTAGGCAAATGCAAGATTCATCTCTTCCTGAATGTGATTGGCCCATTCGTTCTTATCAGATAATAAATCTGTTCCCTCGATAGCTTCCTTCCAAGGAATCGCACGCCCGTCATTTCTCATATAACCATTATCGTCCATGAAACCTTTATCACGGAATAGTTCAAATAGCTTGAAGGAAACGGTCTGATCCAAACCTGGAATCCTGTCTGATAGAAGGTCTGGAGTCAAGGGAAACTCCATACATTTAATCTCGGCCACAGGGATTCCTTTCTTCTTAAGAGCTTCCATGTATTCACCTATCATCTTCATACGTCTTCGGTCTTTGGGCATGTGTACGAAAAGGGTAGGAGGGTAATCTGCCGGAATATCCATAGCACCAAACTTCCCTTCTGCAATCATCAATGTAATGGCACTAAATCTCATTTCTGTGGCAAGTACAGAAACAAAGTACCCTCCAGAAGATGCCCCTAGAGCCATAACTGGAAGCTTTTTGAGCTTATTTTCCCCAATAAACCATTTAATAATTCCTTTTACCCTATCTTTTTCCTTCCCAAATGACCAGCATATTCCAGTGCTCGATACTGTTAGGACGGCGAATTTCCGAGCGAGAGCATTAAGGACAATAAGCCTTTCCTCGGGCAAGCCAACACAATTCGGGCAGCTCGGCGATCTGTCCCAAAAGTTCACCGCTCGACCATTGCACCCATGTGCTAGAAAGAGAACAGCCTTGGGCGAATCAGGTATCTGCCAAATCACGTCTGTTCCATTCATGAATTCTAAAGAAGGGTGGAATTCGACGGAAGACCTAAAGCTGTTCCATTTTAGCTTAGGAAGACCAAACGAAGTATCAGGTTTTCCCTTGTTTTTCAGAAGCAATATGAAGACCGTGAGAACTAGAAGAGATGCAAAAGCTGCCAGTCGGAAATTTCCTGCTCCATGCCATGGTTTTGTTGGCCTGTAAACACGCCTCATCATTTCTGCAAACACAAATCATAGAAAGATAAGGACCAACTTGGATATCTTTACAATGTGGATTGGCCTTGGAATGAGAACACAACCGCAACAGTTCCAACCCATTAGCATGCCGTTCTCATTTTGGGGCACGTTTTGCAGACATGAGCCTTTGGTGCACATCCAGATTCCAGACAGATGCACCAAACAGCTCCACCTCTGCAAAATTTATATGAGTGACGGGAAGTCCGTTTGATTCCATTTGCATTCTAGGGTATGCCCAAACAGGTCTTCTCTAATCCAATTCAATTTGATCAGCTTGAATTTAAAACGCCCTCTTTTCCACTGGATGAATTCAATTAAGAGAAATTCCAAATGTTCATGAAATGATCCTCAAGAAAATGACAAGAATTGATCACCTACAATTACAATGTAGAATGCTTAAAGACTACATGACAATCTGAAGCCCCATCAAATCATGATTCACAAAACAAAGCAAATTCCCTTAAATCTGCAAAGGAAAATGAAAGGAAATAACAAAAAGAGACCTAAAGAAGAACATGGATTCTTGCATGACTAAGAAGGTATCCTTCAGTGTAGCAGGCCTGCCACAACCATCACACAGCACCCTATCTTCAGCATACGCGTGAGCCTGTATGGTGATCCAGACCATTCATCCTGTGGACCCCACTGTTGATGGACCAAGGCCAGTAAATTACACCGAACTGACCAATGCACTATAACATGCGTTTCAACCATCCATTCACACCCTACCAATTAAATGGTTGGATCGTCCAATCAGCCCCATACATGAGGCTCTTCCCAATCCACAATGAGGCCCAGTGGATCAAAGGTCCTGATATCCGTACAAGTGACCACGTGTACGGTAGAGATTGGACGATGTATATTTCTGCTCAACCTCCAAACAGATAATAAACTAATTAGCAATTGCAGCATTTTAATTTCGTTAGTATCCAAGGGTCGTGATTCAATGAGGGATCCTCATTTGAGGAAGCGGAAAACGTGACAGAGATCCTGGCCATTCATCAGGTAGGGCACACTGCCAACATTCCATAGACCAAATTAATGTTGGCCCACTGATCAGACAGGTCGAGAAAAATAGTGTCCAATGGTTCAAATTCAACGCACGTGTGTGGCTCACTTGATGAGTTTACTGCCTGAATATTTTCGTCTGTGGCATGTTCACAATGCGTCCTACATGATGAATGGCCCGGATCTCTGACACGTGTTCCGGAGGGGCCCTCATTGAATCACAGCCCTAGAAAAATCGGAATCAGGCTGAAATTTGCAACTGGGAAAATCTCAATCTCAGTGAATTCGCTTGAAGTTTTAAGAGGATTGGAGGAAAAACTAATCCAAATTACAAACGTAAGAAATCGTGAATTGATGGAAACTTGAGAATCAAAAGGAAAAGTAATGAATTCGGAATTCTCGTACCTGGAAAACGAAGAGATCCTTGTAGAAAAGGAAGAGGAAAAGCCCCCTTTTCCTATGCTGCGAAAGAGATTTCTCGTGAGTGAGAGGAGATTCGGTTGGCGTTAGGTACAACTCGGGCGGGTCGGTTCGGGCGCGGAGGGGTACCACCAGGACCTAGTTAGACGCGACGATCCTGTAAGGGGATATGTGGGGCCTACCGTAATGTATATGTTTTATCCACACCGTCCATCCATTTTTACAGATCATTTTAGACCATGGGATTACAAATGAGGCATATTGAAGACTCAAGTTGACCACACCATTGGAAGCAGTGAAGATTGAATTCCTACCGTTGAAAACTTCCTAGGCCCCACTGTGATGTTTATTTACCATCCAACCTGTTCATAAGGTCACATAGACCTGTATGGAGGACAAAAATAAATATCAGCTTGATCCAAAATTTCTGTGCCCCCAAGAAGTTTTCAACGGTAAGATTTCAATCCCCGCTGCTTCCTTTGGTGTGGTCCAATTGAGCCTTCAATCTGTCCCCATTTTACGATCATGCTCTGAACTGATATTTCAAAATAGATGGACGGAATGGATAAAACATAAATATCATGGTGGGCCCCACAGAGCCACTGACATGACCGTCCGTCTCTAGCTAGTTGCTGGTGGAGGTTCTGCCCATCCAAGCCCAGTTGGGTCCGGTTGAGGCCCAACCCAAAATCAAGAGGCTCGACCGAAAGCCCGAGTTACCTAACCCAAGACAAGGTTTTTAATATTTAATTCGGTCCATGGGTTGGATTGGATCAGGTATGATCCGGTTAGGTTGGATTAACACTAATAAATTAACAGATGAAGTGAAATATTACCTATAAAAAATAGCAATATTAAAATAAAGATTACAATCTTAACCTTTGATTTTTATATTGAATGAGAAACATTGAAAATTTTATCTGTCTACTGATGGTGATTGTTGCAATCCTCCTTTTAATGTAAGTTTCTTTTAGGGTTGCCCATTTTCCATAGAGTCCGCAACATGGACTGTAATCTGATCATTGGACCACGCAGCATGTGGTGCCTAACAGGGGTGTACATCCAGTCGAGCTGGCCTTAGCTTGACTCGGCTTGGCCACTAGCTGACCTCAGCTCGAACTTGGCTTGGCTCCGTCCTCGAGCCTGACTGGCTAGCTCGGCTCAGTTCAGTCAACAGCTCGGGCCAATTCGAGCCGAGTTCGAGCCAAGATCAAGCCGAGTTCGCCATTGCAGCATTTTCACAAACACCTGGACTGCACCTTCAAAATCTCATTATATTTAAGACAGCAGCAATGGTTTTACAAGTATTTTATCAAACACCTTCTAAGCAACATAAAAATTAAGAAAAAAAAAACAAAGGATGTTGGTTTCATATACATACTTTCTTTGTCACCAGCCACACTTCTTTAAGTCATTTCATCAAACACTTGGTGAGCAACATCAATATCAAAGTAACAGAGTCACCGAACTGATTCGATCCGAGTTCGATTCGAGCTGCGTTTGATTCGAGCCAAGTCAATCTGGGGCTAGCTTGAACTCGGTTCGAACTCATTTTCGAGCTCAAAAAATCAGCTCGACTCGGTTCGAACTCAGCTTCAAACCGAGTTGAATCGAGCTTTTTCGAGTCGAGCTAACCGAGCTAGCTTGATTCGTGTACACCTCTAGCGCCCAATGAGCGGCAACACACCTTAGATCATGAAGAATCGTGATGGAAGCAAAACAAACTCTTCTAATAGAGTTTTAAGTCTTATTAATTGAAGAGCTTTTCTGTGAGGAGATGGAACAACATGTGTGAAAGATCTCCAAGGAGCCCACTCGTGCTAGAAATCCGTGCCATTAATCAAGTAGTGCACAATGTAAATAGGCTATGGACCAAAAAAAAAAATAATTATGGACACCTGATCATGCAGGTCAAATGTCAGGTTGTCCGGTCCTTACTCTTGCTTTGGTGGTAGACTCTCAGGAGTTTCAACATCTGGTCAAGGGTTCTAGTACCATAGGTGGTGAAATCCCACTACGGCACGAGTGTGTGGGGGTGTGTGTGCGTGTGTTAAACAAAAATAAAAATAAAAATGTCAGGTTGCCCAAGGACTCAACCCAAACCCGATCCAACAAAACCAAACTGATACTTTGGGTGGGCCCAGTTTTGTTCGGCTTTACTCAACCGAAGTAGCACCCTGATTGGCATTTCTACTTTTCATCCTTTGGATGCTCACACAGCTCATTTGTGAAAAAGATGTCTAAAGGACATGGATGTCATGGTGTTCTGTTTGGCAATGGCACACGTGCATGAGATATGGGACTTTTAAATCCTCAAATGTCAACATGCCAGGCTATGAAACATTAAGCAGATTATGTTGATGCAGTGGAAGGATTTCTCCGTGGACAGCTGTATACATTCCACCCTTTCCACTTGCATCACAACTTTTTAATTTGCATATAACCCATCCGAGTTTGGAAGCCTTTTGTCCAAGGAACACGTCCAGTAGCCAGCTCATCTGCAGAAATCTCAGGAACGCGTCCTTCGACACCTTTCTGCAGATGAGCTGGCTGCTGGACGCGTTCCTTCACCACCTTTGTCCATGAAAATCTCGCATCCAAATGCAATAAATTCCCTCGTGGACATGGACATCCATGTCGTGGGTGGAACTTTCCATGCATCCAGCCCACCTCTAAGCCACATCTTCGAGCCCTCACATGCATGGCTTGGACCTATTAGCTTGGCCAGTGTGCTAGGCATAGGTTTCACATGCATGGCTTGATCAATTTTTCAGGTTGGGCTTCGGCCTTACATGTATGGCCTAATTAATTTTTGGATTGGACTTGGCCTTTAGCATTTTTAATTTTAATCCTCCATAACTATTTTAAGTTGAATGTTGATTGTTGGTTTCATTCTTCTAAAATATTTATTTTTTTGTGCATGTGTGGCCCACTTAATAAATAGATAGACTAGGAAAATTCAAGGGGAAATAAGGTTTTTTTATTATCAAATTTTGGACCGGTCAGGTCAGATGCAACGAAATCTTTCTCCTTTGGATTGCTATGTTAGGATGGGATTGGGTCTTGGATCTTAAGTATCAGGTTAGGTGCAGGCCTAGCTTGGCCTAGCCCATGCTCAGCCCATTGCCATCCCTACCCATTCATCATCAGTGCATACATCACATGTGGAAACTAGCCGCACGTGTTTTACCCTAAAAATGCAGCATGGCCAAGGGTGCACCCTGGGTTGGGCTTAGTCGGAACCCTAGCAGCTCAATCTAAAATTTTGGATAGGTTGGGTTGGGTTGGAATTGCACAACCCAAATACAATTGTATACTAGCATAAATTATTATATTTTAGTCTACATATAGTATAAGATACCAAGTTACTATTATTAGTAGCTATTCAAGTGGGCCACAAAATAGGAAAAAATGAGGCTTGAATGGCCACAGTTGAAACATTCAAAGGGTTAGAAGTTTTGTGTTAAGCTGTTGCACCTTATTTTTGGCCATTATAGAAAAAATCAATAGGGGGACGACATATGGAATTGCATGAGAAATAGAAGGTGGTTAAAAATATCTTCAAAATACTTATAGTTTTTTTTGCGAAATTATGAAGGGTGTAAATCCAATTTTACACATCATTAAATGATCGATGAAGTAATGTGGTCGAGTTATCCAAAGGTTTAATGAGTGAAGAAAGAAATGCGATCAAACAATTTAAGATACAGAAGGTGTCTAAGAGACAAAATCTAGCCGACATAAGAAAAGCAATTACAAAATAAAACATAACAAGAGAGATTTAGAGAGAATCTTTTCAACTATTGTAACTGTTGCAAAAAAAAAAAGAAAGTATCAGTAAGAGCAAGCTGCAAGAGAAATATAAAAATAGTAGAGAAAATCAACAAAGCAAATAAGTCTTATACCAATTAAACCAAACAAACCTATCAATTTATCTTTTATCTCAGCTTTATCTTAAGAGTGACTATAGTTCTTTACTATAAGTTGTAGTTGTAATCCAAATTCCGCTTATACTTGTTCTTTATCCAATATTACTTAGTCTTTTTAAGAGACATATTCTTGCAGTCGCTCCTAGTGACCGATTGTGAGGTTTTTTTTTTTTTTTTTTTTTTTTTATAATTGCACTGTTATTATGAAAAGTCATTTCTTATGAAAGTTACTAAGCAATCCATCTTAAGATGAAGAACTCCACCATCTAATTATTACTTGATCATTATAAATTTCTATAAGTGATTAAGTGACCGATCTTCTTAAAATTTGATTATATAAATTTATATTGAACATATCTGCTTATTTCGGCACTTGGTGTCGAAGTTGATCGGCTTAGATCGAATTGCTTTATCAATTCCGCCACGCATGCACACAATACACTTGAAAGAAAGAAACCTAGCACCAACACAAGCTAATATTTTTATGTTTTCTGTTCATCTTAGTGGAAATGATCTTATAAATGGTTTAGATAGCGTATAAACATTAAGGTGAACTGGAAGATTTCCACTATATGCATTCCCTCCCCACTTGTTCATGTTTGTTTATGTGACTCACTTGAGTTTTAGATCCTTCTTATTTTTGAGATCATGTTGTAGTAAAAGCTAGAAAAACGGATGGACGGGGTGGATTACTCACAAGCATAACGGTGAGCCCCACCTAGCTTCCAGATTACAAGAACTTCCTGCGGCCGGGTGTAGCAGGCAATCCGCATCTCGCGGATGTGCTGCACTACTGACTAAAGACCTCTGGTCATTAGATTTATAAACGGTCTATTTATTCTTCCACGTGTAGCCCACCTGTGTAACGTCTCGGAAAAATCCGTACAAAGACCCGAGTAACACCTCAGGCAAAAATAACTCAGGACCAAATCCTTTAGAAATTAGACGAAATTAACTAAGCACTAAACTAGATTAGCTGTGAAATTAGCACTAATCACTTTAAATACGAACTGCAAGACCCAAAACTTGTAAAATCCTTAACATTACATTACCCTATAACTTAGGATCAATCTCAAAACCCAGTTGCTCTTGGGAGCACCTTGAAACTTCGTATCGGACTTGGACCGCGCGTCGAAAGTCCGATTACAACGAAACCAAACGGTTAGGACCGCCTTACTAGGCTTGACGACCATCTCGGAAATCAAGTCCTAATGAACCCAGAAACGCGCAACTTGAGCCCAGAGCGAAGTGTGTTAGAAACGCGAATATCTTTAGAAATTGAGCTCAGATTTAAGTGATTTGGGCCGTTCGCTTGCGGGCCAAATCTAAACTTTCAGACCGTCAAAATCCGACCTAATTACACCCTTGGATCAGGAAATTTTTCCAACACATGTCAGTGTACTTGTCGCCCTGATCGAGTACCGGTGACCGTTGAACTGAAACAGGTCCCCCGCGGCCAATCTACTAATTCGATCGGACTAAAAACTTAACTCGACCTAGATCCAATGTCAAGGAGCTTCAGTCCGACCGCATGTAGAAAATGAGCCTCCAAAAGTGCTCCGTTGGATCGAAGCAGGTGCCTTTTGGCTATAACCTAAGTATACCTTGGCCCTGGGGCCATTCCCATCAATTCTGGGCCTATATAAGGGCTTTAAACCCTCTCTCTCTCTCATTTCATACGAATTTGCAACCCTAAGAGAGAGAAGAGAGCAAAGAGAGAAGGAAAGAGAGAGAAAGTGGGAGAGAGTTCTTGGGATTCGATCCCATCGCTCCACGGGCTTAGCTACCGTTTCTGCATCGCCGGCGATTCTGACTTCGTTCGTAGGTAAGAAAATCTAACCCTAATTTGTTTTAGGGTTTCCAATAGTGTAAGTGATGAAATAGGTAACCTATTTCATGCTATAGGTGACCGTTGTGCCGTAGACAAAGGCTTTGTGTTTAAACCGAGTTCATTACAAGTCTACCGGCGAAAGGTGCGGACTATAAATGTTTAGGTTATAGTTTTCAAGGCTTTCAATGTCAGTTAATGATTTATGACTGACTTGAATGTTATCACATGCTTAGTTACGAGATTTTCCACACTTTACACGTATATATGAACTATGTTGAACATGTTGTATTCCATGTGTTTGTTGATATGCTTGAATGAGTATGGAATTGGGATTCGTATTTGCCATGATTATTCGTCGTGAATATATGGCCGTTATGCGTCTGACAACTCCTCGGTGAAAGGATTTGTCCTAATTCCTGTTATCGCCAACATACGTTACGTATGTTATAGTGTGTAGTCTAAGTGTTTGTTGAAATGACTGAATGAGTATGGAATTTGGATTTGTGCTTACCATGATTATTAACAATGAATATATGCTTGTTGAGTACGTGGCAACTCTTTTGTAAAAGAGCTTGCCATGATATATGTTATATCTAGTCTAATATGTGTATGTCAAAATGTGTAGCCTATGTGTTTGATAAAATGCCTCAATGAGGAAATACCTATTGAAATGCATGTAATGAGGGTGTTGAGATAGGATTCTCATCTCCCTTAACTATAGTTATAGTTTCCTTTATAGTTGAATACCTATGTATGCTAAGATGTACACTATGTGTTTGTTGAAATGCTCAAATAAAACTTATATTTAAGTTGGTTGCTACATGCTGTATTAGACTAGCACATATGTATTCCTGTCTTATTTAAAGTGTGTTTGGGGCTACGATGTAGTCTAGGCAATCGGTAACGGTTTACGATCGGTGGCCAAATTGTTTCAGCTATGACAGATACGTTCGAGGAATCCGAGTCGTACGTCGTTTGATGACAGTGGTTAGGCCACGCGGAACGCTTGTGCACTTCATGTCGATTAATTCAACGTGCGCTCGTACTAGTCGAGCTTGTCTAGCAACCCAACTGGCCCGATGTATGTTCATCATGTATGAACGTTACTGCTTGAATCTAAGGTAACAAACTCACCAGTGAAAACCCGTTCAACCTTGGTACCTCGATCCGCTAAGACTCATGAGCCGGACATGGTGGTATAAGACACCGTGGTCATGCTGTCGGCCTACGCTGGGCGACAAGCCTCCCTGTAGTGACCAGTGAGCAACCCAAACTCGTGAGCAGAATACGGTGTTATGGGACACTGTATTCGAGCTGTCGGCCTACCCTTGCGCAGCCTGGCTATGGTCACCAGTCGGGTTGGTGACGAGCCTTCGAAAATAGACTGTCAGTTGATAGGGTGTGGGTGGTAGTGACCTCGAGTATACTCTGAGATTGTGTTGAGGCGACGAGTCTTTCTGTAACAACTAGAGTATAAACTACGCCTACACTGATCAGGTGACGAGCTCTTTGTAGTGACTTAGAACCGCAACATCGTATGAGATTTACTAGTATTGACGACCCTAGAATGGATCATTGTTTGGGAATTGATATAAAGGAGGTACCTTAGCTTTCCAATCCTGCTGTATGAATAAACCTAAGGAAGAACCTGGCTAATCATGTGCATGCACTGCATTACGTGTGCCTTTGGCGTAGCAGGTCAAGCACTGAGGAAGGGTTGTATGCCACGATCGTGAGATGAAGTCCCTGAGGGAGCGCAGGCGAGGGTATGCATCATTATTTCATATCATTCTTGCATTAACAAGAGTACTTGGAACCTGATTGTTGTATTGCGTTATCATTACTGCTTGACTGAATTAATAATATGTTAACCTTTGCTTTATTGTTCCACTAAGTTGATCACTCACTCCTACGTTATGGGACGATGTTTTAAACACCAACCAGACCCTGTTTTAGTTTCAGATGATGACGATGCTTGCAAAGCAGAGCCGGACTTTTATGATGATGAGGAAGGTTTATCCTATATGCAGCTATCAGGCGGGTCTATGTAGACCATGTTCTGATCGACAGGGTTACAGGGATGTTGATTAGGCGCCATTACACTTGTTATTTTACACTTTTGGAGCACCCATGTATATTCTTTTTGTTCATTTTTGGAGTATATATGTATATATTTAACTTAGTAACATGTTCACACTCTGGAGACTTACAATGGTTTATATATTTTAAATATCTAACACAGTCTTTCGCTTGCTTATTTAACTGTCTCTGGAGTATGATATATTATTTTGGTATAATCCCACTCATGTTTAATGCACTAATATGGACAACATTCAATCATCATCATCTATGCTGCATAAGTGATGCGTTAGAACTCGGGAGTGGAGCTTATGCTCGACCTCCGATTTTCAGGGCATTACAACCTGTAAATGCGATTTCGGATCCCACACGCTTACTTGATATTGGGACATTTCGTGTATTTGTCATTGGAAGATGACCATCTCCAAATAGGCCTCCACTTAAGAAATGCAAATGATGCTACTCTTTCTACATACGACACTTGTACGTAGAGGTGTACACAAACCAAGCTAGCTCGGTTAGCTTGCTCGACTCGACTCGAAAAAGCTCGATTCGACTTGGTTCGAAGCTGAGTTCGAGCTGAGTCGAGCTGATTTTTTTAGCTCGAAAATGAGTTCGAGTCAAGTTCAAGTTGGCCCCAGCTTAACTCGACTCAGATCGAACCCAGCTTGAATCGAACTCGGATTGAACCAGTTCGGTGACTCAGTTACTTTAATATTAATGTTGCTCACCAAGTATTTGATGAAATGACTCAACGAAGTATGGTTAGTGGCAAGGAAGGTATGTATATGAAACAAATACCATTTTTTCTTGGTTTTTTTATGTTGCTTAGAAGTTGTTTGATAAAATACATGTAAAACTATTGTTGTTGTTTTACATATAGTGGGATTTTGAAGGTGCAGTCCAGGTGTTTGTGGAAATGCTGCACAGGCGAACTCGACTCGATCTTAGCTTGAACTCAGCTCGAATTGGCCCGAGCTGCTGACAAAACCAAGCCGAGCCAGCCAGTCAGGCTTGAGGATCGAGCCGAGTCGAGTTCGAGCTGAGGTCAGCTAGTGGCTGAGCTGAGTCGAACTGGGGCTAACTCAACTCGGTTCGACTCGATGTACGCCCCTACCTGTATGGGAGATCTAGGGCGCCCATCAACTGGGCCTTACCACATATATGTGTTGGCCCACCATTATGCCAGTCTTGTCAGGCCTTAGGCTATAGTGTACCGAACAAATGGACATATGAAAAATAAAATAAAAATGCCAACAGTCCAAGTGGAACACACGTGTGCTCACCCTTGTGACCACCTCATAGCATTGAGCTAGTAACAATTACAAGTGGCCTTTCATAATAAATAACCCCCCCCCCCCCCCCCCCAATAAATTGGAATAGTTTAGCAAGTAGTCTTATCATCTGGGACCGTCCACCTAGTTGCCCCTTCATTGGATGGTCATTGTTGTTGTGTCAGTTCAATCAACGAAGGCCACACGTGTGTGATTAGGAGGTCGTATTTAGATTTGGTGTATAATTATGATGTGGAGGTGAGTTTATTTAACTCAATGTTTGATTAAATTGTTGATTCTTCCACGTTGAGTTAGAGTATATAGAATGGATTTAGGATCCTGCTATTCTCTCATTCGTCAGTTGTGCTCATTGATCAGGTTATTTGTGAAAAGACTAGGGTTATCCTTTCAAATGAATTCTTTTTATGTTTATTGTTGGGAAAAAATCATACGACCTATAAAAAGGGAACCAACTCTACAAACTAGCACGAATCCAATGGGCTAAACCACTCACGAGGTATCTACTAGCAAAAGGAGGGTCGACCACAAAGTAGGTCGATACAACTGTAAGTCCACTCAAAAGTTCATTCACATGGCCGACCTATTAAATAAGTGGGCATAACTACATGTTGGTTATAGCTCGACTGTAGGTCGACCTAGCCATAGGTCGGGTATAGGTCAGTTATAGGTTAGCTACAAGTCGACCCAACCATAAGTCGGATATAGCTCGGCTGTTAGTCAGGATTGTCTCTGACAGAATTAAATGACCGCTGGGGTCCACCCGAAGTGAATGTCGATCTGTTGAACAGCTCGGTGCTACCTCCATTAAAAGTGGCACCTTTATCACTCGACCTTGCCTTAGACGGATAGTCCGAGAATCTCTCCGGCAGTCTGAATATCTCTCCCAAGATCTTCAGAAGATAGAGACGAATCCCGAGGATCTCGGACGACCATAAAATCAGGAAGATCCCCGGGGGATATGAATATTCACACGGGAAGATCTCCGGCAAATCAGGAGTCCCAAATAGGGAAGACTCCCAACAGTGCTATCTTCCCTCTCATATAAATAGGGGAGCCTATAGCCAATGTAAGGTACGCATACATAACCATATTCTCAACTGGTGACTCTTTTCCTTAAAGATCATCTCCTACAAAAGACTCAAGGTCTTGACTTTGGCATCAGAGGGTCCCTTGTATTAGCCAGGGTCTCCTTTGTCTCTTATTTGATTGATTGCTCATTTGATTCGGCTATAGGTTTTCAAATTTTCACTCTCGTTTATTTAGATTATACTTATTCATACTTGTTTACACAAAAGATTATTTTCTTGGAGAACTTTGAACATTGAAAATTGAAGTTCACTTCACACATGTTTTCATCCGGATTAGTAAAATGCTGGTTGGGGGGTGTGTTGATGTAACGCCCAAAGTTTTCGGAACCCGAGTATATGACTCGTTTTCCAAAAACTCGAGTGTTAACCTTTGAGGATAATCAAATTCCACGTATACATTCTTTTCTTTTTATTTTCTTTTTCAGAGTGAGCATTTATGCAGAATGAGAATAAATCAAACATAAAGGAAATTATATATACATTCAAATTATACAAGCGGTTGCCCATAATGACTTATACAAACCAATGTCTCAATACTTACAATTACTAAATGGAATAATATCGCATGTGAAACAAAGTAAATTATAACAAATCTTGAGCTGTAAAATCGCGTAACAATTCTTGGCAAATGCAATCATGCATCATTGACAATGTACCCTGCTCCTCATCAATATGAATACAAATATCATCTAGGCCACCTACACTACCTGTACGGTTATATATTCGATGAATGAGTGGCCGGCTTAGTATGAATTCCCCTCAAGATTACCTACCACCGCATTAGGTAAGCATAGTTACAAATAAAAAGGCATTTAAAATAATACATGATACAGTCTTATTAAATGCATGGATGCGTGAGTGTACATCAATTGGGGATGCTCATCCAGTTGGTTTTTGGGTAAAACCCATGCATGTGACCGGTCACCAGCGAAAGTACATCGTACATCCATACCGCCAAGCTCACCGAAAGTGGGCCGATAGTCGGTGGTCTGGGAGATAGCAAAACGATACCCCAACTAAATCCTATTAGGTACGTGCGACAACATCCAGAATTAGTCACCCGTCATCGCCCATATGCTATAAATGCATGATTAGTCCATCCGTTATTATTCCATTTACAACTAGCCAGTTTAATAAAGCTCAAAGGTCACTATGGAGGGTTCATCACCTAGCATAGGACGACGGTTCGGTTATAGTGTCTCATGACCACCATCCCTGGCTCATGAAACTACCACCTTAGGATGTTTAATGGAAGCCCATCGACTAGTGGCCAATCAAATTCAATATATGGGACTTACCATCGCATGGTTATATAAGAATAAATCATCGAAGCCACATAGGGAAAATACTAAGTCGAAGCCACATATGGCAAATAGCAAATCGAAATCATATAGAGAAAATATCAAATCGAAGCCGCATAGGGCAAATATCAAATCGATGCGATAAAAAGACCATCTTCAAATGCCACGCAGACACAATAACCTATGGATGGTAGGCCCACTTCAATATTCACATCATTCAAAGTAACCACTAGATCGAGGGCCCATTATAAACACAATCAATCAAGTTACATGCCAAGTATAGGTGTACATTTATAAGTGGGGTTTCCCATTTATTGATGAACCAGTTTAAGTTCCATAAGCAATCCACAAGTAATCCACATGCATGAGAAAATATGCAGGATAAATATTGAGCATGTAATCTAGCATACAATTCCAACAACTAGCACATGTAATTATAAGATAAAGATATCAATTATCAACCTAAATAAAAATAAAAATTATCACTTAAGCTAATGAGAAAATGGAAAGCTCAAGGGGAAGAAATCATCACCTTACGAGTCGTATCGCCTATTGATGTTGCTAGGGAGTGCGTGCATCCTTAGAATCGAATTCTACCATGAATTGTAGTGAGATCAATGTTTTACAAAGTATCTATGGTCAAGATTAATATAACCTAGGGCTTAGATTACTTACTTTTAGGGTTTTGATGTAGAACTGAGTTTTCATCCTAGAGTTTAGTCCTAGACTTGGATTATAGGATTGAATGCTAATTGATCATGATTAACCGCGACGTTAATAATATTAATAATTGTAAAACCACCGTTAATACTAGCGATGTGATCAATAGTAGCTACATGATAATAATAATCATTATGATGACAATAAATATTTTGATCTACTATTAATGATAATATTTAAGAGCGATAAATAGAATACTACTATATGATAATTATAATTTTGTTTATACTAACTAGTTTTAGGATAAATAACCTACTAGTGGCTAATCATTGTTAAATTCTAATAATAACAGTGGTAACAATGATAATAGTACATCGAAACAAGTCTAGAATGGATAGAAATGTTGACTCACCAATGTCAACTCGGCTCGACTCGACGCAATTTAATGTGACTTGGAGATGGACCTCGCCTCTTGACTCGATCATCTTCTTCCTTTCTTTCTACCAAATACACCTTGCAGATATGGACCCAACCCGTTTTGAACTCAGCAATGGCCTAGCTTGGCCAACTCAATGAGTGACCGAGTCAACCTGATAGTAACTTGCAACCCAACTTGATGCGGTGTGACACCACCGCTCTCTCTCTCTCTATGATTTTCTCCTCTCCCCTGCTGGAACTCCAGTCATGCCTGACCAGGCCCAAACCTGACTCGACCCAGCTGGACTCGGTTCCAGCCGAGTTGACTCGGTCTTCTCCCTCTCTCTCGTTTCTCTTTCTCTCCCTCTTCTCCCTTTCTTCTTCTTTTCTCCTTTTTGCTGGAACTCCAACAAGGCCCAACTCGGTCCAAACTAGACCCACTTTGAGTTCATGACTCACCAGTGAGTTAGAATCCCCTCTGGACTCGGTAGGTGTGGAGCTGTGAGAGGGTTCCACCAACAACCCTCTCCTTGGTTCCCTTCTTCTTCTTCTTTACTTCATGACAGTCTAGGAGCATCTGGACTCGACTTAGACATAGCCCAAAACCCAACAAAATAGACCCAAGTTGGTCCATGACTCGCTCGAGTTGTGCTACTGCAGCAAACAGCCGCCACACGCACTACCTTCCCTCTATCCATCCTCTCTTCCCTTTCCTACTTCTCTTCTCTTTTCCTTGCCTTTTTACAGAGCTTGGACACAACCTAGACCCATCTGAATCGGACTGTCCATAGCCCCGACTCAGACAACAACATGACCGGGTCACCTGACGTAACGAGTTGGTGCAATGTGGCACCAGCTTGAGCCCACTCTCCCTCATTCTCTCTTCATCTCTCTATCTCCCTTTCTCCTTTCTTTCTTTCTTTCAACCTTGGCCAACAACAGCTCCAACCCAACCAGAACTCACCTCGACTCGAGATGCCTTAGTGCGGCTCGAACGGGGAAGAAGGAGGTGGCCATTAATGGCAGATTCTGCATGATGCCTTCCTTCTCCAATCCCCTACATGTGGAGAACTCAGATCAGCCCTAGGGAGATTTGAGACATGTCGGATCGAAGCTCGATGAAGCTTTACTCAGTGGGTTCGGAAGGAGAAGAAAGCGGTGGGTCTTGCGATAACAGGAGAAGCAACGTTGCTACTTGATCTTCGTTGCCCTTTTATCGTGACCTAGACTTTCTCAGCACCGCTCGATGAGAAGGAACGGTCTGGATTTCGATAGCTATATGGTTTTTAGAAATAACCCAAGATATTTTTGGTGTTAGTTTTCTATGGGAACCCTAATCCGCGTGAAAGGCATCGGATGGCTGAGATCGGTCTGCTTGGACGATCCAGATCATGCCAGACACCCCTCACATGGATCGCCAACCTATCGTATAGAGACAATTTCTGTTTTTGGAAAATAGTATGCATGTAGGACCTGATTATATCAAGAATCGTGTGCATGCACACATGCTCCCAGGTGTGGGTTAGGTGGGGTTTGGTCAAAAGAAATGTCCGCACCAGATGGATGATCCAGATCATGGAAATGGGCCCCGATCTGTGGGCCCTAATCAAAACTACGGACGTCTATCCGTCCGCTGGCGAAAAACAAGAGAAAAGGAGGGTTCTTCCCATTTGCGGGAAAACACGAGTCAAACCTGGTTTGACCCAGGTTTGTGATCCAGTGCACGTGAACTGTGCACATGCATTGCACTAAAGTGGGGCCCACAAGACTGTATTAGGAGATTCATTCCGTCCATCCCCTTATTCTCTCACTTTAGCCATGGGCCCAAGGACAGGGTTTGTCAAGCCCCAAACTCGGAAACCGAACTCACAAAATTTTCGATCGCCATATCCGGTGCTGACAGCCTCCGTAGTACCTCATTCTCGGCTCCTAGCGCCCATTCGCCAGGTTCTGATCCTGGGATGCTACTAGGAGGATTTTCAATATCAGTTTAATTCATAATAAGCATAACCAAAGGCATAACCCACAACAACAACCAAAAACTCCATCACATTTCTACTATGATAAAAAACTTTATTAGTACAATGAGCATAAAGGAAAATACAATGATGATGAACAAAAAGCTCCAAGATGATCTACAAAGCGCTCCTGCCTCAGCGCTGTTGCGCTCCAACGTCACCTGCATACAACGGTCGTGCATAAGCTTATAGAAAGCTTAGAAGGTAGTGAAAGTGTGTGCGCAAGGTAGTACTATGATTATGCAGTATCAGAGTAATGCGGAACATGCTGGTGAATCCATGAATACTGTTAGCCGTACCAAGGCTATGCGATGCAAGGCGTGAATGATATCGGCCGTACCAAGGCCATGCGATGCAAGGCATGAATGATGTCAGCCATACCAAGGCCATGCAATGCGAGATGCAACTCAAGCATATGAATCCTTGTCTAAGTCCATATATCAATACAGCTCCAATTTGAAATATCACCGGGGTCTAGTACACTCTAAACAGATTGCCGCCCTATTGATAGCGAACCCATTCCTCGAGCTGGTTAAACTCAGCTTAGCTTTGCCCCCTCCTCTCGGGCAGGTAAGACCGCACCCCATTCTAACCGACTACGACATAGTGGAAAGCTCGGCCTTCTGGTAATCGGCACTCGGCGCTCCTGCACCCACTCGGTCTAGACGTTGGAGCAACCTCTTGGTACCATAAGAGTTTAGAGACTTTCACCCAGGAATATCTATAGCACCCCAGTAGAACAAGATTTCTGGTATCCAATCCTGCCAACCACGATGCGCCTTTGGAGGCTACGACCCTGATGTCACTAGGGTGTATAGTACACATGTACACAATGTAAGATGCATGAATCACGCAATTCAGTCATGCAACAATCTTGCGTGTATTGCGCGCTCATGTCGGGCAACTCTGCCCATCAGGGAGCCCATAAACAATATGCTCAAAGGCATGTGCTATGATCAATCACCCATCTCATCACAAGCATGCAGATGATGCGTATGAACATGTATCATGATGCTATGTTGACACATTCTCATAATCGATATCGATAATCGGCGTCGGCCTCGGCAATCGGCACCAAAAGTCAGCATCAGTAATCGGCGTCGATAATCGGCCTCGGCCTCAGCAATTGGCACCGAAAGTCAGCATCGGTAATCGGCGTCGATAATCGGTGTCGGCCTCGACAATCGGCACCGAAAATCAGAATCAGAAATCAGAATCGGTAGTCGGAATCGATCAATCACATACGGCGAATGGGGCCCACTTATTTGGGTTAATCTACGAAGAAAATGGGCCTAACAAGGCCTAAGGGAATGTCACAATGATGACATCTAACCATCATTGCCCATCAATGTGGACGTCAAACCAACATTGCTCCCAAGGAGTGGCCCACATAAGGAATTCATAAATAATGTAACGACCACATACATACATTCATTGGGCCTCGTTCATGGATCTCACGTACATCACATTAGGCCGATCGAATGGGCCAATCAAATGGGCCGAATCGAATGGGTCGAATCAAATGGGTCGAATCAGATGGGCTGGATCGGATGGGCCGAATGTATGTCAAATTGGGCCCACCCTTATGTAATTTGAGACCCGACCTATTCATAAGTTAACATAGGGATAGATGAAGTGAAAAACAAATATTAACTTGAGTGGGAACCACCGTGGCTCCTAAGAGGTTTTAAACGGTGGATGTCACTGTTCCCCACTATTTATTGCATTGGTGGGGTCTACTTGAACTTTGGATTTCACTCATTTACCCCATGTCCTAAAATGATCTCACCAATGGTTGGACGGTTTGGATACAACACATGCACCATGGTGGGTCCCATAGATAGACGGTGTGGGTGAAATAGATGGGACCCACAGAACCAGCTGCTGTCGTTGAGAGAGAGAGAGATAGAGAGAGAGAGCAACACGTGGCTGCTAGCAACCATGCTGCACCTTTTTCTTTTTCTTTTCCTTTTTTTTTTCTTCCCTGACATAAACAGAGGTGGCTCCCACGTAGGGCCCATCACAGTAGCATATCCCATATATATTATATAATATAATATATCACATAATATATATATATATATATATAATATAATATATATTAAATACATATATCTAACGTCACCTACATCAGGGAGGGCCCTACACGTGGGGGTGGGTCCTACAGTCCAAGGACGGTCGACACCACACGTGCCACGCTGTGGCCCATCAGATGGGTGGACGGTGTGGATGGGGTGGGTCCCATGGATCCCACCGTCAGCACACTTCACTATCAGCCACCCCCCGCTAGAGGATCGATGCCAAGACCTTAGTGTTGTAACGAGGTATCTCTACTCAGTTTGCCCGTTGAGCTATGGATTTGGGCATTAGGGAGGGCCCCACACGAGGGGGTGGGTCCCACCGTCCAAGGACGGTGGACACCACAGTGCATGGTGGTGTGGCCCACGCCAACTGGATGGATGGTGTGGATGGGTCCCATGGACCCCACACCCTTGTAGTACACACACGTCAGCACACACTCCATGTTGGTACACACTCATGTCAGCACACACTCCATGTTAGTACACACTCATGTCAGCACACACACTCCATGTTAGCCACCACCACAGGGATCAATACCAAGACCCTCAGGTGTTGAAACGAGGCAGCTTTCGCTCGGCCTACCACCGGAGCTAAGGAGATGGGTGGGCCCACGTTAGATCACGCTTCATTGGCAATCATCCCCACTTTTAGCCACCCTCAAGGTGGGCCCTCAATGGATGGTTGGGATGACACATAAACATCATGGTATGTCCCACATGGATGGGGTACACCGGTAGATGGCATGGATGAAATACACACATCATAGGTGGCCAAGATCATAGAGAGAGAGAGAGAGAGAGAGAGAGAGAGAGAGAGAGAGAGAGAGAGAGAGAGAGAGAGACATCGGCAAAGATGAAGGGGCCCCGCCACTATGGGCCCTCTTTGATACAAAACCTACATCAAGGTGGGTCCCACATGTATATGGACCCTTAAATCAAACAAATGAATGGAAGACAAAAATCCAAGATCACCCACCACCTTCTTCTTGCTCCTTTGGCTTCCTATGCTCCTTAGCTTCGATCCCAATGGAGGAGATGGAGTTTAGATGGTTGAGATGGGAGATGAAAGGGTAGCACTTGTAGCTTGGAAGAGATGAGGAGAGGCTTGGATGTGGGATTGTTTTTGGGTTACTTGAAATGTGATTTTTAAAAAAAATGAGAGAGAGAGAGAGGGTTGTAAAGAGGGATGGGTGATGGAGTGATGGATGTGGTGAGTGATAGGTGTAAGAACTTTTTGACTTTTGTGGTTTTTGGTGTAAGAAAAGGTATGGGCTTGTAAGAAACTTTTGACTTTAGGGGTTGCTTGAGGAAGGGTGAAAGGTGATGTGTACTTGACATGATGGGATTGATTGATTGATTGATATGACAAGTCGTAAAGATTCTCTCGGGATTCGCAAGTGCGACATTTTTCTCGCACCGAACGCGGACCCACATATCCTGACCAGGATATCGGATTAGCGCGCGGGTCACGGTATCGGAACCGTGGCGACGGCGCGGTCGCTAGGGTACAAGTCTCGGGTTGAGTCGACTTGGGTTGACGGCGTATGAATCAGGGTAGCGCACAAATACCGGTTGAGGGTCGAAGGTTGCCGAAATTCGACCTATAAGACCGCGGAAGCCTACGGAACGGTATGGTCTAGGATACGGGGCTTACAGGGCTAATCTAAAACTCAGGTGGCTACGCTAATTGATTTTTTAGGATTTTATTAACGTTTACTAACAACTTAATGGTCAGATCGGCTTCGGATGTTAATCTGAATGATCCCACATGATTCTTATGTCGCTCAGTTCATAAACTATGGTGTATAACTCCATCCAACCTTTAGATTATATTATTTTAAGCAAATACATTTATACGCTTTGTTCTATAAATCGACGATCGAATTGATTCAAATTCACTTATCGACGGTCTTAGCAGTCCTGTGAGTAATTTAGGTGGACTTTGACATTTGATTTAACTCTTTAGTTGTTTGATTAGTGTGATCAAGTAGCGGATCGCTTTATGGGATGTTGTGGGCATGATGAATGATAGATCTAACGAATGGTGGATTTGTATAGTTCAATCTAGCTAATAAGGCAGAGTTTAGATTTTCATTGCCATTTGGATCCTAACAACACAGTGGATTCCTGAAGATCAATGTCGCTTCCATGATGAAAGGATTGTTTGTCTTTGAGGATCAACGGTCAGATGACTTAATATAAGAATGAAGATTGTACTAGATGGTCCCGATGGATAGATTGAGGGTCACTAGATGATGATGGGTAAGGTAAGTCACGTGTATTCCCACGCATGTGTAAACTAACTTAGATCTTCAAGGTAACACCCGAGTACTGAAAAGTACGGGGTGTTACAGTTAAGTATGAAATATTGCATATTTCCCCTATTTATATGTTGATTTTATAAACATGATAGTGCTCAATCAATTTAATTATGCATGTTTTCATGTGTGAGGTGATTTCAAGAGCTTAAGATGAAATTGATGTCAAAAGGAAAATTTATGCTCAAAAGATTACAAAATGAAGATTTGGAGATTTAAAAGTCATTAATGAAGAATTCGCATGATAAAGATCCAAAAAAACTAAGTGAGGAATGAAGAGAATCAAAGATTTGAAGTGAAGAAAAGAAATCCTAAAATTGTCTTGAAAACAAACATATTCCTGAAATTGAAACTCCGAGTTTATTTTGGAAAACTATGCGGAGTACGTAAATTTAAGGCGGTTTAAACTCTGAGTTTATTTTGAAAAACTGCACAGTCTCCTTTGTCTCTTACTTTGTTCTGTGCAGGTCCAAGAGGGTTAACCAAGGAGGGTCTACCGGAAAACTGAATCAACATTTATAAACTTAAGTACTTATTCTTTCAATATAATTTGCTACCATAATTCAACAGTAACAACAGAGAAAGAAAATATAAGTCAGAAGTATTCTTCTATTAATAATATTTTCAATAGTGACACTCATAATCAAATTGATGAGACAACTAAGGGAGGATTTTTAGCAATTTGTTCGTTGTTCGGTTGAAACTAAGCTTCGTGGTGAGATGACCAGTGAGATGAAAGCTTGTTTGTGAATTTGGTGAAAACTAACCACGTGATAAGACAGTCGTGAATTGGTTATTCGTTTGTTGTCTGATCTACACCAAACTTTGTAGAAAGATAATTAACTGGCGGAACCATCAAGCACGTAGTAAGAAAGCCCTGCGGCCTTTTGTTTAAAACTACGTGATTTTCCTTGCAATACAACAAAATGTCTACGGTGGATGGATAGATAAAGCTATTGTGGTTGGCATAATGTTTTAAGCTCTTCGTGAAATGTTGTTTATAAGTAATTTTTTATTTTTAGAATAAGTTACTTTGTGTACTCTTCATGAATAACCTTGGAGTTGGGTTGTGCAAATCTCACGTGTACAAAAATATATACTCTCACTTGAAATCTTGCATCATTTGACTTTGGCATTAGTAGAGAATTATTTTAGTAGAATTAAACGCTAGATATAGATATACTCTGCTATGGTATTGGCATAGACTTGCTTTATGCAAAGATTAATTTTAACAAAAACTCCAGTATTTAATACTCTATTTCATATGCGCATGTAATACTCTATCTCATATGCTAGTCTCTAAATCTTCTTCTCCAAAGTTAATTTATAACATTAATGACATGGCTATTCTTTCTGAATTTGTTTGACCTGGTCATGTCAGGCCACGGGCATACCCTCCTGAGTATGACAAAAGTGGGTGTAAAAAATCATGACTAGACATATGGACTGGATTGTCTAGCGGATATAAGCCATATATGATTGTGGTCGCATTGATACATCACGATTCAAATGTTCTGGTCGCTGCCCTATAAGCCGTGGCATGTGTTAAAATGGCATATAGTGTGTGATCCTTGCCATTCATCAGCTTGGCCCTGTTGGATAGATGCCCCAGCTCCCCATCAGGGCATTTGCTAATAAGGATCGCAACGGGCAGTGTCAGCCGAGATTTTGATCGAGCCCGATCTATTAACTCGGTCCGGCGCTGCGCTCACCGCCCAACTTCCTCCTCCACTCCATATGTATTCCGTTCCATTAATCAGGTGAGCAAAACATGCATCTTTCATGTAGACGGTTAGTTGTCAGTGGACGCGGATTGCGTCCTACCCCGCCCTCGTCCAGCTGGGAGCAAGCAGGAGTTTTGAATGGCCACCGTGATGTATGGGTCTTATCCACACCGTCCATCCATTTTTTTCGTATCATTTTAAAGTACGAGGCCAAATCTGAGGCAAATCCAAGACAGATGTGGACTAGATTAAATTCTCACCGTTGAAAACTTCTTGGCGGCCATAGGAGTTTTGGATGGAGCTGATATTTGTGTTTTCTCTTCATCTTCGTCTGGATATTGTAACTTTATGAATAGGTTGGATGGCAAATAGACATCACGGTGGGCTTAGAAAAGTTTCAACGGTGAGAATCGTTATCACCGCTGCTTCCTGTTTTGTGGTCCACTTGAGATTTAATCTGCCTCAATTTTGGTACCATTTTATAAAATGATACGTAGAAATGGATGAACGGTGTGCATAAAACCTATACATCATGGTTGACACTCAAAGCTCCTTTCCGTTCATAGCTGGAGAGGGGCGGGGTAGGGACGCAATCCGCGTTCCAGATCTTTACGCACGTGGCCACGGACGCGGGTGCCTTAGTAAAATGTGCCGGCGAAGCGTATCGGTGCATATAACATATAAATCATAGTGGGCCCCACAAAACATATGACTGCAGGAATCCCGTGCAGCCTTCGGATGCAGACAAACGCGACCCGTAAACTTCTCGCGTTTAAAGACATCCACACGGCACACGTAGTATGTCCCGCGAGCCTTGTGGCAGTGCAAAGGAATTAGACCCCTCTGGCCTAATTGCGAGCCATGTGGTAGCGTGAACGACCTAGACCCCTGTGGCCTACCTACGACCATGACTTTCCTAATTTCTCTCTCTCTGGCTCTATATATATGACCTCGTAACTAACCCCGTCGTCTCGCAGACACTGCTGCCCTTATTCTTCCATCTGTCTGAGCTGAAGATCATAACGTCCATCTCTCCCTCAAGATCTGAGATCTGTAAGTCCTCCTTTCCTCCAATTTCTAGATGCCTTTCGATTCGCGAGATTTCGCGTCTCCAAATCAGATATTTGATAATGCAATTGCCAGATCTGTCACTTCCTATGCCTCTTTTCTCCAATCGTATTGAGTAGATTTCTTTTTCATCTTCTCTTGAAACCAGATTCAAAGAAAGAAGATAGAAAAGGTTTCCTTTTTTTTTTTTTTTTTTTTTTTTTTTTTTTTTTTTTTTTTTTTTTTTTTGAAATTTTATTTGTAGGCTTTAGGGATTTAATTTTAGCTGCATCTCTTCAGATCTGCGTTTCGATTGCGAAGCGAATGTTGATTATGTAAATCGTGATTTGCATTCTCTGTTCTTGATATGGTTTTGGTTTGAATTTTTCTCTTGAATCCGTTCAGTTATCTTCGAGATCTGATTCTCGATCTTTGTACGATCAAATCTTTTCTTGGATTTGGGCTGAAAACTTTTGATCTTTGTAGTATCAGTCGTTCAAGAATATTTGTAGAGTCAGTTCTATTCTTGAATTCTTGTTGGGATATAGATTTTGGTCTTTGGTAGAACTACATCCGCTTTTGAATTCGCATGACTACCATCATGATGTGTGCTTCGTGGAGCACAATCCCTGCCATTCATGTGGCAAATGTTGTAGTGATTGGGATTGGTGATCTGGTGGGCCATCACCTGAATGGAACAAGTCTAAATGAAGTAGTGATTGGATGATCCTAACCATACAATCTCTATGTTTTTCTTTTTAATTAATCATCTGTTTGCAGGCTTGAAGGACAGCAATTGGATGCCTATGATAGGCTGATTATCTTGGTCCATATACATGATGGCCCACCAAGTCAACATTTATGTTCTGTGCGCAGAGCTTTGCTAAGTGCACAAGCACATGCAATAAACTCGTGTACAGGCCACATATGTGCCCACTTTGCACATGTGTGCGAGATCCAATCCGTCCATTAGGTTGATCCGACCTTATACATTGTTTTCCAATATAGATCTGGTCCGCTCAGCACATAGCCTCAATACTGTATACAGGTGGATGGATTGGAAAACTTCGGCTAAGTTTTCCAGCGCCATGCATTTGTTTCGCTAATCGTGGCCCACCTGACCAACGGATCAAACTGATTCTTGGGCTAGGTCATCAATGTATATTGGACCTATCATTCCATGCTGGCACATGTGTGGCAGGTACATGAGCTTTATTACCCACGTGTGTTGGCTTAGCAAAACTCCCGTCAGCAATTGCCAGATGCGTATGAAGATGTTTCCATGCAGGCATTGTGACAGCATGCCTCCTTCAGTTACCTTATTGTTTTCTTCCGTAGTTTGCTTTGAGATCACATTAGTTCTCTTTTGAATGATTGAATCTAGTTTTGAATCTTAAATTTTTGTAGAAACTTGGATCGAGAAAATGGCAACATACAGGCCTAAGAACATTCTGATCACCGGCGCGGCCGGTTTCATTGCGTCCCATGTTGCCAACCGTCTCATACGGAACTACCCAGAATACAAGATTGTTGTCCTCGACAAGCTTGACTACTGCTCGAACCTCAAGAACCTCGCCCCCTCGCGATCCTCTCCCAACTTCAAGTTTGTCAAGGGTGACATTGGGAGCGCTGACCTCGTGAACTTCCTCCTCATCACTGAATCCATTGACACCATAATGCACTTTGCTGCCCAGACACATGTCGACAACTCATTTGGAAACAGCTTCGAGTTCACCAAGAACAACATCTACGGCACCCATGTCCTCCTCGAAGCCTGCAAGGTCACTGGTCAGATCCGGCGGTTCATCCATGTGAGCACGGATGAGGTCTATGGGGAGACTGATGAAGATGCTGTTGTTGGAAACCATGAGGCCTCTCAGCTTCTCCCAACAAATCCGTACTCTGCGACAAAAGCTGGAGCAGAAATGCTCGTCATGGCTTATGGGAGGTCGTATGGTTTACCTGTCATAACTACTCGAGGAAACAATGTTTATGGGCCCAATCAGTTCCCAGAGAAATTAATTCCGAAATTCATCCTTTTGGCCATGAGAGGAAAACCGCTTCCAATCCATGGAGACGGTTCGAATGTGCGGAGTTATCTCTATTGTGAGGATGTTGCCGAGGCTTTTGAAGTCGTTCTCCACAAAGGGGAAGTTGGCCATGTTTATAATATTGGAACGAAGAAGGAAAGGAGAGTGATTGATGTGGCGAAGGATATTTGTCATCTTTTCTCTTTGGATCCTGACTCGGTTATTAAGCTTGTGGACAATAGGCCGTTTAATGATCAGAGGTACTTCTTGGATGATCAGAAGCTGAAGAATTTGGGATGGTCGGAAAGGACCACTTGGGAAGAGGGGTTGAAGAAGACGATGGATTGGTATACAAGCCATCCTGATTGGTGGGGCGATGTTTCTGGGGCTCTCTTGCCTCACCCAAGAATGCTGATGATGCCTGCTGGGTCGGAAGATTTTAATGGCACAACTTTGCATGTCTCAAGTAATGCTAGTCAGAGAATGGTGGTTCCAGTTTCAAAGAGCAGCAACTCTACGCAAAAACCACCTCTAAAGTTCTTGATTTATGGTAGGACGGGATGGATTGGGGGACTTCTTGGGAAGATATGTGAGAAACAAGGGATACCCTATGAGTATGGTAAAGGGCGTCTGGAGGAGCGATCACTGCTCTTATCAGATATTCAGAATGTGAAGCCGACCCATGTTTTTAATGCTGCTGGTGTGACTGGTAGGCCTAATGTTGATTGGTGTGAGTCTCACAAACCAGAGACCATTCGCACCAATGTCGTGGGTACTCTGAATTTAGCCGATATTTGTAGGGAGCAAGGGCTACTAATGATGAATTTTGCCACTGGTTGTATATTTGAGTATGATGCTCAGCACCCCGAAGGGTCAGGCATTGGATACAAGGAGGAAGACAAACCCAACTTCATGGGTTCTTTCTATTCGAAGACGAAAGCTATGGTAAGTTTACTAGCTATCCTTTGATGATTTCTTTTTTCCTTTATTTTTATGAATTTGAAAACTGAATGCCTTTTATGCATTCTATGCATGAACCAGGTTGAAGAGCTTTTGAGCGAATATGAGAATGTATGCACCCTTAGAGTCAGAATGCCGATATCATCTGACCTCAGCAATCCGCGCAACTTCATTACGAAGATCTCGCGTTATAACAAAGTGGTCAACATTCCAAACAGCATGACCATCCTGGATGAGCTTCTGCCCATTTCGGTCGAGATGGCGAAAAGGAATTGCAGGGGTATTTGGAATTTCACGAACCCTGGGGTTGTGAGCCACAATGAGATTCTAGAGATGTACAAGGAATATATTGATCGTGACTTCACTTGGGCTAACTTCACCTTGGAAGAACAGGCGAAAGTTATTGTTGCCGCTCGCAGCAACAACGAAATGGATGCTTCCAAGTTGAAGAAGGAGTTTCCTGAGTTGCTTTCCATTAAGGACTCGTTGATCAAGTATGTCTTTGAGCCTAACAAGAAGTTCTAGCAAGTTAAGCCCTTGATGACACTAGAACTCAGGACTAACCTTGCGTATTGTATTAGGTAATGTTGATTTTCATTCTCTTCCCCATTGCATATTAGGTCATTATCACTATTTCTATTACTACGGTATTGGAGTAGAATAATTGCTATAGGCTCTTTCTTATTCTTTCTTGTTTGCTTTCCAGTCCAGGTTTGCTTCTTGTTTTTGTCATGCACGTGGAACGTTTTGGTGGCCTTCTATATTTATGTATGGACATGTTCTACACACTAGCAGGCATGTAATTCTTTGAATTGTTATTTATGAAGCTGTTTTCCCCTGCCAAGTCCTGTTAATCTTTTCCGGGAATAGAACTTTGGGGTGTGTGCCTTTACTTGTTGGAGCTCCCTCTACTTGAGTTTCAAATATCATCAGATTCTTAGCCCATGTCTTGGAAGGGTAAAGCATTTATTCTGAAAAAAGAAGAAGAAAAAACAGAGAAAAAAAGATGTAATGTTATATCTTGGTTTGAAAAAAAAAAAGGTCCTTGGAGATGAAGACGCTAATTTCATTTTCATCTAAGAGTGAGTGCTTAGCCTGTTCGAATTATGAGAACTAGGAGAACTCCACCTACTATTAGATACAAATGCTATGCATTTAAATCCTGTCCTGTGATTTGGTAAATAAGGATCCTATGTTTAATAGAATCTGCGGAGAGAATTCTTGCAGCATCAATCTGGTAATGGCCAAAGTGAGAATGTCTTTGGCCAATTTGGGCCCCATCCAAAAAAGAGTTGAAAGCCTCTCTCTCTGGTTTATGCCCCATCCAAAAAAGAGTTGAAAGCCTCTCTCCTACAGGCTTTGTTTGGCAGGTGCTTTTCAGTAAGATTGATTGTCATATATATTGGCATTTAGATCTACCATAAGTAAGCAACCTATGAGTTCCTCTTATTCTTTCATGAGTTCTAGCAATCAGGCATGGTTTGGTACCCAAAAATTCATACTTCCCCTGGTTTATGCCCTTATACTTTCTTTCTTTCCTGTATTTGTGACCATGCTTTGTTGATATTTATCTAATGCCTCTTGAGTTCTTTCAAAATTTTGAAACCGTTGGAACTGTTTATAAAGATTGGCATAGTCTGCTCCTGTAGTTCACTGCGCACAATCTCTCCTCTTTTTACACTGAACTCTGAAGTAGCAGCATTGTTTCTTGGGAAGTCAAGTGCGTTTAATTTTGTAAACATTTCATGTCCTGTTTTACATTGTTTTTCCAGGATATAATTCCTTCTTCTTCTTCTTCTTCTTCTTCTTTTTTTTTTTTTTTTTCCTTGATTGATATATGTTATACTGCAAGCAAGGTGTTCCATAATGGTAATGGTGGCCGCAATGGCCACTGCTTTTACCATTATGATATGGGCCGTAACTGCCATTACGAATTTTATTTTATTTTGAAAATAATGTTTTTGGGCCGTTATGGGACTGTTATGGACCATTACGGGATCATTACAGGGCTGTTACGGTTGGTTTTTTCAAATGCATAACAGTTACTACTGTTACAGTTATGTAACCAATTTTGAATTACTTGATTGCAAGTAGAGTCACTAGGTCTTGGTATCGATTCTCTAGTGGGGGTGGCTAACAGTGAAGTGTGAACTGACAGTGGGTGTACTAACAAGCTAACCAAAAAAAAAAAAAAAAAAAGTAGAGTCACATAAGCACTGGAGAGTGTTGACACTGTTATCGGGTTTAACTTGTGTAGATGAAAATTAACCTCTCAATCATGACCCAATTAACAAAGAAGAAGTAATTGCCTAAGGGCCTGTTTGGGAGCGTGGATTTGGAACCCCCTGGATTGGCAACCCCCAGGATTGGAAACCCCCTGGATTGGCAATCCTCTCGGTGTGTTTGACACCATGGATTGTGAATCAACTTTAATTCAAAAATAGCTATATATGACATATTTACAGGGGTTTGAATTTAATTACTAAATCAACTTTAATATCCCTAATTAGTGAAATATATAATTTTTGACACTATGGTTGTGATAAGCCCGCTAAAATATATGTTTTGCCTAAAAATGATGAAATTCCAAGTCTCAGATGGACTGCAAGCACAAGATCATGTCTGAGTGACTAACCAACGATTTTTATTCGTTAATTAATATGGACAATGTTTGGACGGTGCTGGATAATATTTGGACGATGCTGATCTACATGAATAATGTTTGGACGGTGCTGATCATCGTTAGTGGGCCATGTACCCAGTAGAATGATAGTGTACAGTGACATACATTTATGCCTGCAACTATTGAAACGATTTCGGGTGTAATCCAAGCTCTCACCGTGGATTACAAACCCCTCAAAGAGGGGATTGGAAACCCCCTGGATTGGCAATCCCCAGTTGCTTTATGCTGCCAAACAACCAAGGGGATTTGAAACCCCCTCCAATCCAAGGTGCCAAACGACCCCTAAGGCTACGGAACTCCATTTGCGTGTAGAAGCTATTCATGTATGTCTAGAACTTATCTGCATGAAACTTGTACTTACTGGGTGGTTGTCCATTGTTTTCTATGGTTTGGCCAACCTGATTACTTGATTGGCCCTATTGGTTGCGTACCATTTTCATTGTGGATCGATCCTGCTGGATAGGTGAGATGCTACACACACTACAGTGGGGCGACACATGCAGCAATTGCACAAAGTTCTCATCTACAGTAGTTGTAGTGGAACCAGCTGCTTAAGTGTTTTGAACTTGAGCCTTATTTTACAGCATACATTTAGTAGCAAGTCTGTAAAAAAGAGAGAAAAAAAAAAGATGGTAAAAAAGGGAGCTTATTTCGCTTTCCCTACCAAGTACCATCTTATATGGTTTGTCCTTTAAAAAAAATCAATTAAATAAAATATGTTTTTTATATATATATATATTTTTTTTTCTGGGTGGTCTTAAAGAGCCATTTAGGGTTGTCCATTGGAGGAATGTGGGGTCCACGGTGTTGTTTATATGGACTTCAACCCATTCATCAGGTGTACCTCATCAGGATGATGGGAAACTCTGAAAATCAAGTTATTGAAAAGAAAAAAGAAAAAAGTGGGCTGCAAGCCTGCAACAACCGGATATACAGGTTTTAGATTGCCCCATGTGGTGTCTCATCAGGTTTTAGGCACTGATGTACAGTGTCCATGACCATGAGGAGGCCCACCAGATGCATGGTTTGGATTCTAGCTAAACATAATGGTAGGCCTCAACACATAATAATTGCCATACGTTCAAAGTCATGATCATTCCTTGTTCATTTGTGTTGTGAACCGGTGTAGCGACATTTTTTCTCAAATGGGCATGATTTCTCTGAAAACAAACTTGCTGGTAACCCATTCCAGAGTTTGTAAGGGCCCCTTTGGATATAGTTCCTGAAAGGGGGTTCTCGGTTGGCTCAGTTGACTCAGTTGACTGGGCCATTTAGCACCTAATTTTTTTGAGCCGGGAGATGAGATGAGGGTTTACAAAGTGCATCCAAACACACAAGATCAATGGCTGCTTGGATCGAAAGTAGTCGAGGCCTCAAACGGCCTTACGGACAATGCAAGGACCCTACATCTTCACATAAAAGAAAAAAAAAAAGGTTGATCTATGATTTAGGTAGGCAATTATGTTTCCTCCAACATGTCTACTACATGACATAACCATTGTTACTTGATCATGATCCTTAGAATACTTATGACAATGAGTACTTTCATCATTGTAATAGATGAAACATGGGAATCTTGCTAGAAAAATAAAGCAGCAATTAGGCCCAGCATAGCGGCCCAGTTTCTGTAGGGTACCACTTGTCCCGAGTTGTGGCCTGAGATCAAGTCTCCTTGCGAACGGAAGAATCCAAACGTGGGCATGAAATCCTCGGGAAATTGAAATCGAAAACTGCAGAATCCAGCAGCTATTTTGTTGTTTGGTTTGGAGAGTTGTTTTTCAAGAAATGTTAACAGGTCAATCGGCTCCTTCTCGTGTATTTGTGATAGGACATTTAGGTCCTGTTTGGTAGTTGATTGATTTTTATTTTTTACTTGGGAAATAGTTTTACTTGATTTTTGAAGGAAAGCTTGGAAAAGGAAAATGACATTTCTCGTTTCCGTTTACCAAACAGAAGAAGCTGTCACCTCAAGTGAATTTGTATACATTTTCATGGTTTTCCACCTTCCCAAATAGGGCCAAAGGTAAAAGCTAACACAAACCACATCTGGAGAATTCCGAGGGTCTGCTTCATACTCTCTTAAAAATGAGTTCATTTCATTCTAAGTATTAGAGATAAAACTTTTATGGTTGGGATTAAGAATAATCCTCATAACCAACTATTTATATAAGGGAGATTGACTGTACTAGCCTCGATGTATGGTCAAATTACCTAAAAAGATTCAACCTTTCAAATATTTCGAGGGTGGCCTTCTGACAGGCTTTTGAAAATTACTTGGAACAAAATGCCCTTGTTCTTGTTTCAGTAGTTGTATGGTTTTTTAGAGAATAAGAAGTTACGTCGTATTTAATGCCAAGAAAGTGATGTGTACAGTTTCACGTGGACAAGGACCATACTCGTGGGGCCCACATTGATGTATGTGTATAATCCATGTCGCTCATCCTTTTTACCGTGTCATTTTAGGGCTAGGGCCCAAATATCAGCTTGATCCAGAGCTCGTGTGCTAATAGGACTTTTTGGGCCCACGATGAGTTGATCGACAAAGTGGACAGAATGGATTACTCCATTGTGGGCCTTAGGCTATTGTACCAATGACTATCCTTTATCAAATGAGAACCACGATCCATTTAACATTAGAACCACGACCCATATAACATGACAACCACGACCCATGTCAACTATGACCTTTACCACATTATAACTGCGACCCATATCACATGAGAACCACGACCCATATAGCCTGCATTTCCTGCTCATGTAGTCTATCAATAGTCATCTTTACGTTATGGTCCATTTAAGATTTATATTTGAATAAAATTTAGTATCTATGGTGTAAATAGATCGTTTTATCTGATGGACGGTAAGGATCTTGTGTATGTTTATTCTATGTAGTCACCAAATTAATGCAAGACACGCCATAGTCATGCAAACGATATCTGTATAGTAGCATATGTTGCATCAAGTGGTTGTAATGTGGTAAGGGTCATGGTTATAGTGTTGTAAGGGTCGTAGTTGTCATGGATCGTAGTTGTTATGATATACGAGTCGTGGTTGTCATGAGGTAAGGGTCGTGGTTGTCATACTATATGGGTCGTAGTATTCATTTTATAGGCCTTGTCCCTAAAATGAGAACCACGACCCATATAACATGACAACCACGACACATGAGGTAAGGGTTGTGGTTGTCATGCTATATGGGTCGTAGTCTTCATTTTATAGGCCTTAGCCCTAAAATGAGAACCACGACCCATATCACATAACAACCACGACCAATGAAAACTACGACCCATTATAACCACGACCCATTTCACATGCGAACCACGACCCATATAACATGATAACTACGATCCATGACAACCACAACCCATATAACATAACAACCACAACCCATATAACATAAAAACCACGACCGATGAAAACTACGACCCATTACAATCACGACCCATATCACAAGAAAACTACGACTCATATAACATAACAACCACGACTCTATGGGAAACCACTGATGGGATTTTTGTCCCGTGCTTGACCAGTTGTGAGCCTCGCTCGACCGATCGAGGGCTGGTGCACGACCAGTTGTGGAGTCGAGTCGTGGCATGACTCAAAGTCCAGCGACTGCGGTTTATTTTTCTTCGGGGTGCTCGACCAGTCGAAGGACGATCTCGACCGGTCGTGGGTGGCGCTCGACCGGTCGTGGACTCGGTACGACCAGTTGAGGTTACGCAGATTCGTTCCGCGATTTTGCACGGATTTCGTGTCGCAAGTCCTTTCGCAACTGGGATGCGGAAAAGAGTTTCCTAAAACTTTAAATAGGAGGTACCTAGGGCTTTCTAGGTATGATAAGAGGGTTTCCTAAAGCTTTACAAGAGATTTGCTAAAGGGTTTAGGGCTATGAGAGAGAGAGAGAGGAAAATAGAGAGAGAGGAAGCTTATAGAAGGGAGATTATGCTCATGGAGGTTATCTACTGCGTAATCTATATCTCAGCGCTTCTATGTCATCGTAATTGGTGAGATCTCTTCGTTTTCTTTGTTTCTCTCATTGTTTATCCACTCCTGCGTGAGTGAAGAAGGTTGTAACGTTCTACTTCATAGTGGATTGTTGATCTGGATGAGGTCCAGTGGTTTTTACCTCTTTGAGGGTTTTCCACATAAAAATCTCTTGTGTGGTGTGGTTTATGCTTTGATTGTTTTTCATTGCATTATTATTCCATAATTCTGGTTTGTTTCGGGAGGCTAGATCCTAAGGTTTTGTGCAAGGCCCTCAACAAAGTGGTATCAAAGCTAAGTTCATTGAACGGGTAGGATCGGTTTTGAATTATGGAAGGTGGCTCATCAAGGATGATCAGCCTCAATGGTTCTAACTGGACCATATGGAAGGCTAAGATGGAGGACTTGCTTTATTGCAAGGACCTATATTCTCCAATCTTAGCCATATCAGCAAAATCCAAGGATATGTCTGATGATGATTGAAAGAAGATGGACCGAAAGGCAGTGGGGTTTATTAGACAATGGCTGGATGATTATGTGTTCCACCACGTGTCTACGGAAACCTCAGCCGCTAGCCTATGGTGGAAACTAGAAGGGTTGTATGAGATAAAGACAGCCGATAATAAAATTTTTCTAATAAGGCGACTTGTGAATCTCAAGTTCAAGGATGGTGGTTCTGTGGCCGAGCACATGAATGAGGTTAGTAATATAGTGAACCAACTCTCCTCTATGAAGATGGTCCTGGATGATGAATTGCAGGCTTTGCTATTGCTTAGTTTATTGCCTGACAGTTGGGAGACATTGGTGGTGTCTCTAAGTAATTCTGCGTTAGACGGAAAGATATCCATGGAACAGGTAACTAGCTGTCTCTTCAATGAACAGACAAGGAGGAAGTCTCAGGGGTCTACTCAGCAAGAGGCTCTTGTGACAAAGGAACAGGAAAGAGGAAAGAACAGGAAGGGCGGGAAAGCCCGTGATAAATCAAGAGGCAAGTCGAGTAATAGAAAAGATGTTGATTGCTGGAATTGTGGTAAGAAGGGCCACTACAAGCATAAATGTCGTGGTAAGAATAACGACAAGAAAGGAAAAGGGAAGGAAGAAGAATCAGATTCCACTGTGGTCGCTTCAGATGACAACGTTATAGTTATTCTTTCAGCAGATCACGATATGTCTCACGGCTACGAGTAAGGACACCGACTGAGTGATAGACTCGGGAGCTTCTTTTCATGTGACTCCACGCATGGACTTCTTCACAAGCTACAAGTCAAGTGACTATGAGACTGTGAAGATGAGAAATTCTGGCGTATCAAAGATTGTGGGAGTCGGTGATATTTGTGTGAAGACCGATGTGGGTTGCACATTGGTTCTCAGGGATGTGAGACATATCCTAGACCTTCGCCTCAACTTGATGTCGACGGGAATGCTGGATGATGATGGCTATGAAAGCCGGTTTGCTGGTGGGCGCTGGAAGCTCATCAAGGGTTCGTTAATCGTGGTCAGAGAAAAGAAGTGTTGCACCATTTACAAGGCAAGTGTCAGTATGTGTAAGGGTGGGTTGAATGCAGCGAAAGATTCAACTATTGACATGTGACACAGGCGTCTAGGTCACATGAGTGAAAAAGGGCTTCAGCTACTAGTGAGGAAGCAGCTCCTTCCAGACGTGACAGGTACACCTCTCAAAACCTGTCTTGATTGTTTATCAGGGAAACAGCATAGAGTTTCATTCATTAAATCTGCTTCTCATGTTAATAAAGTACATGCATTAGATTTGGTTTATTCTAATGTTTGTGGTCTTATGAGGACAAAAACCTTGGGCAGGGTATTGTATTTTGTTACTTTTATATATGATGCATCTAGGAGGGTTTGGGTTTATGCTTTGAATTCCAAGGATGAGATCTTTGGTGTGTTTAAATTGTTTCATGCTACGGTCGAGAGAGAAAGACAGGTAGATCATTGAAGTGCATCCGCACTGACAATGGTGGTGAATACATTAACGACTTTCATGAGTACTGCAAGTCCCTGGGTATATGGCATGAACAGACGATTCCTAAGACCTCCCAGCATAATGGTGTAGTTGAGCGAATGAATCGCACCATTGTAGAGAGAATCAGATGCATGCTATCCCATGCAAAATTGCCCAAGACGTTCTGCGGAGAAGCAATGCACACGACAGTGTATTTGATAAACAGGTCTCCATCAGCCCCGTTGAATGGAGAAGTGTCTGAGAAGGTGTGGACTAGACATGATCCATCGTACAGTCATCTCAGGGTGTTTGGATGCAGGGCATCCGTTCATGTATCAAAGGACGAGAGGTCCAAGCTCTATATGAAGATCAGGCAGTGTGTGTTCTTAGGGTACGGTGATGAAAAGTTCGGTTACAGATTGTGGGATCCGATCGAGAGGAAGATCGTCAGGAGCAGAGATGTGGTTTTCTTTTAAGATCAGTGTATAGAAGACATTGGTAAGCCAGAGAAGAACTAGCCTAGTTCAGGTGAACTAGAGGACATTGATCCTATTATTCCTCTCGTGGTGCCTGATAATGGGTGAGTACAGCAAGGTGCAGAGGACGAGAGAGTTCCTTCAGAAGATGGACCAGGGGAGCAGCTCCCTCTTGATCCACCTGTTGAGCCATAGGTGAGGAGGTCATCTAGGGACAGACAGTCGTCTAAGAGTTACTTGCCACATGAGTACATTATGCTAACTGATAGGTGAGAGTCAGAAGATTATTCTGAGGCCCCAGCCGACGAGCATAAGGAGTGGTTGAAAGCTATGCAAGAGGAGAGGAATCCTTGCATAAGAACCACACCTATGATATAGTGAAACTGCCTAAGGGCAAGAAAGCACTGAGCAACAAGTGGGTGTTCAGAAAGAAGGTTGAGCAGAAGAATTCACAGACGAAGTTCAAGGCTAGACTTGTGGTGAAAGGGTTTGGTCAGAGGAAAGACATACACTTTGAGGAGATATTCTCATTAGTGGTGAAGATGACATCCATACGGGTGTTGCTTGGGTTGGCGGCTAGCATAGATCTGGAGATAGAGCAGTTAGATGTTAAAATTGCCTTCGTGACCTGAAAGAAGAGATTTACATGCACCAACCAAAGGGGTTCGAAGTCAAGGGCAAAGAGCATATGGTGTGTAGGCTGAGGAAGAACTTGTATGAGCTGAAACAAGCTTCACGGCAATGGTACAAGAAGTTCGATTCGTTTATGTTATAGCATGGGTATGACAGAATGGAGTCGGACCACTGTGTGTTCACGCGCAAGTTCCCAGATGGTGATTTTTTAGTTCTGCTGTTATACGTTGATGACATGCTCATCATGGAAAAAGACATCAAGAAGATTGACAGGCTGAAACAGGAATTGGGCAAGTCGTTTGCGATGAAAGGCTTGGGCCCGGCTAAACAGATCCTAGGAATAGAGATAACTCATAATAGAAGCAGCAGAAAACTTTGGCTATCACAAGAGCGGTATATTGAGAAAGTCCTAGAGCGGTTCAATATGAATGCAGCGAAGCGGTTCAATATGAATGCACTAGATGGTCACTTCAGATTGAGTGACAGACAATGTCTCAAGACGAAGGCAGAGGTGGAAGAGATGCAGAAGATACCCTACACATCAGCTGTAGGAAGTTTGATGTATGCTATGGTGTGTACACGCCCAGACATAGAATATGCGACTGGTGTTGTCAACCGGTATCTTGCCAATCCTGGTAAAGAACATTGGGCAGCGGTTAAGTGGATATTGCGGTATCTAAGAGACTCATCCAAGTTGAGCCTATGCTATGGTGACGAAAAACCTGTGTTAGAGGGCTACACAGATGCAAATATAGCAGGCGACATAGACTCCAGGAAGTCTACATCGGGGTTCATGTTCACGTTTGTAGGAGAGCGGTCTCCTAGCAGAGTAAGATACTGAAGGTCGTAGCATTGTCGACGACAGAGGCCGAGTACATTGCAGTCACAAAAGCATGCAAAGAGATGCTTTGGATGAAAAGGTTCCTACAGGAACTTAGCCTGAAGCAAGAGGAGTACGTGGTTTATTGTGATAGTCAGAGTGCTATACACCTGAGCAAGAATCCAAGTCAGCATTCCAAGTCGAAGCACATAGAGATTCGGTATCACTGGATCAGGGATACTTTGGAATAGAATGTGTTACAGCTTGAGAAGGTCTACACGGACGATAATGGGTCAGACATGATGACCAAGGCTTTGTTCAAGGGCAAATTTGAGGTTTGTAGAAACTTGGCTGGCTTGAAGAAGGTGAATCTCTCCTGGGATAAAAAGGGAGAGTTTTGATGGGATTTTTATCCCGTGCTCGACTGGTCGTGAGCCTCGCTTGACCGGTCGAGGGCTGGTTCACGACCAATGGTGGAGTCGAGTCATGGCGCGACTCAAAGTCCAGCGACCATGGACTATTTTTCTCCAAGGTGCTCGACCAGTCGAAGGAGGATCTCGATCGGTCATGGGTGGCGCTCGACCGGTCGTAGACTCGATACGACTAGTCGAGGTTACGTAGATTCGTTTCGTGATTTTGCGCGGATTTCGTGTCGCAAGTCCTTTCGCAACTGGGATGCGGAAAGGAGTTTCCTAAAATTTTAAATAGGAGGTACCTAGGGCTTTCTAGGTATGACAAGAGAGTTTCCTAAAGCTTTACAATGGATTTGTTAAAGGGTTTAGGGCTATCAAAGGTGAGAGAGAGAGGAAAAGAGAGAGAGGAAGCTTATAGAAGGGAGATTATGCTCGTGGAGGTATTTACTGTGCAATCTATATCTCAGCGCTTCTATGTCCTCATAATCGGTGGAATCTCTCCGTTTTTTTGTTTCTCTCATTGTTTATCCACTCCTGCGTGAGTGAAGAAGGTTGTAACGTTCTACTTCATAGTGGATTGTTGATCTGGACGAGGTCCCGTGGTTTTTACTTCTTTGAGGGTTTTCCACGTAAAAATCTCTTGTGTGGTGTGGTTTATGCTTTGATTGTTTTTCATCGCATTATTATTCCATAATTTTAGTTTGTGCAAGGCCCCCAACAACCACGACCCATATAACATGACAACCATGACCATAATTACAATACAATATGAAGAACAATTCTCTTCAACGGGTACCTAACGAGCTGAAAAACTCTGTTGAGAGTGTCTTGTTTAAGCCTGACCATAAACCCATTTACAGTTGGACCAACCTATGCAGCTTGGCATTGCGATGCAATAGATGTTGCCCTTCTCTCAAGCTGTAGGCTTGGAATTGCGATGCAATAGATGCTACCTTTCTCTCAAGTTGTTGCAGTTTATGGTCAGGCTCAAACAAGACATTCTTAACAGAGTTTTTCAGCTCGCTGGGTGCCCGTTGAAGAGAATTGTTCTTCATATTGTATTGTAATTATGGTCGTGGTTGTCATGTTATATGAGTCATGGTTGTTATGTTATATGGGTCGTGGTTTCCCATGGAGTCGTAGTTATTATGTTATATGGGTTGTAGTTTTCATGGGTCGTGATTGTCATGTTATATGGATCGTGGTTCTTATTTTAGGGCCAAGGCCTATAAAATGAAGACTACGACCCATATAGCATAACAACCACGACCCTTACCTCATGGGTCGTGGTTGTCGTGTTAAATGGGTCGTGGCCTTAAAATGACACGGCAAAAAGGATGGACGGCATGGATTATACACACACATCAATGTGGGCCCATATGGGTTGTGGTTTGCATGAGTCGTAGTTGTCGTATTATATGGGTCGTAGTTGTCATATTGCATGGATCGTGGTTTCACGTGTTCACTTCCTTTTATACCAAACCATTGGTACCTTAGCTTAAGGCCCCATAATGGAGTGATCCGATCCATCCACCTTGTCGGCCAGCTTGTCGTGGGCCCAAAAAGTGCTGACTTTTCTATTTTTTGGCCCACATGAGCACCGGATCAGGCTGATATTTAGGCCCTACCCCTAAAATGACATGACAAAAATGATGGGTGGCATGAATTATACACGTATATCAATGTGGGCTCATATGTGTTATTGTTTGCATGGTTCGTGGTTGTCATGTTGCATGGATCGTGGTATCCACGTGTTCACTTCCTTTTCTACCAAAACATTGGTACCATAGCTTAAGGCCCACAATGGGGTGATCCGATCCATCCACCTTGTCAGCCAGTTCGTTGTGGGCCCAAAAAGTCCTAACATGGGCAGTGTACACTTCTAACAAACATCACAGTGAGCCTGAAAATTTCAACAGATAAGTGAGAACGCTGCCCCGACCCATGAACTAGTTCGGACTGAAATTGTGAGCCTGAAAATTTCACAGTGGGTCTGAAATTGGCCCAAACTCGCCCGATTGCTGACTGGGCCGAGTTCGGACTGGACATGTTAGCCCGGTGATCGGGCCGGGCTAGGTTTGGCTGGTGATCGGGGTGTACATCGGGTGTACATCGGGCCGGGCTATATACAGTAGATAGGGGTGTACATCAGGTGTACATCGGGGTGTACATCAGGGTGTACATCGGGCCGGGCTATATACAGTATATACAGTAGATAGGGGTGTACATCGGGCCGGGCTATATACAGTATATACAGTATATACACCCCTATCTACTGTATATAGACCGATGTACACCCCTATCTACTGTACACCCCTATCTACTGTATATACTGTACATAGACCGATGTACACCCCTATCTACTGTACACCCCTATCTACTGTATCTACTGTACACCCCTATCTACCGTATATAGACCGTCGGATAACTTTTGACATTTTTGCCCTTGCAATAGTTTTAGACAATCACGTGGGCTCCCTGATCTCTTTGGACATTGAATGTAGTTTATAAATTTGGACATGGGTATTTTTGGAAAATGAATTTGTGAGTGCCTGGCAGTAAACAGCCCAAGTTTCACCCGTTTTGGGTGAATGGACAAGGAAGATTTAATTGGGTTTTGAAGGGATTCCCGGTCCCTAACTCTTCTCATTACATTTGGGAAAAAAGAAGGAAAAAAATAAAATAAAATCTCCTCTTTCGATCTCTCTCCGAACTCTCTTTCAATATGCTGTTTCTTTCTCAATCTCGCATTTCTCTTCGCGGCTTCCAGAAGAAAAAGATTTGAAAAAGAAGAAGAGGAAGATATTGGTATATTTTTATTTTTGTTTATTTTATTGTTGCAGTTTATTTTATTTGATTAAAAAAAAAAAACTTCGGTGATCTATTTTGAGAGACTTGGGGCTTTGATTTTGACGGAATAAATACAAGAGGACAACATTTAACTGAATAATATGTGTTGCTGGGAAATTCCGAGGTATAAATGAACAGACCAACGGTCTTGATCAGCTTTGCATGGCCCCACCTGCTCTGCTTCTCAGAAATGAAAACCAGTGTATGCTGTGCAAAGATGTGGGCCACGGATCATGTAATAACTGGAAGCCTAATTGGAAGGGCCAATTCGTTCTCAACTCGGTGAGTTCTGACTCGACTCGACTCGACTCAGCTCAAGTCACCAAGTTTTTAAACCATACCTTGAACTTAACCCAACACGTGCTAGGGGCAAAGACGTGACTGGCCAGCCATGGCCCTCCACCTTTAGCAGCTGTTTCGGTAAGACCATTCATACCATTCACAGCCAATGCACGGGGCACGTGTGCAAACACAACAGAAAACCATCCAAACCGTCATCTCCGCAATATATGGTGAAGCCATGTACTGAAAATCAGATTTATTGGACAATTGTAACGTCTTATACTGCATATTTATTTATTGAATTTGGATTTTTAACCATTATTCATTTAACTGTCCATTTGTTGACTACCAATGGAAAAGGTTTCTTTTGATGTAATTTTTGGATTACAACGAATATGATACATACCAGCCATACGTGCAGCATCTGTGAGTAAACGTTTAAGGACAAGAAGAAAAAGAGTAATGGACTGAAAATCAACCCGTACGTTTTCGCTGCTTTAGGCGCCGTCGGGTCATCGTCTTGGCTGCTTTTGGGTCTATCATGTCATCGTCTTGGCTTTAAAGATAGATAATGTCACTTGAAGGGCCGTTTGGATGCTCAATATTCCATGCCTGTCATGTAATGTTAGACTATCTTTATTATACTATGTTTATCAAAATCTGGACTTCAAAGAGCGGTGGAACGTCTGATAACCTTAAGATGGTTGGGGATCTTTATTATACTATGTTTATCAATATCTGGACTTCAAAGAGCAGTGTAACGTATGATAATCTTAAGATGGTTGGGGACATATGGCATCATGAGGCATGTGCACCATAATCAGCACATGTCAGCCAAATTTATATTCTGGACTTCAAATATGATATCCATCTGAACCCGGTACAACTGCATCTGAACCCTTCATGCAGGTCTACAGAATATGTGGTATATCATATTTTAAATTTGATTATTATGAATCGAGTGATACAATTACACAGATAAGTTGGGAAGTTGAAACACAAAATTCGGTAGCCTGTTTAAATCAACTGGTATGACAAGTCAAATGACCTTCCCGATTTCGACATTGAAGATGGTATATGCCAACAACAATAAAAGTGGATGGGCTCCACTCTATTTGTCTGATATCTTATTTCTCTCACCTCCTTTTCTTTCGAGTGATAGAGAGAAGAAGGACAAATGCTACTGCCCAATAAAGAGGGAGGAGTGACCGTGCATGAACTGATCTCTCTCTCTCTCTCTCTCTCTCTCTCTCTTTTCAGAACACATTTTGGAGCAAATAGGCTAGGTCCTTCAAGCTATAACTTGATGTGTAACGTTTGTGCAAGAATCGGGCCCACATCGGACATGCCCTAGTCCGCATATCAGGCTGGTCCACTCATAGACAGGCACCATGCATATTTAGTTATTTTAAGAGGGAGGGGCCCACCTAATGAAAATCTAGGATCTTTTGCACATATATGCTACATTTGACACTTACGTCACTCGCTCGTGCAATTTCATCTTTTAAAATGAGTTTTCAGCTTTTCTCCGGCAGCATGGTCCCATCATGTCGCTGTATCAAGCACCCAAGCATGTGGGCCGTTGGGCAGCTATTGTGGAATGGACGTGGCTCGGATTGATAACGCGTATAGAAAAGGGGTTTCAAAGTAAAAAGAAGAAAAGAAAGAAATGAAGTATGAAAAAGACCTCCAAGAATGCGATTCTTCTCCTTTTCTTTTCCTAGCTCTAACAAAAGGTCCTTGAACATGCAAAAGAAGGATTTTTCATCCATTTCAGAAAGGCAATGCAAGTAGCTATGGCACATGCGATCCACGTGTGGAGAGAGAGAGAGGGTTCGCAAGACGTGTTGGTCAGCCCATTTAAAAAAGTACTTGGCTTATTTGGATTTGGACGAAGTTGTGTTGCGACTAACAATATATTGCATGTTGTTAAAGTTAGTTATGGACATATGCTGCTGCTTATTAATTATTCCCTTCTTTATTTGTCAAACACTCAGAATTATGGTATGGATAGATAGTAGCATATGTGGGGAAATTAAAATTTAATAGTACACTTGCACATGTGCATGTGCATATTTGACATGGGAATATTCACACGCGTGCCACATTTTTTTGTGCTTGAAGCTTGGCCTCAACTTAGACGGCTACATACATGGTACTTGCAACATGTCATGCATGTATGCTGATAGATACGAGACTCATGGAGCTATATAAAGTGTCACAGTCCAGTAGTTTCACCTTTCCATTAGAGAGAGATACCCAATTCATGCTCCAACGGTCCCGTATCCATAACTACTTGTTCAAATATACATTGGTTATGCGAGCAAGAGTATTAACAAACCTTTGTCTCCTTGAATATTTCCATGCAATGAAAAAAAAGGGCTATATTTTTTTAGGTAATTCTATTTTTAAATATTTTGTAGTATGTTTTTTTGACATTTTTGGTTGATTAGCGTTTTGACCAGCCAATTAGGGAGCATTTGCATAGTAAGTTACTTGAGATAAGCAACTTATGACTCAAGTAGTTTATCTTGGTTTCTACTTATAAAGTAGATAAGTATGTTTGGTAAACAATATACTTACTAGCTTCTCCTCTCTTTCATCTTTCCCATGCCTCTCTTCAACAGCTTATGAAAAATAGAAAAGTTCAAAGAATTAATTGAAGTGATTAAATACTTTTAAGTATAAAAGTTATTTATAACTAATCATAAACCAAACTTATCTGCAATAAGTTCCTTATTTACTATTGTAAATAGAAAAAATAACTTATTTGGTGGTATCCGACATGCCCTTGGTGGTATCCAAACGGGGCCCTAGTGACCTCCAAATGGAAAGATTAAGATGCAGAAAGCGACACTGGTTCCCTCTTCAATAGATTCCTGTGATTGGTCCTCCTTTGCCCCGTTAAATTATTAGACCATATCTAGTTTTGGGTAGCGGGCTTATTAGGTGGGGCCCACTATCAAGTGGGCATTTTTACCAGGTGGGGATCACTAGTATGCTATCAACTAGGCCCCACATGAATCTCAGAATGTGGATCATTTTCTCCGAGTTGTACAAATAGGTCTCATGATTCTAGATATATATGAAGGAACCAATAATGGATGGATAATGACTAGAAAATATCATAGTGGAGACTATTCTAACCTTTAGATTAGTAGACTAATAATAAGTGGCTAGCGGCGAATACAACAAGTGTTTGAAATAATGAATACTAATGGATACATAAGCCCATACTAATCTATAAAATTTATGTTAGCATCCATCTAAGATTGTCCCATCATATCAATTTGTAGCCGTGATTGTACAAAAGAAATGCAAGTAACATTCGCAGAAGTCAGCACTAATTAAACGAGATTAGACTAAAGATAAAAGGCAAAGCTCTCTGATTGATGCGATTTGCTTACGATTTGCTTACCGTAGTTAGAGAGGAATATGTTTCCTGGACAAAATGGATGTGACTATTGTTACCACTCGTTTGTTTTCTATCACATGTGGTGTGTGTAGGTGTGCCAGAATCGATATAGTGGCTCGATTCAAACCAATCAACTTTGACCCCAAGCACCAAAATAACTAGATACATCAAACATTGACAATATATAACTGAATTTGAGGAGATCAGTTGTCTATTTAGTCACTCGCAGAATATCTTTAATGATCAGGTGATAATCAGAAGGTGGGATTCTTCATCCGAAGATGAGTTGCGCATTGCCTTTAATAAATTAAAAAAAAAAAAAAGACTTTTCAATATACGAGTGCAATCAAACAAAAGGAAAAAGTTATAGTCGGTCATTGAGAACAACCGCAAGAATGCTTCTTCCGAAATAACTTCTTACATTGTTTAAGGATCGAGTAAGGCATATAAGCGTAAACTTCGATTACAACTAAGAAATTACTGCTATTAGATTATCACTACTCCTAAAATAGATTTAACTAAGATAAATTGATAAATTTAATTTATTTGTTGGATTTGGTTTGTGTTGTTTTCTTTGCTAATCGTCTTACTATTTATAAATTTTTTATGTAACTATTCTTCAACCATTTCTCTTCTTTATTTGACGGTTATAGCAACCGAGGCGTTGTCATCTATATCCTTCTCTTGTATGTTTCTTATTTTGACTGTTCATCGTCTCTCGGCCAAGCTCTATTCTCATCAGTCATAGCTTGCTCTTTGACCGTGTTTTGCTTCTGAATATTTGGCCGCACTACTTTGTCGGTCACCTGATGACGTGCTTCATTAAATCGATGCCAACTATGATTTTGCAAAAAGCATTTCAAATATCTCAGAAAATATTTTCATACACCTCCTGTCTCTCGTGTAATGCCACATGTCACTTCCCTATTGGCTTTTCTTATGATGGTAAAAAATAAAGTACAACATTACCCTCTACGTTGCTTCACCTTATGGACAAAAGGTGAAAGCGACGTTGTTTGGTTGCCCGATGCAATTAATGCGAATGACTGTTCATTCACTTGTCAATTCCCCATTGATTCATCCAATCGAGGCTAAATCGAATGACGGTCTTTACCTCTTTTTGTCGGCTATCTTCATGACACGTAGCACATAATCGTCTTGTATTAGGAGTCATGATTTCCCTTTCATTAATGCGAATGTGTCAGTGTTTACTTTCTTGCACATTTTACTTCTTCTCTCTCGCACAGACTTCTTTTTTCGTTCGATCTTCCTCCGATTACCATAGTTGCATTTTCCTCCTCCTCCATTCCAATCTTCCACCAAGAGACTTTCATAAAGGATTTAAATGTCGTTTCTTCAGGAGTTATTAATGACCTCATCTTCAATGCTTCCGTTGAACCGAATAAGGCCTACTTAACACTCGGTCCAACATTTCATCTCGAAGTCACTCATGAACAACTTCAGAAAGTAGAGCCATGTTTCCCAAGTTGCCTTGATGAAGGTTTGCTTATTCAATATGATCATTTCTCAAATCCTACCATTACTTTCAAAGCTTTGAGATCGTGGTTGAAACCAATTAATGACTGGGCAGTGGGAACGAGAGCGGTAGAGCGGTGGAGCGCCAAATTTGAAAAGCTCCAAAGGTTTGGAGTAGGCATGGAACATACACATACACATTTGCAAAGATTTTTTTATTTTTATTTATTTTTAAGAAAAAGACATAATATGCCAACAATCAACTTCTTCATTTAAAAATAGTCTCATAAAGTCACAAAATTAATCCATCCTACCAAGTACCAACTCTCTTCCTTATTTACCATTGGACATAATGCTATTTCTTGTGGCTTTTGTCTAGGTAACAACCTAATCAAGTGAGTTATAATATGTGAATATATTCTAGTATAAGCATCAGACTTGCAAGCAAAATTACAAATCCATTTAAATACATTTCCATCTTTCCAATCTATGACAATAGTTACATATCTTTTGAAAGGGGGGGTAGGGTGACAGTTAACACTTGAGAATCATCTTTAATTTCTTCTACAAATAAATTCTCCATTAACATTGAATTCAGTCCCTCGTTCATCCTCATCTATATTAATCACCTTACAAATTTGACATGCTGGAGATAAAAAAGTAGCGTGTATTCGTAATCTAATTTCTGAATCACGAAAAGAAAAGAAAAGAGGAGAGATCAGAGAAGGAGAGAGAGAGAGAGAGAGAGAGAGAGAGAGAGAGAGAGAGAGAGAGAGAGAGAGAGAGAGACTTGAGAGACTTGGACTCTTGAAGACGATTGAGATTCTATTGTTACGATAATGACAAAACTGTTGGGGATTGGGAGGCGGAATCACACAAAGATGGATCTAAGATAGTAATCCAAGAGCACCAAGCAAACATAAGAGAACACAAAGATTTAACGTAGAAAACTCTTTAAAAAAAAAAACCATGGCACAAAGCTACAGAAATCCACTATGAAAGCATAAATTACAAAGAGAAAAGACTTACACAATTCGAACAACCTCAAATCTCATCCTTGCTACACTCTTTGAAACCCTTTGGAATACTTTAGAAAGCCTTAAGATGTTTTAGAAAGGACCTAGGAACTCTTATTTATAGTTTAGGAAACTCCGCTTTTGCACCGACTTGAAATAGTCTGGAAACTGCCTCAAATTAACACAGTCCGCGTGCAGTCTGCGTAACTCAGGGCTGGTCGAGGGTGCCCTTCAACTAGTCGAGCTAGTCCATTGACTAGTCAAAGATCTCGAAAATTCCAAATACATTGTTGTTGAACTTCGAGCTGAACTTTCTATGGGCTAGTCGAACTTTTCCAGATTTAAGACATCTGTTAACAACAATCTCCACCGTATCTTCAATCTTCAAACGTGTAGCTTCTTGATCTCTTTTCTTATCTCTGCATCACATCATAAATTCAATCAATGCTTCTTGTGCATACTCTGTCATTCTTTTACACCATCGCCAAGCCCAGAGAAGTTGCACAGAACTTGAACTTCTCATCTTATCTCAAAGTTAAGACGTAGTCTTTTGTACATCGAATGTATCGAAGCAACCATCTTATCGCCTCCCAATGTTGCTTGTTGGGGTATTTACTCACAATACTGATTTCATGTGAAATAATTGGTCTAATACAGACCATGGCATGCACTGCCAACCGCATTCGAATAAGGCTCATGAGACATATCCTGCTTTTCCTTATATGTTTTGGGACATTATCCTGAGGAAAGCTTGAAGTGAGCCGTGTATGGAATGGTCACCGGTTTTGCCTGGTCCATCGCATACTTAATAAATACATACTCAAGGTATTTTATCTGAGATGATTAAAGCCTGGTCCTCTTCCAGTCTTTATGAATATAAATGCCGAAAATCATCTTTGCAGCCCCCAGATCATTCATCTCAAATGTCCCTATTAAACGAGTCTATAGTACATTGATTTCAGACATGTCATGATTGGTGGTCTACATGTCATCAACATATAATTCCAGGATGATGAATGTGTTATCACTTAGTGTCTTGCAATAGACACAGTGATCATATTCACACCTAGAAATTTTCTGACTCACCATGAAGGAATCAAATTTTTATACCACTGCTTAGGCGACAGGTCATACAATGATCTCCTGCAAACCTTGTTCTCTGCTCTTTTAACTTCGAATTGCTCTAGTTGCTTCATGAATAACAACACTTCCAATTTTCCGTGCAAAAGTGTCATCTCTACATCCATCCGTTCCAGCTTGAGATCGTATTGGGCAACCAACGTCAATACGAATATAATAGACACCTGCTATACCGCCGACGCGAATATCTTTGAGAAGTCGATCCATTCTCTCTAAGCATGATTATTCACTACCAGCCTCGCTCTGTATCTATGTTGTATCCTTTTGAAGATCCACTTGCATCCAATCGATTTTCGACCCACTAGAAGCTCTACCAGTTCCAATGTGTCGATCTGGTACAACAATTTCATCACATCGTCCATAGTCACCTTCTACTTCTCAGCGTCAGGCTTACCTAGAGCCATTTGAATAGTGTACAGATCTCCCTCATCTGTAACGAGAGCATATGTGATATAGGAGTCATCCATGTACCTCGTCGGTTACCTGCGATTATGTGGTGTGACTCTTCTCACAGATGGCTGCTCCGCCTGCTCCGTATATCTGTCCGCGTGTCTCAGCCTTCATGCCCTGTCCGCTCATGTGGCCATGCCTAGCATGCCACACACATGCAGAGGTGGAATCTACTACAGTCACTGTAGCTCCACCTGTTAAAGTGTTCCCCATAAACTTATAAAGGTTTCCGTGACTTTGTACTTTCATGATTACCAGTGTCCCTTAGATACTTTAAGGACACCATCAAATCTGGTGAACTTGCAGCCCATTGCCTCAAGTATACCAAGAGAAATCAGATTCTTCTTTAAATCAGGAACATGCCTGACATCAGTCAATGTACGCTCCACCCCATCAAACATCTTGATGCACACCGTACCAATAGCCACAACGTTGTAGGCAATGCAATTGCCCATAAAAATATGTCCATCGTCGCACTCTCTGTAACTGGTGAACCAACTCTGATGAGGAGTTCTGTGATATGACGCCCCTGTGTCAAGGATCCACTCGTCTCTACGATCATCGAACAAGTGTCCAATCATAGACGCAGACAACACATCACCTTTGTTTATCTCTTCATCAGATGTGACAACATTGGCCTCCCTGTAAGAAGCCTCTGAATTTTCTTTCTTTGCTTTAAGATTTGTACAATCCTTCTTCATGTGTCCTCTCATTCTACAATTCCAGCACTTTAACTTGCCTTTACCCTTGCCCATGGACTTAGATCTTGACCCTGAAGGTCCTGTACCTCGATCAGTATTCTTGTCCCTCGTAATCAGTATATCGGAAGATGTTCCTATGTCACCGTTTAGCTTTCTCATGGCCTTCCCTTGAAGGGCTGAGATAACGATGTCGACACTCAGGGTTTTATTTATGATGCACATTGTATCTTTGAATGACTCATACGATACCAGAAGAGAATTGAACAACATACATACTTGTTCCTTATCTTTGATCACTTTCTCCATATCCAACAGTTTGCAAACCAATTTATTAAAGTTGTTGATGTGAGCCTTCGATCTCCACCCTCTGCCATCTTAAAGGAATACCACTGTAACTTCAAGTGTAGGTGTAACACCCTGGATTTTTGCTATTTTGGATTATCAAAATCCTTAAAAAAAAATTTTTTAACTAGCCCACATCATCACTTACTGACCCTTGACGCTCGAAGTGAGCCTATACGCGGCTGGTACCGATAAAGAACCGTACAAATAAGATTGATCAACCGTAGAAAACCAACGAATCCGACCGATCATTTATACATCGAGTTTACCCCCATGATTTGTTCACATAGTGTCCAAATCTAACCGACCTACCACTGACTAATCAAGACAACCATAACTAAATTAAAGATCTACCCAAACCAGAGTCAGTTATGGGTCGTACCTTAATTAATAAATTAAATCAACCCAGTTACTATTTTAGCTTAAAACCGACAGTTTAGAGTGATCATGGTCGAATCACCATTTTCTCTAATTTCAAATAGGCCACACTATGAACTTAGTTAATCCGGACCCTAACAACTGCGCTAAAGAAATCTCCCTACCCAATTCATTCGAAAAATGCCCCGATTATCCAAACAAGCTTTAAACCATTCATTAGTGGGCCACTAGTTACGAAATTATAGAATAATGTCCATCTCATAGGGCTTGACGTCCATCGTGGACGGTGGGCCCAAACGATGCCCTAAACTGCACAATTTGGACCGTGAAGATAGAGTTTGAAAGGCGCAACTCTTCGGTACTTGAAACCTGAAACTTAAGTGAGTTGGCCCCGCCACTAAAATGGTAAAGTTGCAACTTTCCAATTATTGAATTACAATCAAACTTCGGCCGTGAGTCAGAGATATTTCCCTGGTCATATCCGTATAATTATGGGCCCGATCGATCATCAGTGACCGTTGATCACAAATCAAGCTCCTACGATCAATTGACTCATCCGTTTGCCACCAAACTTGGGACAAATCTTCATCTGACTATGGGAAACCTATTCCATAGTACAGATGGGCCAGGGGGCCACTGGGATGGTCCCATGGACCAGAAACCTACCCACTAGGGGTATATATGTTAGAACAAGTCTCCTTAGGGCCATTTTGACAAATTTCTAGGTTATAAAAAACCCAAAATCTCTCTCCCACACTCCCATACGAATTTTCCTGCTAAGTGGGGAGAGCGAGGATTGAGTAGAGAGGGAGTAGAGAGGGAGGGAGCTCTAAAAAACTAGATTTTTGAAGAATTCACCCTCCTACGTAAACTCTCATTGGAGCCCACGACACCGTTGTCGTAGGAGCGGCCCACCAGCAATAGAAAGGTAATCAGTTCCGCCCCTTTCAATTTTAGGTGTCTTAAACCACTTGCATGCGATCTAACATGCAAACTCTATCGTCGTAGGGTTCCGGCACACCATCCCGCAGGTTGACACTTTGAAAGCGGCTCCGTAAGCCGTCAAACTATACCTAGGTGTGGACCATTGCCTTTAGGTGACCGTTTATTAAATCTAGGATGAATTTTAGTGATTGTGGTTGTTAATTTGTTTTGCATGTCACTTGCATGGGGTAGAATTGAAGAATTGAATTTCGAACATGTATAATTTCTAGATAGGGAAGAAATATTAGTCCCCAATCACCCCAATGCTTGCATTGTCTGGTTTTTCTGTCAATTATAAAATTCTAAGCATAATACCCCCAAATTCTTAAAATCAATAGGAAGAATCCTATTGCATGTTTCCCCATATGCATGAATTGCGTAGATTAATTGTTAAATTCACTACATGCATGTTTAATTTTCTCTGAAATCAGTCATTGCACTCAATTCTCCAATGATTTTTAAGTAACTTATGATTTGTGTGCATGTTTATTTAGAATTGCACTGGATATTGTAAACTCATGACTCTTATGCTAATAGCGGTTGTGTTTTATCATTATGCATGCCTAGTTCTCTCGCAACTAGAAGTAAATCGACTTTTGCTTAAAATTAATTCATTATTAAACTATTTCATTTCCGGATCGGCCAGCAAAATTCAGAAACCACATGGGCCATGAGCAAATTTGACCAAATTAGTCGAAGTACGGATAGTCGGTTGTAGTCGGACTACGCGGGATGTTACTCCCAATGTCGTACGATTCGTAGTTCATCTAGAGGGGACAAATTGGCTTATCGGCTAGCCAACCGTGTTCGTTAACCATGTATGTACACACCTGTCTGAATCTAAAGCACCCCATACCTTTGAGAGGCCACTATTAACTGTTAATGATACAATCCCCAAGACTCATGAGCTAGGCATGGTGGTATGGGACACCGTGTCTGAGCCGTCGGCCTACGCTCGGGTGACAAGCCTCCCCGTAGTGACTAGTGAGCAACTAAGACTCGGGAGCCGAGCATGGTGGTATGGGACATTATGTCCGTGCTGTCGGCTTACACTGGGGTGACGAGACTCCCCGTAGTGACCAGCGAGCATAGGAGGTGATAAGTCCATATTCGAACGACCCTCGTCAAATTACCCGGCCGATGGTTTTGTGCCAGATTACCGTTCGAATGACCCAAGTATGAATGGAATTGGGCGACGAGCCATTCCTTGTGATGATTTGGTCATGTAATAAGCTCGCACATCGGAACTGAGTGATCATACTTGGTGTTTGAGTGACGACTCATACCGAGTTTATCCTCATACCTTTAAGTATCATGCCTTACTTTTAAAATTATTAATTCGTGAGACAGATGGATGATACATAAATTTGGATCATTGATCGTAGGCTCAGAGCCGCTATGGCCGTCCTGGGCCAAGTGATATGGATAAGGCCATTAATAAATTGAGGTGTTTCAGCTTCCCTAATTTTGTTGGATGAACGAACTTAATTAAATACTCGGTTAACATCTCACCATCACATTGCATTAGTTTGGATTGGCGATTCGGCAGTCAAGGTCGCATTGAGGGAGTGTTGGGCATTGCAATTGTTAGACGTTGTCGCTTGAGGGAGTATTGGAAGTAAGGGCATGCATCATATCATGAAATCATGCATATGCATTAATAAGAGTGGTTAAGATTCTATAAATGATTGTTTTTCACTAACTTTGTCCATGTATTTGATAATATGCATAACTTATTGATAATGGAACCACTGAATTAGCTACTCACTCCCATTCTGGGACAGTATTTTAAAACACCAACCAGAACCTATCTTATATGCAAGTGTCACAGAACTCGATGTGCTGGATGGGCAAGTGTGGACGAGGAAGAGTAGTTCTCTTATTTTCAGACTTTCGGCGAATTTTCGAAAACCGCCTTAGGACTTGCGATGGGGCCCCAGGGCAGGGATTTGTACATCTTTTGGATTATATATTTTGTGGGACACGGTCCCTTAAGTTTATTTACATTATCTCTTTTGCTAGATATATATGTCTCATATTAGTTGCACATGAACTTATTATATTGGTCTTGATTTATGCTGCATGGTCCACTAAACTTCTTCATTGCTTATGAAACAAACAAGTTATGCATATTTTGAAACCCCGTAAGGCATAAGTGGCACCCGGGAATTCGGGAGTCAAGTATCTTCTCGGCCCCTGAAATCCGGGGCATTACAGTAGGCGATTTTCAGAGGATTTTTTCTGCATAAATATCCTCTAACTTCGCCCATAAGCTAGCTGCAGTTTTCTCCCTCAAAACATTGTAGAGAACTTCATCTGTGAGACATAACTAACAGATTAATGATAAAGCCTTCTTATCAAGAGTATTCTATTCTTCATCAGTCATAGTAGATTTTCTTTCCTCAAGAGCACCATCCTTACCTTGCTTGGTTAAGGAACTGATCATCTTGATCTTTCATAACTCAAAGTTATTTTTGCTTGAGTACTTCTCAATATCATACCTAGTACTTCACATTGATGTTAATCCTGTAGATTCAAATCTGTGCCCCAACGATTGCTCTGATACCACTTGTTGGGGATTGGGCTGTGGAATCACAGGGAGATGGATCTAGGATAACAATATAAGAGAACCAAGCAAACACAAGAGAACACAAAGATATAATGTGGAAAACCCTTTTGGGAAAAAAACCATGGCACAAAGCAACAAAAATCCACTCTGAAAGCATAAATTACGAAGAGAAAAGACTTACCCGATTTGAACAACCTCGAATCTCACCCTTTGAAACCCTAGAACCCCTTCTAGAAACTCTTTGGAATACTTTAGAAAACCTTATGATGTTTTAGAAAGGCCCTAGGAACTCCTATTTATAATTTAGGAAACCCTACTTTCGCACCGACTTGAAATAGTCCGGAAACCACCTCAAATTTACACAGTCTGCGTAACCCAGGGCTGGTCAAGGGTGCTCTTCGACTAGTCGAGCCAGTCCGACGCCTGGTCGAAGATCTCGAAAATTCTAAATACATTGTTGTTAGACTTCAAGCCGAACTTTTTATGGGCTAGTCGAACTTTTCCAGATTTAAGACATCTGTTAACAACAAAAACTGCTCTCATTTCTATTTTTAAAAAAGAAGAAGAGTAACTAAGGTAAAAAATGAACCACGGTTCCACTGTTCACGGACCACAGTTCTACAGTTCACGAATGGTTCCCCGCTTGAACCGGCGAACTGCAGTTCTAATGTGAATCGTTTGTATGTTTGTACGGTTCAAATTTCCAAGGGTTAGAGTGCCCATTGTGGTGTGTGTGGGTGTGTGTTGAGTGTGAGTGCGTATGTTAAAAAAAAGAAAAAAAAAAAGAAAAGCATGAATGCAGATTAGGTGCGACCCCGGAACCAGCAGGTGGGTGTGGCCCTGACCATGGGGCCCACCTCAATGTATGTGTTTATATTCACCTCTAGTCCATCAACTTTGCCATCTCATTTTAAGGCATAGTCTCGGAAGTAAAGCAGAAACAAATCTCATTTCAGCCATGTCACAGAAACAGTGTTCATTGAATGCCCACTATTAAAAACTTCCCAAGTCCCCTGTAATATGTATTTTCTATATGTAATTCCTTATAAGGTCACATAGACATGGATGAAGGAAAGCACAAATAACGACTTGATCCAAAACTTTCATGGGCCTCAGGAAATTTTTAGCTATGGGAAATTCAATCCTGACTGTGTGGTCCACTGAGATTCGTATCTGCTTCATTCTTGGAACCTTGTCTTAAAATGAGTTGTCCTGGATAGCTTGGGATATTTGTTTAGTTAAAAATGAGTTAACAAAAATGATAGACAGCCTTAGAGTATATGATTCGTTTTGAGAAAGCAGATTGCCTAATGTGCGACCCGTGGTGTGTGGTGTGTTGATGTCAACCCCACCATGATGTATGTATTATATCCACACTGCGCATCCATTCAGCAAGATCATTTTAGGGCATGATTTTTTTTAAAAAAATGAGATAAATGTAATGCTCAAGTGGACCACACCATAGAAAGAAGTGGAGATTAAACACTTACCATTGAAAATTTTTTGAGGGCCACGGAAGTTTTGGATCAAGCATGTATTTGTGTTTTCCCTTCATCGAGACCGTATGAACAGGTTGAATGTCAAATAAACATATGATGGCCCTAGGAAGGTTTTAATGGTGAGCATCATTGTCCCCTGTGATCATGCCTAAAAATGATATCACAGAATGTATGAAGGATGTGGATATAACACATACATCATGGTGGGGCCAGAAACGTTTTTGGGACCTTGCCTAAAATGAGCTGGCAAAACTGATGTCTAACCCATCTACACCCATATTTATTTTTTTATTTGAACGCACACACTCACAAACATGCACACCACTAACATGGCACTTGGACCCATGACTTCATGTTGAAACTCTTGTGATTCTACATTTACGAAAAGACCTTCCTCTTAGTGGATATGTGGAAGTGCGCTATGATGATCCACAGAAAAGTGTGGTTTCTGAACCCGTTGATATGACCCAACAATTTCGCTATTTCGAGAGGCATGACCCTTCGAACGGAGATTTGATAGGTAGGAAGTTTCTGGGCTGGATGTTTGTGAGAAATCTACCCAGTTCATCCATTTTTCGAGCTCATTTTAAAACATGCCACAAAAATGAGGTGTATCCAAAACTCAAGTAGGCTACACGGAAGGAAAAAGTGGGGATTCAATGACCACCGTTGAAACATTCGTATAGCCACAAAATTTTTAGATCAGGCTATTTTTCTTTGTGTTTTCACTTCATCACAGTAAGAATGACCTTATAAACAGTTTGGATGGCATATAAAGCTTCAACACTAACCATTGATTCTCCTAATGTTCCCACCTCATTTTAGTGGTATGTATTAAAATGATCTGGCAAAATGGAAGGATGGAATGGATTTCTCACAAACATTACAATGGTCCCACCTAGCATCCCAGCTTAGGAACTTCCTGCCAAAGATTCTTGCAGGAAATCCGCATCCCAACACATCCATTGAGGTGGGCCCCGCGGTCAGGGCCGCACCAACCTGAATCCGGAGTCGCACGTAGTCCGCGTCCTATCAACACGTAGAGCAGGGAACAAAGTCAATATCAATGGACAGCCCATGATAGAAGATAGAGCAGTGGTGGGGTCCACCCAACGAGTGTATCATCCCGATTTTCGTACTAGGTGACGATCATGAGAGGCCCACCTTTAAATTGGAAAGATTTAAACCAAGAAGTGGACGTGACATTCCTTGTAGACCACAATTAACGTAGGTAGATTATGGAGTTCAAACAGTCATGACGAGGGGATCTTTGAAGAATAATGCAGAATGCAGACCGAGCAATTTTTTACTCCCATCTTACACGCGGCAACATGTCACATTGAAATCCAATCCGTTCATCTGGTGGATCGTGCGTGATAGTTTCACCACTTAAAACAATCTATCTGATTTGTCATTATATGGCCCGTACTATGGATATTGAATTTGAACCGTTGGTCAAATTCTCTTAAACGTCCGTTTGATTTCTACACATGTAGCCTATAAAGACAGAGTATTGTTTGGCTGAATAAATATTTTCATTACGCTTTGTAATGTATATATATATACATGCATGTTTACAAATTCTCTCTCTTTACCGAATCAATTTAAATTAGTCAAATATTATTCTAACTAAATATGGTACTTACAGATAAACATGGAAGGGATTTGTTGCTAGCTGGAATCCCAAGGGTGTGAGCTGCTTTGGTTGATCCTTTGATGTGAGCTGGATTGATTTACTTGTGATGGAATCTTGGATGGTGTATTCTCTACATGGCCCACCTGATGGTAATACAGGATCTTCCCTGCCACAGTGGGGTACTTATTGTGAGGAGCTAGGATCTCATGCACGTGTGCCATGTAGCCCATGTAGCCTCCCTGATGGTCATACCCGGTCAATAGTGCAGTTTTTAAGTTTGCTAACTTCACCATGCGCAGATTGACTGTGGAGAGATTAAGATTGAGAAGGATGCTGCTAATAGAATTTAAGTTAGGTGGAAAAAAGCGGAGAGACTGAGATTGAGACGGCCGCTGCTAATAGAATTCAAGATAGGTAAGATTGAGATTGAGAAGTATGCCGCTAAAAGAATTTAAGTTTGATGGAAGAAATGGAAATATGCCTATCAAGTTTTATGTGATCGTCATGTACCACAATATTAACCGAAAAGATAAAATTTTAAATACCAATAAGATTAGCCATGCTTTATGAGCAAAATATTGGACAGTTAAAGAACAATCTATTCGTATGATGAGAGTAGCTGAAGTAATGGTGTTGAGATAGACCGAGTGATGAGAAAAATAAATAGAAAAGAATGCATTTGAGGAGACTTAGAAGCAACACTAATAAGTAATAAAATAAGGGAAAGTAAACTTAAATGGTTTTAATCATGCACATCAAAGACCAAGAATCATATTTATCATGAGTAAGTATAGGTTAAAGGCTCTAAAATAATAGGAAGAAGATATGAAAAAATGTGGATAAAATAGTAAAAAAGGACTTGATGATGTATGATTTAATTGAAAGCCTGTTCAATGATAGTGGAATGATGGAACAAAATTCATGTAGAAGTCTAGCAGACATTAATTAATTGGAATTGGGCATGAATGATGATGAAGCTTTAATCTCGCAAAGCGGCCCTTGTTTCCATATATGAGGTGCGTATGCTTACAAATTAAGTGCACAACAATGATTTTATTTAGCATTTCTTAGTCCAAAACCTTCAGGAATGTAAAAGAAAATTCCACCATTTATATTATCAATGTAAGATTGTGACCGGTATCTAGAACCTTCACAAGCCCAAGCTCTTATTTTGAGAGTATGCAAAGAAACTCCTTGCTCATGCAAAATAGGTACAATACATCCATGCAATGAAAACAAAAGCCCCACCATGCCAAAAATTTCAGGCTGGTATTCCTCATTAGAGTCTTGACTCCACACACAGGTGTGACCCATATAATACTTGGGTTAGCTTTATTTTCAACAGAAGTGATGCTCATGGTTACCTACCACTTTCACTGTTAGTATTGTTAGAGTGTTAATGTCCCTTGACATACATTTGATGTGTCATCCTTTGACTGCTCTCGCTTTCAAAGAAAGTGACGATTTAACATGGTATTAGAATGGGTCAAGTGTTCGAATTCTAGAATATACTCAAATACATTTATGGTGTGAGTTGAGTTTTCTTCCACCCTTGCCCGGTATGTTTCGGAACGGAGGTAGAAATGATCTGCACCGTTAGAACCTTAAATCAGTCGTATGTCGCAAACTGAGATGAGTTTTTTTGACATATCATATATGATTTTGGAGTAAGAGAACCTACTTAAGCCAACCAACCCAGCATACCCATGTTGGATTTGCAAGATTCCATCATATTAACCGTCAAAAGGCCCATTTAGTTTCATTTTTACCATAAATAGTAAGTTTTACTTCGCGTATAATTTTTAATCATTTGAGTTGTAGAAGTCGTGCCCAACATGAAAAGGGCTTAGAAAAGCATGATTAGTCTAATAAGAATAGATGCCGTCTATAAAAACTAAACTTACTATTTATGGTTAGTCATGTTTTTTATGGTGTTTGAGTTGGAGTTCAAGTCTAAAACTTCATCCTAGATTTGAGCTCCTTATCTAAAGAGTTGTAATTCTTTCTTCTTTTTTAATGATCAATTAAATTATTTCAAATTTATTAGGAACTATTCATGCTTCTATTCCTTGTGGATTCGAGGAAGCCCTGTGAGGAGTCCAAAGAGTTCCATGGAATCAGAATAGTTATCCCCTAAAAAATCATTTCCCACGCCACGTATACATTGGGATATGTTAGTAAGATAGATGGGGCTGCATGAAAAGTTAGCCATGAGGCTTCATCATTAGTTTTCTCCATCTCGCCCCGAGAGATTTACTAACCCCAGACATTTGTACAATGGAGCCTATTTTACCTGCCACCTAATGTGCTAGGGGCCAAATGTCGTGACATGTAGACCATCCTTTATTTAAGTCGCATTTTTTTTATATAAATGCTCTTTCAAAAAAATTAATTGTCCATTTATCAAACGCACATCGTTAAAGACAGAAGGATGGCTCTAGAAAGCTTAGGCAAATTTTATAGCTGTCCATCTTTATAGCTGTCCATCTTTTCTTAATAAATTATAGCCCACTTGTTTCTTCTTTTTTTTTTTTTTGGTTACCAATCAAGCAAATGCAAATCCAATTCCTAACTACAAAGTAACACAACTCAACGGCATCCACGCAGTGGGATTTATGTGATGGATGGCTTGAATCTTTCACATGTGTGCCACTTTTATGTATGGGCTTAGGTGTTTAGTAATTCCTTGTAAGCACTCGTAAGCTTAGGAAACATCCCTTTCAAAAAGTGAAGAGATGTCGCAGTAATCGATTGGGGTTTCGCCTGCCTACGTTGGAAGTGTCGGTGTGCATGCATTAATGGGTTGAAAACCCATACGTCCGTATGTCCTGAGACCTTTTGCATAGGCTGCGGTACAGCCACATGCAGGGATAGTTGGATGATTGGGACCGTTGATCCACTCGGCACTACTTTAGATTAGCAACGGTCCAAAATCGTACTGACCCAATAATACTGCTAGTAGGTTTATGTATCCTTACTCTTGCTCCGGTGTTAGACTCTTCTGAGTTTCAACACCGGGTCAAGGGTTCGAGTATCCATAGGTGGTGAAATCCCACCACGGCGTGAGTGTGGGGGTGCGTGTGCGTGTGTTAAAGAAAATAATAATAATAATAATAATCAACAACCAGGCATGGCCATGGACACTTACATTAATACATGTGGCCCACACTTTGACAATTAAGACGGGAGGCTGAAAGCATACAAAAGGAACTCGTGGATACAATTTGGCGAAAATTCATGGGAAGTGTTTCATGAATAGTAACGTTGGGCCGACAGAACATGGGAGTCAAAAATGGGCCTGTTTAGTGGGCCACTCAAGTCTTTCTCCATAGGACTATGGCTCGATTGGCTTCTCAAAACGTGGGTCCCACCCAAAAGGTAAATCACATATGGGCCAAAAATCAAGAGAGGTGGTTTACGTACTGAGTAAATTCTGTGGGGCCCACCATGATGTATATGTTTTATCCATGTTGTCCATCCTTTTTATCAGCTCATTCTAGGTAGTGGTGTCAATGAGCCGTGCTCAGGCTTTAAAATCAAAATTTTAAATAAGCCCAGCTCAAAACAGTTCAAAATCCGAGCCAAGACCTACCTAAGCCCGACTTGTTCATAGCCCTAATTTTAGGGCACTAGCCTAAAATAGATTATCTAAAACTAAATTGGATCGTACCAGAGGAAACAGCGTTAATTGAAGCTTATCACTTACAGCTTCTAGGTGGCCACGTAAGTTTTGAAATAATTTAATATTTGTGTTTTCTTTCATCTACCCGTGTGACACTATAAACATCAAGGTGGGCTCAAGCTAGGAATCTTTCAATAGTGGATGTCATTATCCCCACTGTTTCTTGTGGCGCGGGCTACTTGAGCTTTGGAATTGCTTCGATGTGTATATCATGCACTAAAATGATATAATAAAACAGATGGATGGCATGTATAAACCACATACATTTACGGTGGGCTCCACAGAATTTACTCAGTACATTATAGCTCATATTGAGTTATTCAGTATGTATTCAGCTCTCGAAATCAGAATGACTAAAACAAGTGGGTCCTTACTCATGCCACAAAAAAGAGGACTGAAAGGAGTTTAACGCAAGGTCATGCGTCCGAGTATCCATTGCGGTTAAATCCCAATGTGGTGTGATTGTATGGGTGTGTGGTTGTACACGTGGTATATATGTATCTAAAATAGTGCCCGATTAACAAATCTACACTGCAGAAGGAAGATCGGCTCAAAATCAGATCGATTAGATAAATATTGAACTTTGATCAATGGATGTTTCATTGGGTATGGACTCTTGGCTTCTTTCTTCTTTTTTTTTTTTCTACCGTTCATTAGATCCACCAAATCATCCATTTAGAATCAATAGAAGATGAAACTTTCAGGCCAGGACACAAAATCTCACGATTTAGACGGTTTACTTTGAGGTACATGAGTGGTACGTGTACAATATCTGTGTGGAGGATATGCAACATCATCGTCAGCCGGAGCATCAAAGTTTTTTGCAAAAGGTAGAATACTAACGACAACGGCTGCGGGAAGCAAAGGTGGAAGTGGAAATCAAAAATTACTTTGGTGGAATCCTTCATGACTGGACTACACAGGTGGCGGAAACCAATGTCAGCTCCGTAGTCTATATTTCCGTGCTCGATTATTGATCAGTGGATGTCCAGTGTACGAATCAGGAAGGGAAGAGTTGGACGGTCGAAATTCAACAGGAAAGTATCCAACGATCAGATGGTTAATATTTCTATCAATGAAAATTGTGGTCCCTCCATCTGTCTTTTATGATGTCAATGACTGAATGAGTGTGTATCATCTGTCGACGTATCATGTCAAATGTTAAGTACCAAATTACCCCTAGTAGTGCCTGGGGAGGCAATGGAAAATAAGCTGATGAATGCTTGAGTCATGGGTAATTTTCCAACGGCTCACGGGCAAGGTCCATTTGCATGAGCTACCTATTTGCCATTTAATCAAAGGAATGGCATGTAGTGAGGGTTTAAATCCTCCATTTTACTCCCATCAAATCAATAATGGAAATCGTCAATCAAACGCATATATTTTTAAAAAGATAGTACTTCAATTATATTATTGTGAAAATCTTGAAACTAAATAAGTATATTTGTGTATGAATTTAATGATTTTATATTAAAGTAATAGAAAAGTATCATTATTATGATTTTTCTGTTGATAAACCTAAGATGATAATTCCTACTCAAATACAAATGTTTTTAAGAGCCTGTTTGGATACCACCAAATAAGTTTTTTATATATATACACACACACACATACATACTTACAAAAATAAATAACTTATTTGAAATAAATAAGTTTGGCTCATGATCAATTATAAATAGCTGTTTCATTTAAAATTACTTAATTATTTCAATTTAATAAGTAGAAATCAAGATAAGTTATACTTAAGGTATAAGTAACTCAAGATCTATATGCCCGCAAGAGACAAGTCACAAGGCTCATAATTTGTAAACTTTTCTATTACATTAGAATGATAATCCTCCATCCAAATAGCCCTATGTTTCTTGAAGTGTCCCTTAAAGCATGATATCCATAAAATGAATAGTTCTGATCACTTAACGATCAGAACATGTGGGCCCAGTCACGGATACTGGCATCCAATGTTGTGAGAGAAAGAAAAAAAAAAGAAGAGAGTTCTTCAACTAAAGTAGTTTGTTTTGGGCAGATTGCAACACAATATTATCCAACATGCATCCCTCCATGTGAGCCACACTTAGAAAAGAACATATGATTGGAACCATCAATTCGATATATGTGTGCCATCATGGATGGGATAAATTCCTAGAATATCGCTTCCAAATCCATCAGTCTGATCATCAATATATAGCTGCGGAACAATGTACGCCTTCTGAAATAAGACTAATGAAGTGACAGCTACTTAGGATGATAGAGCTAAAGATCGTCCATTAAGAATTAGTGTATGTTGGTCGTCCATCAAGAACAGTATCCACAGTATGAAGGGCTTGGATCATTAATTGGACTACATGCCTACTAATGTGGGAACCACGTGGCATCTCATTATCTACCACCGACTTAAGTACCTAAATGTTGTGGAAAAGCTAAGAAGTTACACACGGTTGAAGGGAAGCCCATGCACATGAGAAGTAACTAGTCAACATTGTCTTCAACAGCAACAATATCCAAATGTCCAAACACACGGTGATGAGCATTTTTTTTTTTTTTTTTTTTAAAAAAAAAAAAAACACACGCACACACACCACCACACACTCACGCCTTAGTGGGATTTCACCATCTATGGGTCCTTGCTCTTGATACAGTGGTAGTTGTGGTTTGATGGTTATTAGCTTAGCAGCTGATTAAAGTTATCTTTGGGTCTGGAAAAAAAAAAATAATTGAGAGAAGAGAAGATTGTTGCATGTGTTAGCGATTTCGATCGGGTCATCTATCAGTAGGGCAGGTTATGAACATGCCATATACCAAAAATCTCCCATGATGTATTTTGTTTCAAAATTTATATTAAAATTAAAATTTTAAATTTTTTGATTTCCCTTAACATTTAAAATTTTTTGTGCTTTTTAGTTGTGGGTTGTCCCACGTCGAATTTACTAAAGAAAATCTTCATTTATATAAGATAGGGCTTGTGCCTTGGGGTTTGAGTCCCATTCAGGGGGCATGGGGATTTGGTCATGTGGAGAGGCTATGTCAATAGCTCTAATTTATGGCATTAATCACACACGCGCACGTGCCGAGCTGAGTCTATGTGAATGGGTGCAAATGCATATGGACTCGTGTGAGTGTGTTTGTACGAGTACTTGCGGAATTTTATTTATGCTAGGATCCCTGCATACAGTCCTCCAGGTCGATTGACTCACATCACACCTTGTCTCAATTCAATAAGTCTTTTATTTCAAATATTATTATTATTATTATTATTATTCTCAATTTTAATAGTATATATGATTTAACCAAATATTCCAACATACTCATCAATTAAGCCACGCATCGTTGACAAATTTACACCGTTGAGCTCTTTTTTCAGTCCGCCATTTTTCTCAGAGGAAGTTTGAGCTGACCAATCAGAGCCACCAACATTATTTTGGTCCAGGACATGTTCAGTACTGCACCCTACCTGATGAATGATCCAGATCTCTTACACGTGTTGTCGCAGTGATATCTGACACGTATCAACCCCTCACATGAGGGCCCTGGTTGCATCACAATTCTTCCGTGAAAGAGCAACATCAGCTTACACTTTAATATTATTATTATTATTAAAAATAGAACTTAACGTGAGCTTAGCTTTGTTTAAATCTGCCGACTCCTTTGTGAAATAATTACATGCAGCTGCTGTATGTGAATTTCAGTACAGCTATCTCTTTCCCAACGAAGTGGCACTTATGAATAACATCTTATCAGTGAAAACGGTGGGCTACACCATTTTTATAATCCGATATTAAAATCATGCTGATCAATACATCAAACGGGACAGACCATCAAACTCATTCAAAGCTGTTGGGATGAATCATTATTAGTTTGGTCCTATTAACAACCCAATATGTTGATCGGTCTAATTTTCTTACATCATTATGACGTGGTCCACCTTTTTAATGGATCAGATATTCTAAATATACGATAAGATGGACCGATTTAAAGTTCACATGCAGCCGCTGTATACGATCATTTCACCACTATTTTTTACACTGTCGGCTATTTGATGACGTAGACGAAATCCTCAACGTGGCGCTTTTCACAATGTAACTGGAGTTTTCAGTTCTGACTAGGAAGATCCAATTTTCCGTAATCTCGACCGTTAATCTGTGTCTTTCAACCAACATAAACTATTTCGTCAGCTAAGCGTGGATATTTGATGTATTTCTCTTCCTAACCGTCTATTTGTAATCCAGAAATTGTGAAATTAAGAATCTTTCTATGGATTCGATTTCAAGATATAGTCCATCAAGAACGAAGCGCAGTGAATCGACGGTCTGGATGACAGGAACAAGAATTCCTTTTTCAGGATTGAAAACTCGAGTATAATCTATGCACAGCGTCGGGTCGAGGATGCTACATGAGTTATGAAGGACAACAGAGTTTTACTGTGACTTCAACCCCTTTCCTCCCAACTGTATTTCTGTCGATGACTTGCGGAAAATGCCGACGTTTGCGGGACTCGCTGAAATCATGGTTATAACTTTTCTGTGAAAAGAGTTAGTTTTGCATCTGTCGCGATTCAGGAATTAGCCTCTGGCCATCCACTGGGGCCCACATGCTGAGATGGTCCGATGATTTGAACCGACTATATTCTCATTCCTACGAGGAATTAGCTATTATCTTTAATCAAACTTTAGTAATGATCCTAACCTTTATAGAGATTAATGCAAGCCATTGCACATGTTTTTTTGCGTTGTTGTAAAAGCATCTAAAGATAGGGATGGTTACTGTCATCCATTCAGAGTTATTTGCTTATGATGATCATTTTAACATAGAGTACACAACATAGACGGTTCTGATCATGGAACCACTGATGATGTGAGGTCCAGTGGATGGCCACACATGCTGGATCTTCAGTCGCAACGGACGCAAAACGAATTCCACAAGTCCTTAAAAGAACTTTGTTTGCCTGTGCTGGCACTGAGGATCACCAGCATGTGGGGCCCACCCGCATTGGGCCTCACATGCGTGGGCCCCACATGCGGAGATGGTCCAAATCCAATAATTGCAACTGATATTCTTGATATGGTCACTTGGAAGAGCCAAAGAAAGAAAGTTACTACATCTGAACGTGGACAATTGAAAAGGTGACGGGATCGAGTATGGGTGAACAATGCGATCCTAAGCATTCAACTGCATAAATCAAATATCGGAATCTTTCTCACTTCGTGATCAGTGGACCACTGCTTATTCAAGAGAGCCCTGAGAGGATGGACGATTCTGATTACCTGATCATCTCTGCACGTGGGCTTCATCGGGCTACAAAACTCGTCCTGACAACAGACGTTTGGGTACGTGCAAGGAATTCACCACCATTTTCTAAAGACAGGAATCCTTACGTGTACGCAGCTGGTACAAGCACTCAAGGTCAGTGGGTCCCATCCCGTTGTTATTTTGATATCCATTCCGTCAATCAAGTCTTATTTCTAATGTTCACCATACATAAAAATTACCGGTCTGATTAAGAAGTCAGGTGGGCCACACAAAGGGAACAGTGTCAATGACGCCTAAAACCTAAGTTCAAGTAGTGTGGCCTGCCTTAGTTTCGGATAGGGCTGATCATTGTGATAGATCTTCATCCTAGTGAGAAAACCTGATGAATCCGTTAGATGGAATACACACACCACACGTGGTATAGATGTATTATGGACCATCCAAATGGTTGCCCCATTGTTGATGGAACGTGGCCCAATAATCAGACTGATCAGATGACTTTAACCATCAGACTGGGTTCGATGAATTTGTACAGATTACTGTTTCATTTTTAACCGTACGTCGCTTAATAGGCACAATTTTGATGATTGGTCCCACGATTTGGAAGTTCCAGACTTCCATGCGTGTATGCAGTGGATGGGTCACCACCATATGAACAATGCTGGTGATCTATCACCATGATCTTGTCCCAAGTGATCTTGGTGTGATGCAAACACTCTTGAGAAGTTAACTTCGGCACATGTGAAAATATGTCCTGTGCGGATCATCCAACTCTTCAATCATGAATTGGATGGTACTGGATAGCGAACCCACTTGTTTCGGCAGTTAGTAGTGGCCGATAAAACCAGACTGATCTCATAGCAGTCAAACAATCTCAATCAGAGGATGACAACATTCACTAAATAATTACTATAGACAGTTCTTTTTAAAGAGAGTAAATTATATTACTATCCTCCTTTACTCTTTCTTTATGATAAAGTGAAAAAGGAAAGCTGTGGACCTATGTGATATGTGTCTTATATCTAATCAATTTACAATGTGCACGACAATATTATTTTTAGACGAATTAAAAATATGGCGGATCCAATTATAAAACAGGCCAAATGGATAAAAAATAATATACACCGTTCAAAATATCCCTATTCAATTATAACCCATTTGATCATCTGATTGACCTGATGGTTATTATTATTATTATTATTATTATTATTATTTTGTTAGCTTGTTAGTACACCCACTGTTAGCCACCCCACTAGGGAATCGATACTAAGACCTCAGTGCTGAAACGAGGTATCCTTCACTCAGTCTACCACTTGAGCTATGGATCAAGGTGTTGTCACCTGATGGTTTATTTGTTTTATAAGCATGGTGTGGTACATAACAAGTTGGATGTTATATATGGGCATAGATTGAGTACTATACTTGTTATGGGTAAAATCGAGCTGATTGGATGTATGAGGCACGTGACAAAATTTTTTATCAAAATAGACTCTTTGAACTACCAAATGAAATGAGCTGACTAAAGAGACTCAATGATCGAGCTAAAATAGTTAAACCGATTTGAAAATGAGACTTGTCAACGGATCTACAGATCTCGACTACAAGCACCAATCCCAACCCCAGACAATAACCTTCACCTCAACTTCAGACGACTACTGACTTCAACTTCGACCTTTGATCCAATCTCAAGATCGGATGCTGACCTCAACATCGAGCTCAGAACAGAAACATCCAGAGAGAATCTTGCACTGTATATGGATGGAATTCCCTAGTGAAGTCTCAACCGAAGATCACACTAATTGAGACATAATTATTAGAAAAATATTCGAGAACAAATTTCAATTCTAATATGAGTCTCTCTAGCGTATCTAAAAGATATACTCGGATATAGAAATTATCTAAGAGCACTTATAAATACATTATCTTCTTTATATATAAAAAAAGGTATACACAACTATTCCGATTCTGCTATATCTACTGTGAGTCTATACGCATAACTTAAGCATCAAAAGGTCCTCGGCCACAGCCGATGCTCCCAGTGTCTACTTGTTCTTCATTCACTTGAAAGTACTTAGTAGCTTGCAAGAGGTGAAGCAGGATCGACTAGATTTGAACAACAACAATACCAAAGCAGGACCTATCTAGAGATTGATGATCTTGTCATAAGCTTTATGGTGCCCATCGTGATGTATATGTTTTATTTAAATTGTTCATCCATTTTGACATATCATTTTAGGTCATGAGCTCAGAAAAGTGCTAATTAAAGACTCAAGTAGACCACACCACAGTAAACAGTAGGAATTAAAGCCTACCGTGAGAACGTATAGAAGTCTACTGTCGAGAACTTCTTAAAGAGTATAGAAGTCTTCGATTAAGCTAAAATATATGTTTTACTATCATATAAGTTTATGTGACCTTATGAATAGATTAAATGACAAATAAACATCACAATAGCCCTAAGATAGCTCAACGGGTAGAGAAGAGGACTAAAAATCCTATGTAGTTTTCAATACCAAGGAATTCAATGCCCATTGCTTCAAGTGGAATGGTCCACTTGATCTTTCAATCTGGCATGTATAAAACATATATAACATGCACTGTGGCACATAGAGCCCCTAACAGGACCTTTGGTTTCTAGGTAGGTCCTGAGTATCCAATCTGTGTCCATTATACACATACCCAATGGCCCCTTGAGATTCATTACTTTAAAAAAATTAAATTAAATGAAAGCATTTTTTGTAATTTCAAGTACCCTAAACAAGCACCTATATGTACTTTCTAATCTTAGAGGCATTATTTGATAAAATCCAATTGCTTGAGGAATTTTGGGGTAAAAATCCCATTAATATATGGTAATATTTTGGTGCTTGGTGCGCCACATTCTTTCTACATCTTTTGCAGTCGCTGGGTTTTCGATTTAGGGTGCTTGATGGATGCTTAACTTTTTTTAGTTTTATATTATTTAGTAAATTATTCAGAGAAAACTGCTTTTTTCTTTCTTATTGTTTATTTATTTATTATTATTATTATTATTTTTAATTTTTTCAGAATCTATCACCTACAGCAGGTTGCTTCTTTCCCGCAAATGTGCCACTCCCGTTGGATACCCAACTTATGCATGAGGTGGGGCCCACCATAAACATGACCTGGTAATTGAAAAAAAAAAAAAAAAAAAGAATAAGAAAAAAGAAGAGGTCTGGTCCACTCATCAGGCAGGCTACACAGTCAGAATAAGTGGAAGCGGTCTTACTCAAAGAAGGGCTGTGGCCCCCTAATTAGTGCAGGCATGGTTTTCTAGACCTGTGATGGTCACGGTGGGGCCCACCTTTTGCATGGCTCAGGACACGCACGTAGAAAAATGGGAGCCGTCGGTGATGATTTTTTTCCTTTTTCACTTCATAGACCTTGTGGGATAAGTTTGTATTGCAAGTGCTACACATTGGTCCACCAAGGTGTGGTTAATTTTTTATTTTATTTTATTATTATTATTATTTTATATATAAACACACCAACCACCACACACTCATGCCTTAGTGTGATTTCAACACTGGGTGCTTGAACCCTTGACCAGGTGTTGAAACTCCTAAGAGTCTACCACTGGAGCAAGAGGTTGACATGGAACTTCTCCATCATCTTCACAAAAGACAAATGCTCCAAAATCAGTCTAATCCAACCATCATGTGAGCCACAAGGTAAAATTTCGTAAAATTGAAAGTTTTGGAATGGTTGTCCATTATTATTATTATTATTATTATTATTATTATTATTATTATTATTTGCAGTGGACCTGTTATGATTTTTAGGTGGCCATATAATAGAAAACAGTGGGTAAATATCTAAAAACCTCCACATTCATGTGATGGCCTATATAATAGTTGGATCATCATGATTTTTGGGTCATCCAATTTTTATGGTGGGCCCACCTTAAAGAAAGAATGGCTTATGCACGCCCCAGTGGACCGGACCACAGAATTTCTAGAATAAGTAAAAACTGCAAAGATGGGTTGTATCTGTCAAAAAAAAAAAATGATTCTTGTGGTTATTCGTACGCAAGATGGTGGAATGGCAGGACAATGATCTCTCATGCGACTACGCGTCTGCTACTTTTGGAAAGAAAAAGGTGCGTTCCCATTGGTAGATTGAGGTTGTTTGCCAATGGCTCTTTTTAATCCCAGGTACTGTGGGGCCCATAAGCCGTGTATATAGATGGTAGCCCTGTTTTAAAGTTAGACGTCCAAAAAATGAGGTTGATCCAGCAATCATGAGGGCCACCACCTTAATCTCTGGGCTTTTGGATGGTTTTCCATTATTTATATAGTTTGGCCCACCTTCTGATTTTAAAGGGAAGGATTTTTTTGGGTATCCCATTATCTCTGTGGAGCCAGTAAGTCAAAGGTTGGATGGCACGTATGCAACATGTGTAAGCCCCACGAAACATAATCAGCAACCGTTAAAAAGCATCAAAACCCACTTGGTTGTCTCGTAATGGTTGGATCAGTCTGGATTTTAAGGCATGTGGCTTTGACAGTAAGGCCAACAGGTGGACGAGTTAGATGCCTGATGTAGAGTGGGTCACGGGCGGTGTCATGGCCAAGATAGATCAGAAAAGGCCGGGTCAATGACAGAAGTGATATGGACCACCAGAACTTAAAACGGACTTATCTGGCAAACCAAAATGAGCTATAAGACGAACCATATATAACTTTGGGATAGGACAAGCTACTTTAGCCACCCAACCCGGTATAGCTAGGTTGCCCACGCAGAATTTGAGAAATACCATTAGATTAACGGTCGAATTCATGTTTTAGTTTCATTTTTACCATTTATAATAAGTTATACTTTAAGTATAACTCTTCATCCGTTAGGCTCTAGGAGCTGCGCCCAACATGAAAAATGCTTAGGATAATTAGAAGAACTATGTTTAGGAATCACGATTGTCAATAATTAAAAGTTTACTAATTTTAGTAAGTCATGAATTCTACCAGCTTTAGTTGTAGTTTAATTCTAAAACTTATTCCAAGACTTAGTATCCCTAATTAAAAGAGTGTAATCTCATTTTTCATCATTAATCAAATTACTTCGAATTTCTTTAAGTTATTTCTATTTTCTTCTTCTCATTGTTTCTTTGTGAAGAGTCTAGATAAGTTCCATGGATTCAGAACAGTTACTCCCCTGCGGAAGACAGTACTGGACCTCATGACCTTTCCTGGGTCAATGCCTTACATATACTGGAAGTTTGTAGACCATGAAAGCTATCTCATTAAAAATCACCTTAAAATCTACTGCCTCACCCTTACAGAATTAGGTATTATTAAATTGCATTTGATGATGATATATGAATTTCATTAGGTGTTTGAAATTGATAAGAAGCATTAGATTAATTTAAGTATTTGAATGTGTTTTTATCAAGTCGTCCATCCATTTACCTCTTTTACATATGATGCTCATTGCATATGAATATAAGTGACCAACATCAGTTGTAAAATCTAGTCCATTGATCATAATTCCAGTTCCACTAAATGCTGGCTTTACATAAAATGGTATTTTAAAAAATAAATTCGATCCCAAAATGGGGAATTGGATGGTTAAAATACCATGATATTTCGAGACATATAGTAACGGTGAAATAATGGTATTAATTCCACTTGCAATGCAACGCATCTTTCCAAGCTTTAAATCTCAACGCACGTTGCATTCAGCACATCAGCATCGTGGAAATTCCAGCCAATCGAATAGTAAAAGGGATCGGTACGAATCCTCATGTCGCTACTATGGGCATTTTTCAACTGCAAGTTGGGAAGGGTGCGGTAGAACGCTGGATTATGGTAGAGCTATACCTGTATAGTATAGCTTGTACGCGTGGGATCGTAAATTATCATTTGGGAGCGTCTATCTAGGTTTCTCTGTCGTGATGCTCCCTGTTTCAAAACTAAAAGTAAATTAGGTTCCAGCCATCTGATTGCTGGCCTTCAAATCAACGGTAAATCAACGGTGGAAACCAAAAAATTAACGGGGCAGCGTTCGTCACAGGAAAGTGAAGATAAGAGATGGATAGAATTATCTGATGGACGTGATTTTTTAAACATGGACCATCAATGATAGGACCCACTATATGGACGGTCCCGAATAATGTGCTATGTCGGCCTATACTGCTGCGTGATTGATCTTTATTCTGGTTCTTCCGGCTACACCGTATCATCCTTCATCACACGCATCCAAGTACGACGAAAATAGGCAGTAGTATGGTGGCACACCAAAACAAGATGACGCGTGGCACTGTAGATTAGGTGGGTCCCATGGTTGCAAGTATGACTCCAGCTGTTTTCCCTGACCGGATTGGGTGAAACCAAGGGAACGCCTGTCCTGATGTGTATATTCTATATCCATGCCGTCCATCTGTTTTTTCAGATCAGTTTAGGGCATGAGCCCAAAAATGAAGCAGATCCAATACTTAGGTGGACCATACAATAGGAAACAGCTGTGAATGACCATTAATCGGTCACGTTAGTTTTGGATCAAGCTGATATTTGCTTTTTCCCTTCATCTAGGTTGATGTGATCTTTTCAACAGGTTGGGTGGAAAATAAACATTTAAGTGGGCCCTGGGAAGTTTTTAATGGTAGAACATTTAATCACCACTGTTTCCTATAGCATGGTCCACCTGAGGTTTGAATTTTCTTCGTTTTTCTGTTCATGCCCTAAAATTATCTGGAAAAACGGATGGATGGAGTGGATATAGAAAACATACATCAAGGTGGGCGGCACTGTCTTGGGTGAGACCGGGGGCGTGTACCCAATCCGCTCCCGTTTCCTCAGCCTCGCCCAGTCAGGTTCCCTTATGTAGAGATGTAAAAAATCAGGACCGTCCATCTAAGTACCCCAGAGGCGGATGTCAAATGGTGTAAAATCTTAGCGATCAAATGATCCAATCCATTCAATCCGTAGTCTACAACTGGATAGTGTAGAAAAATTGAAACATTCTTACATTCATGGAGGGATGTGATTCTTTTTTGAACGGTCTTCCATCCATGATATCGTGCAGTGGATGGACGGTAGAACGATACATTCTACTGCTACATGTATGGTGGAACGAGGGCTGTATCATATTTCGATTCCATGGACCCCTACCAGCCCGTTTCGAAGGGCTGAGAGACATGCGATGGGCACTCCTATTCATTTTTTATTAGATGACCTTGCTAGAAAGTGGATATACGGATGCTCAAGATTTGTTTCCAGCCGTCCATATGTAGGCCACTGGTTGGAGGTTATGATGATGAGTGTGACCTTTCTTTATGTCTAATCCTAGTTGGGCCCACCTGATGAAAACTTGCCACTAGGATTTTCTCCGGTGCAACCATAGCCGTTCTCGATTTTCTGGGGCCCCAACACCAGCCAGCTAGCTGGTGTCAAAGCTCTGTTGGCCCATCATGATGCACTATCCATCCATTTTTCTAGCTCATTTCAGGAATTAAAAATGAAGCAGATCCAGAGCTCAAGTGGACTACACTGCAGGAAATAGTGGGAATTGAATGCTTACGGTTGAAAAATTCCTGAGAGCCACATAAGTTTTGGATTAAGCTAATATTCATGTTTCCCTTCATCCAGGATTAGGCTACTTTATTAACAAGTTGGATGGTAAATAAATCTTTTGGTGGGCCCTGATAAGTTTTGAATGGTTGGATTTCAATCTCCACCATTTCCTACAGTGGTCCACTTGATCTTTGGATCTACTTCATTTTTGGCTCAAGCTCTAAAAGATGATCGAAAAATAGATGGACGTACGGTTTGGATAAAACACATGCATCATGGTGGGGTCTACAGAGCTTTGATTCCAGCCAGCTGGCTGTTGGTGGTGTTAATTGGGATCACAATCACAAGCCAACCGGTGTCCATAATTTTTTGTGCATGAAAGCTAAATAGAAGAGGCTACAGGCGTAGGAAATGTGGCTACATCTGAATGGTAGATTGCAATTATTACAATTTTTATAATTAAATTTTCACCCATAAGATACGCGGCTATCATTGTGAGAGATGAGATTTCCACTTACTGCCTGAGTAAGAATCTGAAAATGAAATCTAGGGTACTTTATATTTGAATGGTGCTCTTGGAGTTGATTGAAAATTACTTTTGCATTATCCGTAGACGTTCCTCCACTAGGAAGTTAGGTGTGGCCTACTGTGATGTTTGTAAGTAATTCACCCCATTCATTTGTTTTTGGAACTCATTTAAGGACATTTGACCAAAAAAAAAAAAACCTTACTGCCAGAGTAAGAATCTGAAAATGAAATCTAAGGTACTTTATATTTGAATGGTGCTCTTGGAGTTGATTGAAAATCACTTTTGCATTATCCGAAGACGTTCCTTCATTGGGAAGTTAGGTGAGGCCCACTGTGATGTTTGTGAGGAATTCACCCCATTCATTTGTTTTTCGAGTTTATTTAAGAATATTTGACAAAAAAAAAAAAAAAAAAAACAAAAACCAAAAAAAAAAAAAATGAGCCAGATGTTGTTAAAAAGATGTCTCCAATCTTGGAGTTAGAGATCCTCGACTAGTCGAGGGATTGACTCGTCTAGTCAAAGGTCCCTTCGACTAGTCGAAGACCTAGCTCGGCTAGTCGAGGGTTAAACAGACGATGCGCAGTTTGTGCACGGACTGCGTAAATTTGAGGCGGTTTCTAGGGATTGAAGCGTGTCTCAAATGCATCCCAGGTCCACACGTGTCCTGCAGAAACTGTTTATAGGATGTTGTCCCACTATAAACTAGCCTCCTTCTCGAACATATAGGTAACTAACTCAACTTGCTCTGTCTTCGTGCAATGCAGGGGCTTCAACATCTTAGAGATGTGATCTAGCCAATACTCAGCCTCCTCGGGTCTGTGAATACCCGTAAAAATTGGAGGACGGAAACGCTGAAAGCGCTAAAAAAGACCGCTGATATTCATATCCCCAGCAGACTGTACAGGTGGTGCAGGCGGGACCATATTCAGGTTTCGGGCAATAGCCCCGGCAATAACGGCCCAAACTTGTTGTTGTTGCTGCATTAGGAGCATCATCTGCTCCAACCTGTCAGGAGAAGAAGCCGACTGAAATATGTGTGGCGTCGATGTGGATGCACGGTTCTGTTCGGGAACCGGTGGTGCATAAGGTGTTGGCCAATTAGTAGGGCCAGTGACCGGCTGTGAATCTGGTATCGTGTCACTGTCAGGGCCCAAGCTGGGGTCCGTGAGGCTATCGCTTAGGGGAGGTGCCCCGTCAAATTATCCGTCAAGTGTAAGACGTGTCGTACTCCGAGCACTCTTAGGTGACATTCCCTATATAAAGCATAGGGTGCAACCCACGTAAGATTTAGCATAAGAACATACGCTCATCCAAATATCATTCACATTCCAAACCCAAAGAAGCTTCATGTACTTCATTTACCAAAATTGTCACAATACATGAGATATAGTCTTACATGGATCATGACAAAAGATGCATGTGAGCTAATCTAAACAAGATTTAAACACTAAAACATACTAACAACCAACCAAGCCTACAAAGGCTAGTATAAAGAAGACTAACAACAAAGCAAACTAAAAGACGACTACACATAAGACTAGTCGTCCGAATCTGGTGATGGAGGAGGGGTACCCTTGTCCTGCATGCAGCACAGGAGAGCTTTTAAGGAGCGAGACACCTTCTTAAATTTTTATTTCATGAAGGCCCTATTCTCCTCAAGCTTGACCTGGGTCTCTTTGACCTCCTGTCACAGGGCGACTTGGCCCTCCTCGAGTTGAGCCCAGCGGGCTTTTAAAGCAGCCCGATCACGGTGGGGCTCATGTGTAGCAGGAGGAGAGTCCCCATCAGAGTCTTGAGCCTCCTCTTCTTCCTCTACCTGCTCTTCATCTTCCTCGCTTTCTTCCTCTATTTCATCTGCCTTCATCATCACTCTCTTCTTCTTTACTTTTCGTCTCATCCTCACTCTCATCAAGTCGGACTTGACGTTGCCGTGGCCCAATATTCTTGTTGTTGAGAGTGGTGTCGTTGATGAAATGGATCGGCACAAGTCTTTCTGAACCAAGTCTGTAGCCGAATTCACGAGCAAGCTTACATGTAAGTTGGCCGAATGGGAGTGAAATGGTTGTCCTAGGAGAGCGAGCGGTTTGAACTATCTGTAGTAGTACATATGTAGGCAGACACAGTTTGTCTCCTTGCCTAGCTCGGTATAAGAAATCTACCATCAGATACGTGCACTCGCTGCGATTGCTCCATCTGGGATACACATTGTGGGTGAAGATGTAGTGGAGCAAGCGGAAGTCAGGAGTCATTCTAGACGCTAGGAGGCAATTGCCTAGATTCCAGTGGACTAGTCGGCAATAAAGAAATCGCATGCAGCGATCTTTTTCACGCGCACTCCTGAGGTTCTTCTCGCTAGCATGAACCTCACCAAGCGGCATCCTCACGAGTCGGGCTATCAAACCAACATCAACTGTGGCTTCCCGCCTTCCCACGAGAATTGTGAACTGTAAAGGCTCCAGCGATGGCTCTCGTATATGGGCGTAGAAGGCTCGGATAGTGCCCTCGTTCGCACGAGACTTGCCCTCGAATATGGGACCCCACCCGGCGTCCACCAGGAGATCCATCACCGGATAAAGCCCAAATAGTTTCTCGTCCAAGTATGCTTCAAAGAGAACCCTACGGCCTTGAAATCTTCCATGTGTCATATACGCCAGTAGAGCCCTTTCGAGAGGAAGTTGGGGATCGATTTTCCGTTTCGTCCTTAGCTCCCAATTAACGCGTGTGCTAGCCTTGGCACCTTTCTGCCTCCTTGAACAGGCAAGGTGGCTAGAACTGACTTCATCCGTGGAAGCCATCTTCTTCCCCATGAGAGAAAGAAGTGTGAAAAATGAAAATATGGTCACCACGAGCTCAAAAAGAGCCATGAGAGTGAAATAAAATGGAGGGATAAGAAGGGTTGTTGGGCTTTGAGATTTTTGAGACACAAAGGAGGGTTTGTGTGCTCAAATGGGAGGAAATGAGGGAGATAGGAGATAGGTTTGAAAGGAATGGTGGGAGATGAGTATGTAGTGAAGAAAATGAAAAAGATGTGAGAATGAAGGAAGGATTTGAGAGAGAAAAATGGGATTATGGGGGATTTGGAAAGCTTGGAGGTGTGTAAGAGAGGGGAATGAAGCAAATGGGGGTGTTATAGGGGTCCCCACATGTTTTCGTGGGCCCCACAACCATGCACATGCGTCGGCCCGATCGGCTCGGCACAGCCCAACAGGCGAAGGCAATGACATCGCCGCTCGCTGGACAGGGGCCGAGGGCTCGCCCCAGGGACGATGGCATCCCCCTCCTGGGTTGCCGGAAATGTGCGGGGTCCACTTTGGTCCCCCCCCCCCCCCCCCCCCCGATTTGAGTCGTTTAGGCCCCCAAGTCCATTTGAGTCGTTTCGGGTTCCATCTTGCGTATATTCACGCGTTTCGGATTGTTTGAGTGTGGAATATGTCAAATTATTATCTAACCCGTTGATTGACAGTGTATAAAGGAACTGGGATCACCTCACATGATCACAGATGCGTACGGGTCCTGTTTCACAGTCAGTTTCGCTTGTTAGTGAAACTTGGAATCCTACGATCGTTTCTATATTTTATCGCTCCCTCCTAAGTCAAAGTACGTCAGTGTGTGTCATGTGTCCATAACCCAGGCCCAGTTTAATCCAACTCATGCTTTGATACCATCTTGTAATGCCAGAAAATCGGGGGTCGAGCATAGCTTAACTCCCGAGTTCCAACGCATCACTTATGCAACATAGATAATGATGTTTAAATGTTGTCCATATTAGTATATTAAACATGAGTGAGATTATAGTAAATCAGCATATCATACTCTAAAGATAATTAAGTTAAGCAAGCAGAAGACTGAGATAGGTATATAAAGCATATAAGTGTTTTGTCAATTCCCAGAGTGTGAGTATGTTACCAGGCTGAATATATATACATGTATTGATCCAAAATTTACAAAATACGAAAATGTAAATGTCCAACTAATCCTTATAGTCCCTGTAACCCCGTCGATCAGTACATGGTGTATATAGACCCGCCTGATAGCTGAACTTAGGAGAATTCCTCCTCCTCGCTTATGAAATCTAAATTAGTAGCGTAGACACTGTCGCCACCTGCATCTACAACAAAGTTTGGTTGATGTTTTAAAACCCATCCCAGGTGGGAATGAGTAGCTAATTAAGTGGAACTATAAAGAAAAGGTTAACATGTTATCAATTCAGTCAAGTAGTAATGATAAAGCAATACATCAAACAATCCTAGCTACTCTTATTAATGCAGGGATGATATGTTGTAATAATGCTTCCCCTCGCCTGCACTCCCTCTGCGACATCATCTCATGGTCGCGCATGCAACACTCCCGCTGTGCTCAACTCAAACGCCAAAGGCATATGCATGCGGTGCATGTGCGTGATTAGCTAAGTTCTTAATTAGACTTATTCATACAGCAGATTCAGGAAGCTAAAGTACCTCCCTTTATATCATTTACCCAAACAATGATTCATCTAGGGTCGTCAATCCTAACTTGTCACATACGATAGGCAAGTTCAGATCACTACGGAGAGGCTCGTCACCTCAGTGTAGGCCTATTTTATACTCGAGGTTACTCCACCGACGCCCTACCAACTGACAGTCTATTTTCGAAGGATCGTCACCAATTCGACTGGGGACCACAGCCAGGCTGCGCCGGGGTAGGCCTCGTTTATACTCGAGGTTACTACGGGAAGACTCGTCATCTTAGCGTAGGCCGACAGCATGAATACAGTGTCCCATACCACCATATTCGGCTCATGAGTTTGGGTTATTCACTGGTCATTACGAGGAGGCTCGTCACCCCAGCGTAGGCCGACAGCTCAACCACGGTGTCCCATACCATCATGCCCGGCTCATGAGTCTTAGCGGATCGTGGTACTATAGTTGAAATGGGCTTTACATTGGTAAGTGGTATCTAAGATTCAAGCAGTAGCGTCCATACATGGTAAACACACAATAGACCAATCGGTTTATTAGACAAGTTCGACTGGTACGAGCGTACGCTGAATTAATCGACATGGTACCACTGTCGACGATCATTGTACGACTCGGATTCACCGAACGCATCAAATGTGGCGAGACTAATTCGGCCCCCAAACAGGAATTGTTACCGATTGCCTGGACTACGTAGTAGTCCCAATCATACTTAAATGCAGCATATGGAAACATGTGATAATCATATAGGCATTTAACAAACAATCCAAGTACAATACTCATTTGAGCATTTTATCAACATATTGAACATGCTACCAAACATTTCAACTCATCCATAAATTGCATAGTTGAAATTAAGATTACATGAAGGAAATTATACATATAGATAAGGTAATTGAGAATTTTATCTCAACACCCTTATTAAATACAATTCATCAAACAATATCTCATTCAGACATTTTGTCAAACACATAGAACATGTTATTATACATATGCATTTTATACATAAATCACGTAGTTGAAATTAAGACTACATGAAGGAAATTATATATCTAGATAAGGTGGTTGAGAATCCTATCTCAACGCCCTTAATAAATACAATTCATCAGACAATTTCTCATTTAGACATTTTGTCAAACACTTAGACTACACATCACCACATATATGAACTAAATTAGTTATAGCATATATTATAACAAATCCTTTCACAAAGGAGTTGTCATACATACAACAATCATGTATTCTAGGTTAATAGTCATGGCAAGCACAAATCATGATTTCATATTTATTCGAACATTTCAACAAGCACATGGAATGCATCATCCAATACATCATAACTAAGATCATATGGCAGCAATCAAGTCAAACATAAATCATTAGCTGACATTGAAAGCCTTGAAAACCATAACCTAAGCATTTATAGTCCGCACCTTTCGTCGGTACGCCCGTTACGAACTTGGATCATACACAACGGCCCTGTTTGTTAACGCTGAATTTTTGCACTTAACGTGGAATGGGGAAAATTTTCCGTGTTTAGTGGTGTTTGTTAATGCGTTGTTAACGTGGAAGACGGAAAGCGCTAAGTGATTTTTCACTGAATTCTTTCCGTGATAGGAGTCTAGCTTAATGGTGAATGCGGAATGCGCTCCTTGATTTTTTATTAAACAAAATTTTTTTATTTCCAAAAGTATCCCTTTTCAAGTTACTACGACAATTTTTTCAATACAAAATCAACCTTTAACTTGTGAAACTTCTTTATGCCCCACCATGATTTATGTGTTTAATCCACACCGTCCATCAACTTTTTTAGATAATTTAAGGTATGATCCAATAAAAGAAGCAGGTCCAACGATTAATTGGACCATAAGGTGGGGATTGAACGTCTACCATTGAAACCCTTTTGGGGTCGCAGAAATTTCGGATCAATATGAAATTTGTTTTTTTATCTTCACACAGATATTTTAGACCTTATGAATAGATTAGATGGAAAATAAACATTATAGTGGGACTTGTGAATTTTTTAACAATGAAAATCATTATCCCGTTGCTATTTTTTGTGTGGTCCATTTGAGTATTGGATATGATTCATTTTTTGGATAATACTCTAAAATTATCTCAAAAATTTGATGAATGGTGTAGATATAATAAATACATTATTGTAGGGCCCATGTAACTTTGATCTCTTTGAACCATTCGTATAACTCGGCGCTCGTCTTGGACAAAGACGGGAACGGATTGGCTACTCCCCCAGCCACCGTGGTCGGTGCTCTGTTAGCCCCTCCATAATGTATATGTTTCATCCATTCCGTTCATCCATTTTTACAGATCATTCTAGTGCGTTACCCTAAAACTTAGAGGGATATAAATCTCAGGTGGACCACACCATAGGAAAACAATAATGATTGGATATGGACTATTAAAATCCTCCTAAGGCCCACTGTACTGTTTATTTGACATCCAATCTTTTTATTAGGTCATACAGGCCCATATGAAGGGAAAAAACAAAGATCAGCTTGATCCAAAACTTTTATGGCCCCCCAGAAGTTTTTAAATGGTCGACGTTCATTCAACATTGTTTCCTATAATGTGGCCCACTTGAGATTTTTATATACCTAAATTTTTGTCCCATACCTTAAAATGATCTGAAAAAATATATGGATGGCATGGATGAAACACATACATCATGGTAGGGCCCACAGAGCACCGACCATCAGCCATTGGCTGGTGGCCGTGGGAGTAGGGACGCGGATCTCCTGTGAAAGCCTTTCGTGGGAGTTTCCTACGCTGGGAAGTTTTCTTTGAGGCCTTAGGTCCAACCGGTTGGACCTCAAGCTACGGTCCACCCATTGGATAACTTTTAACCTGTTAAGTGCACGTGAAATCCAACCCTTTCAATACGTTGCACCTATCATAAGATCACGTCGTTTAAAAATCAGCCCCATCTACTAGTGAGGTGGGCCACACCATGAAAACAATTTGTAGCCATTGATATATAGCAAATAATAAGTTTGATCCAGTCGATGAACTCACAATAGCTCCAATGGCTCTAGCTGTCTGATCACATGACTTTCGCATATTGAACGAGGACCGCAGCTGTTTTATTCTTGAGGAATTATACAGCTACTGACATGTGGCTTTGCATGATATAATTGGGGTTTCGGTTATGAAAGTTGGGCCCAAGGCTCGGCATCTAGACCATTAATCTGTCAAACCCCGTCCTGGAGTGATTGTGCCCCAAAATTTGGAAAATCCTAGCCACTAATCTTGAGAAATTACATGGTGACAACCCAAATCTCTAACAGTATGCTCCGGATCTTGATCATACAAGTGGGGATCGTGACTGGGGATCGAGACCATTGGTCTTTTAAGTCCTGCGCAGGATGGACTGCGTCTTCAAAATCTCCATTGTCTAATGTCTTAAATATGTTTGTAGTAGAGACTACTCAATATCATCGTGAAAAATCAAAAAATTCTTAATTAATTGTTGGGCGATTTTGGAGGTTATTACACGATGGCATCGACTTGCCCTCAATGTCCATAGAATTCTCACGTAGAATTATGTAAATGTACGATTTGTTTCCCAAGCTCAACTTGACTCATATCGGCTCGAATCAACTTGGTGACTCGGTTATTTTAATATTGATGCTACTGGGCAAATGTTTGATGAAATGACTTAATGAATTGTAATTACCCTCATATCTTAATAAATTTATTTTTCATTTAATAAAAAATAATTTCTTTATAATGTAAAACATTTCCAAACAGGAGATAGATAGGGGCAAATGTGTCAAATTAACATATTTCAGACATTTGTTAGCAAACAGATTGTTTTAAATTCAGTACTTAATTTTTAGACTTTAGCCATAGTTACCAAACAAGTTTTTTGACTTCAGATTTCAGATTCAGGCTTCAGATTTCAGATTCAGGCTTTAGACTTCAGATTTAACAAACGGGGCCTACGTCTCCGTCTACAGTACAACGACAAAAAACGGAGTTGAAATAGATGGTGTAGCGATGTGGAAGGGTGAATCGAGGCGTGGAGTAGCAGAACAAAAGGACGGCATCAAACTCCAAGGATCGCCCTTCGATCTCCAATCTTTTCTCTCCTTCTCTCTCTTTTCTCTCCTAGGGTTTGGAGCAAATTCGTATGTGAGAGAGAGGGGGTGGGTTAAGGGCCTTATATAGGCCCAGAACTGGTTCAAATGGCCTCAGGGCCACGGTATACTTGGGTTATAGCCAAAGGGAGTATGTTTCTGACGAATGAGGCTCATCTGGAGGTCCATTACATGTCTATGCTATGAAGTAAGTTCCCTGACAATGGATCTAGGCCAGGATACGATTTCAATCTGATCGGATTTGCGGATCGACCGTGGGGGACCAATTTCAGTTCAACGGATATCGTCACTCGATCAGGGCCACAAGTACACTGACATGTGTAGAAAAATTTTCTTGATCCAAGAGTGTAGTTGGGTTAGAATCTGACGGTCTGAAACCTTAAATTTGGCCTGCAAGTGAACGGCCCAATTCACTTAAATCTAAGTTCATTTTCTAAGGATATTCGCGTTTCTCACACACTTTACTCAGGGTTCTAGTTGTGCGTTTCTGGATACTATTCGGGCTCGATTCCCGCGATGATTGTCAAGCCCAGTAAAGCGGTCATAACCATATAGTTTCGATGTTATCGGACTTTCGACGCGCGGTGCAGGTCCAGTACAGAGTTTCATTGTGCTCCCGAGAGCAGTGGGTTTTGAGATTTCTCCAAGGTTTTGAGGTAATGTAAAGTTAGCGATTCTAATGGTTTTGGGTCCTGCAATTCGTATAGAAAGTGGTTCAAGCTAATTCCACTGATTATTAGGTTTAGTACTTAATTAATTTTCGTCTAATTTCTACATAATTTAACCCTTAGTGATTTCTGCCTGAAGTGGTACTCGGATCTTTGTACGGATTTTTTTCGGGATGTTACATAAGGGCGAATGGATTATAGACACAATGACATCTTTTCACATGACTCCTCATCAGAGTTGGTTCACCGGCTACAGAGAGTGCGATGGTGGACAGGTGTTTATGGGCAATGGCATTGCCTGTAATGTTGTGGCTGTTGGTACGGTACGCAACAAGATGTTTGATGGCACAGAGCGTATCCTGACTAATGTGAGGCACGTTCTTGACATGAAGATGAATTTGATTTCTCTTGGTGTACTTGAGGCAATGGGTTGCAAGTTCACTGGTATTAATAATGCCCTTAAAGTATTAAGGGGGCATGGGTAATCATGAAAGCGCAACGACTCAGTAATCTTTATAGGTTGATTGGGAGCACTTCAACAGGTAGAGCTGCAGTTGCTGTAGTGGATTTCACCTTTGCACATGTATGACATGTTAGGCATGGCCACACAAGCGGACAGGGCATGAAGGCTGAGATGCACGGATAGAGATACGGAGCAGGTGGAGCAGCCACCTGTGAGAAGAATCACACAGCATAAATCGCAGGTTATCGGCGAGGTACATGGATGACTCCAATATCACATATACTCTCGTTACAGACGAGGAGGATCCGTCTTCTATTCAGATGGCTCTAGGAGAGCGTAGTGTTGAGTAGTGGAAGGTGATTGTAGACGATGTGATGGACTCGTTATACCAGATCAAAACATGGGAGCTGGTGGAGTTTCCAGTGGGTCGAAAAGCAGTTGGATGTAGGTGAATCTTCAAAATGATATAACATAGATACAGAGCGAAGCTGGTGGCAAAGGGTCATACTTAGAGATAAGGGATCGACTTCTAAAAAATATTCGCACCGATAGTATAACAGGTGTTTATCAAACTCGTGTTCGCATTGGTTGCCCAATACGATCTCGAGTTGGAACAAATGGATGTCAAGACTGCATTCCTGTACGGGGAGTTGGAAGAGCAGATCTACATGAAGCAAGCAGAGGGCTACGAAGTTAAAGGGGCAGAGAAAAAGTTTGCAGGTTAATGAGGTCGTTGTACGGCCTGAAATAGTCTCTTGGCAGTGGTATAAAAAAAATTGATTCTTTTATGTTGAGTCAGAAATTTACTCGGAGTGAATACGTTCACTATGTCTATTATAAGACACTGAGTGATGGAAAATTTATCATCGTAGTATTGTATGTTGATGATATATATGTTGATCGCCAATGATGATATGTCTGAAATTGACGTACTGAAGACTCAGTTATCAGGGACATTCGAGATGAAAGATCTAAGGGCTGCAAAGAGGGTTCTCAGCATAGATATTTATAGAGACAGGATGAAGAGCAGGCTTTGGTTATCACAGACAAAATACCTTGAAAATGTGTTGATCAAGTATGGGATGAACCAGGTAAAGCCGGTGAGCGTTCCCCACGCGGCTCACTTTAAGCTTTCCTCAGAACAATATCCTAAATCAAATGAGGAAAAATAAGTTATGTCTCATGTGCCTTATTCGAATGCGGTTGGCAGTTTAATGTATGTCATGGTCTATACGAGATCAGATATTTCACAGGTAGTAGGTGTTGTGAGCAGATACATGTCAAACCTCGGCAAGCAACATTGGAAAGCGGTGAAATTGCTACCTTGATATATTCGAAGTACAAAAGACTACGTCTTAACTTTTGAAAAGACGGACAAAGTTGGTAGGGTATGTGGATTCAGACTACGCAGGCAGTGTGGATTCCATGAAGTCTCTTAAGGATACTTGTTTGTACTAGCGGGTGAAGTAATTAATTGGATGTCAAAGCTTCATTCCGTGGTGGCTCTTTCCACGACCGAAGCAGAGTATATGGCAGTGATAGAAGCGTTTAAGGAAGGTGTTTGGTTAAGAAGAATAATAAATCAGTTGAGACTTCAATAGGAGGCCATGCCAGTTAATTGTGATAGCGAGAGCGCTATCAATTTGGTTAAAAATTTTGTTTATCACTCATGTACTAAACACATTGATGTTCGTTACTACTTTATCTTATAGATGCTTGAGGAATGAGGCATAACATTGAAAAAGATTCACACCAACTGAATCCGGTGGACATGCTCACCAAGGTTATTCCTACAGAGAAGTTCAAGTTCTGCGCAACTTCTCTGGGCTTGACGATTGCATAAAAGAATGATGGAGTGGGCACGAGAAACATTTCTTGAAGTTGTGATGTGACGCAAAGATAAGAGAAGAGGTCAAGAAGCTACACGGTTAAAGATTGAAGACATGGTGGAGATTGTTGATAGAAAGATGTTTCCAATCTTGGAGTCCGAGATTCTCAACTAGTCGAGGGATTGGCTCGACTAGTCGAAGGTCCCTTCGACTGGTCGAAGACCTGACTCGATCAGTCGAGAGTTATGCGGACGGTGAGCGGTGTGTGCGCGGACTGCGTAAATTTGAGGTGGTTTCTAGGGATGTGCGTAAGTGGAAGTTCCTCATCTAAGAATAGGAGTCCATAGAGCCATTCTAAGATATTTCAAGGCTTCTTAAAGGTATTTCAAGGGTTTCTACAAGGGTTTTAGGGTTATCAAAGGGTGTAGCAGGGGTGAGATTCAAGCTTGTTTGAATCGGGTAAGTTTTTTTCTCTTTGTAATTTCTATTTTCATAGTGAAGATTTGTCATTTTGTACCATGGTTTTTTCTCAAAAGGGTTTTTCACGTTAAATCTTTGTGTTGTCTTATGATTGCTTGGTGCTCTTGGATTGCTATCCTAGATCCATATCCATGTGATTCCGCAGCACATATCCCAACACTAGATTCAAGACTCAAGTGGGCCACACCAGAGGAAAAACTGGGAAATAAATTATTAATGTTGAAACCTGCTTGGGCTCCACATGTTTATATACCATCCAAGCCTTTTATAAGGTTATTCCCACTTGGGTCAGCTGAAAATACAAAAAACTTAGCTTGATACAATACTTTCATGGCCATGCTAATATTTCAACAGTGGTTATTCATTCCCTAGTGTTTCCTTCCGTGTGGCATTTGAGTCTTGGATCCGGCTTATATTTTTGTTGATGTCATGAAATGATCTCACAAAATGGATGAGCAAATACATTTCTCTCAAATAATATAGTGGGCCTCACCTAGCTCTCCAGCGCAAGAACTTTTAGCATGAAAACCGCGCGTTCCAAATAGGCCCTAAAAAGAAATACTTTGATGACCATTTGTGAGGGATGTTTGAGACGCGTGCAATAAAAAGTCATTGAGAATTTGCATACGCCGCAAATTGAAACTAAACAGTCTAAAAAGTGGGTACGGGTTTAGATGTACTAGGAACCAATGATACAACTATTAAGATTTATAGATATTTACAAATAAGAGGTTAGGATTCTTCAATTAAGTTAACTGTTGTAGTGTAACTTATCTGCATTGTATTACACATGTATGTTGATTTAATTTGATTTAATGTATTGCACGTCTATTGTTTTTAAGTGCCTTTTCATCCAGCGTCTTGAGTGTTAAGGAGATGCTTAGTCCTAACTAATATTTTAGTAAATAAATTATAAATTTAAATTCAATCTACCAATCGATGGTGTGCCATTCAAATTGCAAAGCCCACACGTGTATAAAAGATAATTCATGTCCCGTCGCATATGTGTCAGTGTAGCACATAAAAACAAGAGACAATCCATTCATCAGTTTCGATGCGATGCGAAGGCGGTTTGAAAATTGAAAATTGTCGTGACGAGAAGCAAGATCAAGGATAGTTCACCGTCATTTGAAAAATGGTTGGTAACCATCACCGTACACGTGGCAGGATATACTTTGTGAATCGTTGGAATCATTGATGGATCGAGCAGCTGCACCTTGGATCATCCATTTAATAGCCATCGAATTTCCGGTCATGATTGTTCAAACAGTGCGGTTTCTGGATGCGCTTCATCACATTGACCATTTGGACGGTCTAGATTGACTCACATTTTATGGACGAAGTACCGTGGATGAGTCCCTCAACTCATAAAAATGGAGGGGTGAACTGTTAATCTACCTGTCTTTCAAATATATAAAAAAAACACGTGGTACTACACGTGCCAATGTGGCAAACCGAAACTTTCATCGGTTGCTCGACAAGTGAATCCTTATCCGTTCATCAGGCTGGCCTACTCATCCGGTGAACGATACATGCATACGCAAGTGTTTCATCCACACCATCCATCCATTTAGCCAAATACTTTTAGCAGTAGATCCAAGGGTCAAGTAGACTTCGAAGTCACCCGAGTTTTGATGAAGCTGATATCTTTATTTTTCCTTCATCCATGTCGGTGTTACCTAATGAAAATGTAGATGCCAAATAAATATGCCAAATAAATATCTGTGTTTGTAAGACATATGAATCGAAATCTCTCTAGTTCAAGAGGGGAACTTTTATTTATGAAAGATAGCCCACACTTAGAGTGTAATGAGACTAATTGGATGAAGTTTATGTACAAGGATGATGGGGTGGGGCCCACCACCATGTTAGTGAGAATTCTATTCCGTTCATCCGTTTTGAGATCTTATTTTACGACATTATACAAAAAATGAGGTGGATTCAAAACTCAAGTGGGCCAAACGAGAGAAAACAGTGGGGATTCAGTGAGAATTGTTGAAATATTCTTATGGCCATAAAAGATTTGTTTCAGGTTAATTATTTTTGTATTTCCATTTCATTCTAGTGTTAATGACCTTATAAACGGTTTGGATGGCATATAAACATCAAGATGGAGCCCAGGTTTCAATGGTAGGTACGTCTTTCCCCAATTTTTCCTTTAGTGTGGCCCACCTGAGTTTTGGATCCCCCTCATTGTTTGTCTTTTATTGTAAAATGAGATCTCAAAACATATGAACGGAATAGATTTTCAAAAAAAAAAAAAACAAAAGGCTGTGGGCCCCACCCAACATCCTTGGGCAGGAACTTCTTGTGAAAGGCTTTCACTGTAAATCCGTCCTTGAAAATAGGTAGAAAGCGGAAAAAAAAAAAAAAAAAAAAAAAAAAAAGAAAAAAAGAAAAAAAGACGTTTGAAGTTCTTTATGAACCCGAGTACAAATGCGGGCTAACACCTCCGTTTACTGATGTGTTCCTTAACTTCTGACGCAACTACTCTCCCACTAATATAAGGGCTACTTGCTCTAGCCTGTCCTAAGCTCTGCACAGTCGTGATATAGTATCTAATCTGTGCCCTTTGCTCGCACGGAACAAGTCCATAAGGAGATCCGTGGGCCCACCAATATATATATTTTATCAAGCCGTCCATCCAATCTGTTAGATCGTTTTATATCGTGAGCATAGAAAGTAAGCATATCCAAAGCTCAAGTACGCAAAACCATAAGATGCAATGAAAACCATAGGAAGCAGTAATGATGATGACGGCCACAGTTGGAAACTCCTTATGCCCACCGTGATATTTATCTGGCATCCACATTTTCATTAGGCAACACCGACCTGGATGAAGGAAAAACGCATATATCAGCTTCATCAAAACTCGAGTGACTTCGAAGTCTACTTGATCTATCTCATTTTAATTTTACTTTGCCCTAAAATCATTTTCAAGTGGATGGATGGTGTAGATGAAACACTTACATTACGGTGGCCACAAGTGTGAAGAAATCGAACACAGTGAAATTAATAACCATCTGCCCGCATCCAACGTGCGTATGCATGTATCGTTCACCTGATGAGTAGGCCAGCCCGATGAACGGACAAGGATTCACTTGTCGAGGAACCGATGAAAGTTTCGGTTCGCCACATTGGCACGTGTAGTACGACGTGTTTTTTCTATATTTGAACGACAGGTAGATTAACAATTCACCTCTCCATTTTTATAAAAGTTGAGGGGCTCATCCACGGTACTTCGGCCATAAAATGTGAGTCAATCCAGACCGTCCCAAGGGTCAATGTGATGAAGCGCATCCTGAAATCGCACTGTTTGAACAATCATGACCGGAAATTCGATAGCTATCAAATGGATGATCCAAAGTGCAGCTGCTCGATCCATCAATGATTCCAACGATTCACAAAGTATATCCTGCCACGTGTACGGTGATGGTTACCAACCATTTTCAAATGATGGTGAACTATCCTTGATCTTGCTTCCCGTCACGACAATTTTCAATTTTCAAACCGCCTTCGCATCGAAACTGCGGAAGTATTGCAAGTCACTGTCGCAATTTGTCGGTGATCTGATATCGTTGAGATGATGGCATCATTTGTAATTATGGAAAGAAACAAGGGCTTTCTCGTAGTGCTTCCCTTCTGTGTATCCAAGCAAATGTATAAATGGCTTATTTCGCCCGCGCTTCGAACGCGGCAATCTGTCTGGAATCTTTTTGTTCTTCTCCGCTTCCCACAGAACAGCTTTTCCTATAAGAGAGATCCGCCCTACATATTTCGATCGTGAAATAGGGAACGTCGATTTCGAAAGGTAAAGGAAAGCAGGTGAAGGAAAAGAGAGGAACGATTCCCTGCCTCTCTAGGATATGATCTGATGATCTTGCTGCGGTCTGTGTACGGACACGGAGTCTGACGTTAAAGCGAGCTTTCTTACCTTGGGAGTCTGACAGTAACGCCAGAGACTTGAGATTCGAGCGCGACTTCTAATGAGATGAAATTCTTCTGGAAGAAAAAGAAGCAGAAAATTAAAGGAATGTTTTAGAAGAGATCCGATATTTCAGGTCAAATATTCCGAAATTTCGATCTGATTGAATCAGATTTCCTCGGGGATCTGGAAGAAATGCATTTCTACATTTCATCTGGTGGGGCGAAGAGAGTTACGATATCGAAAGGTGGGGGTTGCTTTTGGAAGGTGATGAAGGTGATGAAAGTGAAGGGATCAAATCGGCGATTTTCTTACCGATCAGTTTTGCCGACCGTTATAATCGCAGCCGTGCTTTTGCCATTTCTCTTCATTAGAACCGCGTTCCTTGCGCTCGAAAGCGTGAGCCATTGCTCTTCTACTACCAGTAAGTTCATTTACCCTTTTACCCTTTCATAAAGCTTCGGATTTTATGGGCGATATGAAAAAAAAGAAAAAAAGGAAAATACCAATGGCTTTTTGGTACTTTGCTGAATTGCAGATTGCATTGGGTGGAGGTTGTGGCCCGGATTTTTCAGAGAGGGCGATCCTTCAATGGTAAGCTAGGGTTTTAGTTTTTGCTTGTTTGACGAGAATACCCTTATGGCTTGTGAAACTACTCGAGCAATTCCTTATACCCATCTTGTTTGACGATACACCGACATTCCTAATTTGGTAAACAAAAGTACAAAGTTGAACTATTCTATTACCAAAGGCAGGAAGAAAAGGTGTATCAATTAATAAGCGTGGGTGTAGATATCGATTCCCACAGGAAATATCATTTAGAAAGGGTAAAAAATTACAGAAATTACTGTACGAAATGGAGAAATGCTGTCATGCTGCTCGCGGAACCGATTTCGGGGAGGCCGGGAAAAGAGTTCGGTGAGGCCCTTACAGTAGTTGATGTGGGCGTTCAATCACCACTATTCGTGTAGTGTGGTCGACTTGAGATTTGGATCTGACTCATGTTTCGGATCATGTCCTAAAATGAGCTGGCAAAATGAATGGACGGCGTGGATAAAACACAGCTTTTTTCAAGTAGCTGTGCGATACTACGCAATCCGATTCCCCATCAATCGGTGGGCTTAAAAAGGAACGGTTGAGGCAAAACCGATAGTTGGCCGTAAACGCAGTGCCCGCATTCAATCGTGCAATATTTGAACTATGGCCGTCCACGCGGTGGCCCACCACATCAACAGTCCCAATCACTAGGTGTCCCGCCGGCGTACCGAGACGCGGGAGCTGCATTCGCGACGGAATACGGATCCTCTGTTTGCGTCAAGCAGGAAAACTGTGGCTGTTGCAATCCAATTGGACCGTGTAATTGTGGAATGCATTGAATTTGTGTCGAGACGGACCAATCACTATACAGCAAAAGAGGAAAAAAGCAGGGAAGTCGTGGTTTCGGCAAACAGAGAATCCGGACTCCGTTCCGACTTCGATGACGCGAGCTACGAGTTTGCATTTCTCCGGTGAATTACTAGGAAACCCTTGTCAGTTGAAATATATATTTTTGACTGGAAAAGGGCATTTTCGTCTCGAGAAGATAAGTTTATCCCCCAACTGGGAGGAGAACATAAATCTTCCGAAACATATTTAGGATAGTCATTTATCTCCGTATTCCGCGACACATGGCATGTTATATTAAATAATTTTTAAATGTTTATGCAATTTATTACCAAAAAATAAATAGTTATACGAATTGAATTGAGACGATTGAGAAAAACTTCGATAGTATCACTCCTAGAAAATTGTACACGTGGCAGTGAAAAATAAATAATCTTAATGGTCAGCCAACATTTTGATGGATAACTGAGATGAGTTAACTAAGTAGATTGGTGGACATCTATTGGACGGTTGAAATCAAAATAACCAACTATCTGAAATTATTAAACATGTGTCCATGAATCGGGGGCTGAGATTGTTCAATCAATTCGATCTTGGAATGTCGACCTATCTACAGTGAGAGCTACAATTTGGACGGTTTAAGTTGAATTAATGTATGCCACGCGTATAATTTTTTAGTGCCTAGTTTATGTGCATCGCATTCCGCCTAGAGTATCAAACTACACTCCTGTACGAACCTGAACCTGACAGTAGCTACACTCGCTGCTGAAATGACGTCACCACGTTGTGTGGGCCCCACCATGATGTATGTGTTGTATCCACACCGTCCATCCATTTTGAAATATCATTTTACGGCACGAGACAAAGAAAGAGGCAGATAAAAAATCTTAAGTGGAGCCCATCACAGAAAACAGTGCGGATTGACCGCCTACCCTTAAAATATTCTTGGGGCCGAAGAAGTTTTCGATCAAGCTTATATTTCTTTTTTACCTTATTCCATGTCTTTGTTAACTTATAAACAGTTTGGACCTCAAATAAACATCATGGTGGGATCTAGGAAGGTTTTAACGGTGAGCGTAACTGTTCTCACTGTTTTTTGTGGTGGGGTCCACTTGAGATTTGAATCTACCTCATTATTTGGATCAACACCTAAAATAATCTATGAAAATGGATGGACCGTTTGGATATATCAAATACATCATGGTGGGGCCCACAGAACATGGTTACGTCACTTCAGTTACCACACTCGCTACTGTCGGGCTCAGTAGCTAATCCGCGTCCGAGTTGGTGAGATATGCTAAGTCGATGTTCGTGTAGACCCTTCGCATGTACACGCAAGGTATGGAACACGTGAAGAATCCATCCTTCCATCAGATGGGCCATGCTTTTTAGATCTTCGGGCCAAAAGAACGAGGCCTTTTCACTCAACTAGACGAACAAAAATTTGTTTTAGCCGTTCCTTTATTTGGAACATTGTGGCCCACCTAGGGTGTCAAACAGCCTTATTTTTGTCTCAGAAGATCCAATCAGTTTGCCCCCCACTTAATTGATAGTTCTGACATTGCACCTATTGGCGTGTGTGATTGCGTGTAGTGTAGATGACCAGCAGACCAGGGGCTCTACACACCTATCGGCCCAGCAAAACTCCTCATATGTATCTCACTCGTGTAAGAGATCCTCACCGTTGATCAGCTCGGCCCCATCGTGGTTGGAGAATACCCAAGAATTTACACTGTTCGAATGATCCCATCCAAGAGTTTTAAGAATGGTTTGATTCAATGGTAGAGCTTCCTTCAATCAGCAGTTAGAATGCTCTAACCGATGTGTATTTTCGGGGATGACTCATCGATGGTTGGGCCCATCAGTTTAACGATCCGTATATTGTGATGTATGCCACGTAAAGTAATAGTGTGCTTGATGACTAACTTCGATATATGAATCTAATTTATAGAGACTCGGAGACGAAATGAAGAGAGCGTTCATCGAAGCAAAAGAAGAGGAAGCTACAGATACTTCTTCCTTTCTCTCTTTCAACGATCTCGTTGCAGACGTGACTTCTAGCCCACAAAAGGATATCAAGACGTTCGTTTCTAAGACCAAGGCAATGGTACTCATTTTCTATTCTGTTTTTAATTAAAATTACCGAAATGCCGATCCAAAAGAAAAGCGAACGCACATGGCGTGAACCGAACCTGCGATTCACGCCCCACGGAATCGTCTGCAACGCTGCTTTTACGCAGCGCGGAAAACACCTAAGCTCTGTAGGGTCCACCATGTTGTATACGTAAAATCTACTCCGTTTATCAGGTGAGAACCATTCTTTGAACGGTACATGAAAAATATAATCCCTGATAAAAAACTTATATGAGCCAAACCAATGTGAACTATGTAAAATTACTCCCAGAAGCACTAAGTTCACACGGTGTGGCCCACCTTAGTTTTGTATTAGGCTGATTTTTGTGTTTTCTCTTCATCCTGGTGATTTTCACCTGATTAATGGGTTTGATGAAGAATACACGCTATTTTGTTTCCCCAACAAAACCTATTGTTGTCATCGCATTCCCATTGTTCCGTGTTGTGTGGATCATCTGATTTGTATATTTAGCTGATGTTTGTCCTTATTTCCAAAAAATGAGGATAGAAGCTTATAGACGGATTGGATTTTACATATACAACATGTTGGATCCATAGACTTGGTGTTTTCCACTCCTTCGACATCTCTCGCTGGATGCTGGCCAGATGCTGGAACGATCTGAGGACTATCCGAGAAAGGAAAAAAGCTATAACTGCATCCTTTGCTGAGGTCTAGAAAGCACATAGGCTATTGCGGCCGCAACGTGCCTTTGGCCCCTACTCTCATTATTGCACCATGTTCTCCCTTTATCTCTTCCTCTCGGAGCAAGACGACTGCGTGTTTTTATCCAGCATTTTGAAATGGTGGTGATCCGTCCATCATACACATTGCATACATGTCGTGCGTAGACGAGACCATCGAAATAGTGGGGCCCGTTGGATGGACCATATCTCGTATATAAGATTCGTCCAACGAACCAAACTATCCAGGTGGTGGCCACAAATGGAAGGTTGAAAAGAAAATAATGTGGTCTACGTTATTACAGCAGTTTGATTTTCAAGATATGCGTACTCTATGGGATTTAGACAGCTGGTTGACTACATGCACTCCGCATTAAAGAAATGGTAAAAAAGAAGCGTACACGTAGTAGTTTCCGCTGGTAAAGGCGACTGGTTGCTGTCGCCTTCCCATGCATGTCCAATCAAGAGGCCCACTCTGATTTGTCGCGCTAGATCAGGAAGGGGCGCCCAATACTAAACACGTGGAAGTCCCGGAGGTGGATCCAATCCATCCATATACTGAGTCGAGTCTGAAGGTGATGATTGGCTGAGATAACTAAGCATGATCCCTGCCATCATTTTCTTCCTCTTGAATTCATTTACATATATATATTTTCTATTTCAATCGAAGGCTGCTGTTCTTATGGGTAGAGCCGTCCGTTCGGTTTGATTTGAAACAGTCCGTTCATGGCAAGGAACCACAAGATGGACGGTTTGGATCCCACAACAGAACCGGTCGTGTTGCAGTTATTGGGCGTCCATGCGGAAGGCAAAATAAGCTGTAGAATCAAAGATGACCTTTTGTCGTTTACTTCAGTAATTGCTCGTACACACCAGTTCACTTTGGCATCTAAGTTACCGGAGACAGGGACGTTTTACAACCGCGTTGAGAGCCGTACTCATCTAGACGCGAGCACACATGCAAGCATGAAACATGTGTGTCCGTGGGCCGCAAAATAACGCTTACATCTTCCGCGTAAACGTGCACACCGTGTCATTCAAAGTAAGTAGTGTTAGGAATTGATGTTTGGATACACCGAAAATATAAAAAATTAATTGAAAAATATTTCACTAGGCTGAATCTCATATAAAATACGCTGTTCTTAAAGCGTGCTTCGCTCCCTTATCAACTGCTGATGAGTTACAAGCGAATTGCTTTTAGGATAAGACAAGTCTTATCAGGATCCAGCTTGCAGCAATCACGATAGGTTTACTATGGAACAATTTTAATGCAATAGATCTCTTCTGGCAGACTTAGACAGTAAAGACGATCAAAGTATTATATGATGGAGATATGGATCGTATTTGATTTGATGGGAGAGATGGTGTGTTGAGATGATTAGATTGGACTGGAATGGTCCAGTTTATATAGACATCAAGTATAACATCGTTGTTGTGTAGTATTCAATGGTCCAGAACGTTTGAAAACATTTCTTGCCATTGTCAATTAATCTCAAACGTTTCTGGTCGTCGGATCAAAGGATCTGACCGTTGGATCATCATGGTCCGTCTGTTTTCGAACCGTTTGACTTTCAAGGCAGAGAACCGTTTTCAGAAACTGCTGAACGTTTCGGATTTATGATCCGACTGTTCTCAGTCTTCTATAAAACTCAGACCATTTCAGACCCCACTGCACATAGGCATAGACCAGACCTATTGCACCGAGGTTGCACCGTCTCGCGTCGGTTCGCATAAGTACAAAGTATAAAGTGCGACATCTAACGCCACTACAGCCACACTGCCCATGATCGTGCGCGCGCGCGTGCGTGCGTGTGTTTCAGTGCTACGTACTGAAACACGCAACCCGAGTATCACCTCCTCTAAAAACTCAAAGCAAGAATACTCTTCACAACATCTCATATAAACCACACAACCTTTCTTTGCATTTTCGATGTAGGACAAAGCACACACACCGCACTTTTTAATTCAAAATTTTCAAAAGGCGTTTTGACAAAAAATTCTCGAAATTTTGAAAAATTCAAATTTTCTTTTTATTTTGAAAAACCACTGATTTTCAACAAATAGATGGTTACAGTTCATTTACTTTGATATACTGTAACTCACTAAGATGTGAAAGAATTCGGATCCTTTCTTAATATAAGTAAAACAATTCTGCCGATTGTAATTTAATTGGGATACATCATCCACATGGCATTTAATACAATAGTGCTAACAACCCTCAATTCTTATTTGAAAAGGTACAAACATCGTAGATACTTGGTGGAAAGCTCTTCTCTCATGCACGTGTCACATGCGAGCACATATGGATGTGTACGGGTCCCGCATGCCCGTGGAAGCCCAAAGACATGCACGGGGAACAAATCTACACGCCACCCTATGAACGCGTATTCGATGAGGCAAGGGAAACACCGACTTCGGTGAGGCCGTAACCATGGGCCACCTGATGTATGTGTTGTATATGCACGCCTTCCTTTCACCACTGTTTCCTGTGTTGTGGTCCACCAGAGATTTGGATCTGCTTTATTTTTGGGTTTGTGCCCTGAAATGGATGGACGACATGGATGTATAATGCATATATCAAGGTGGGCCACAGTCACGGCCTCACCAAAGTTGGTATTTCCCTGGCCTAACCGAATCCGCTTTCCCACCACCACAGTCCACGTAGGGGTGTACACGGGTCGGGTCGAGTCGAACTGGCCTCAACCCATCCAGGCCCGTTCAACAGCCACACAAGGCCCGAACCCGACCGGGCTTGGTCACCGGGCCAACATCTCCAGTCCGAATCGGGCCCGGCATGAGTTCGGGCCGAGTTCGGGCCAGTTTCGAACCTTCGAGTTCGGGCCAGTTTCGAACCTGAGTTTGGGCCAATTTCGAACCTTACAGTAAGTTCATGAGAAGGGCTTTGGCAGGTAATCCGCGTCCCATTACAAGGCCCTCGATCAACGGTTTAGATAGTTGAACTATAGACTCCACAAAAAATCTAACTAGTCAGGACATTTACATACATTTGACAAAGCATAAAATAAAACATTTTATATAAATTAAATACAGTCATACACGGGTCGGGTCGGGCCGGAGCGAGTCGGATTTTGGACCAAGTCGGGCCGAACTGGGAGGTATCCGAACTCGGCCTGAACTCACTTTTGGGCCTAGAAAATTGGCCCGTCCTGACCCGAACTCAGTTCTGGGTCAGGCCGAGTTAGGCTTTTTCGGGCCGGGTCGAGCGAGCTAACTGGGCTAGCCCGGTTTGTGTACACCCCTAAGTCCACGTGTGCCAGCATGACTGCCAGGTGAAATGGATGTTCTAGCCCAAGAGTAAATGGCTATTCACGAGTCAAGCTAGCTCGAAAAACTCACTCGACTCGGCTCGATATATATATATATATATATATATATATATATATATATATATATATATAAGTTTTAAGTTTAAACTTAAAATTAAAAAAATAAAATAAAAAACAAACCCTAAAGTTTCTACCCGACCGCACGCACTCCATTCCCTTTCCCTTTATTCTCTTTCTCTGCCCACTGTCAGCCACACGCCTACCCCGACCACCACCACCAGTTTTCATTTCAGCTCCACAATAGTATGATTTCAATCTCTTGACATCTACTTCTTAAGCAAGAAACCCAAGAAATTCGAGATGAGTTCTTTTCAGATTTGTTAGAGCTTCAAGGAAATCTAATGATCTGATTGGCTAGAGCTCTTTACTTGGATTTCTAATCTGTATTCTGCTCTATTTCTTTTCTAGTACTTGGATTTCTGCTGGTGAAAGAAGATCAAGAACCGATCAGTTCTTACAGGTTTCCTCATCCGATTCGAAGCTTTGTTTGGTTTTTTCATCGGGTTTTGTTTCGATTCTTTTAAGGTTTTTGAATTTTTCATCAATGGAGGAGAATCAAGAACAAAATCCATTACTCTCTCACCTGACAAGCTCGAGCTTGACTCGAGGTAAACTCGACTCGAATCACTAGCTTGACTCGAACTCGACTCGACAGCTTTGGCAAACAAGCCAAGCTTCAATGTTGAGCTCGAGGCCAAGCTCAAGCTCAAGCTCGAGCTCGAACTCGAGTACATCATGACAAGCCAAACTAAGCTTGGCCCACCTCGACCCGGCTCGATGCCCACCTCTATCTAGTCAATTCAACAGGTGGCTCGCGATGTTAGAAAGAGTTGGACGGATAAGACAATTTCAGCCATACTCGTTCAGCGGTACATTTGACCTGTAAGCTGTGGCCCACCTGACGACTAGATCAACCCGACTCTTTGGTGAGAGAATCATAATGGTACCTGTGATATATCTATGTACCGGCTGGCACATGTGTGGCGTGTACATGAGTTGGCATGCCTAAGCAAGCGTGTGGGCCTCTCAAAGCTGCTAAACGTGTAAACGAAAGATGGGTGTATCATCAAATCAATCCGAACAGACACCGTCGTTCGTAAAGGATTTTCTCTCGAATGCTATACTATACCTTGATCAGATAAAGGTGAACGTAACAGATCACTTCTTCTAACAGCTACTGAAGATGGACCGTGCGATGGAATTGGCGAGACTTAAAGGATCGATCTACCGCCACTTGGCATCGATCGGAGTCCCAAAAAGCATGCACTGCCTATCCCTTCGACTCGCAGAGGAGTACTCGATCAATGCTCGGGCCCGATCACCATTGCTGGAGGTTGAATCCATCTCTCGCCTCACAAATAATTCCTACCACCACATTGCCGTCCTGACCGACAATATCCTTGCGGCTTCCGTCCTTGTCTCTTCTGCTGTTAAAAGCTGTGGCCAGCCAGAGAAGATGGTGTTTCATGTGATTACCGATAAGAAGACTTATGCTCCGATGCACGCTTGGTTCGCACTCAACCCGGTGGGCCCAGCCACGGTGGAGGTGAAGGGTCTGCACCAGTACGAGTGGGCCACCGATTTGAACAAAGGCTTGTTGGAGGTGATGGAGATCCACCGTTCGATGAGGGAGCATTACTACCAGCATGGTGGTGGAATTGGAGGTTATGGGAGATTAGAGGTGTTGAGCCCCAGCTGCTTCTCTCTTCTGAATCACCTCAGGATCTATCTCCCTGAGGTAAAAATCTTAGGACCCGAAATTGCCAATCTAGCATATCGCATGCAAGTGCATCAATCTAAACCGTCCAAAATCATATGGTGGAGATCCTCTGGTCGGTGTGATATTTGTGTTGTTTCCCCATAAGTACTGTTGAATTGGATGGTTTGGATTGGCATATACATGCATGCCACACAATCGATCTTTGTTGCACACATGTCACTTGTACACAATGACCAGGACCATTGATTGGCCGGGCTATCACGTTGATGGGCCACATCCCAGAATTTAAGGTGAACGGACTATCGTAGCTATCCTTTTGCTTGCTGCAAACGGATGGTTCTCATTCGAAGTTCAGCAAAAAGTGAGCAACGGTCCATATTCAACGTGAAAAGACTCATAGCAATCAGATGGTCAGAACTGGTCAATCACCACGATGTTTGGGATATGGCCCATCCACTTGTCACGTTCATGATTGGAACCGCACTGTTTTTTATTTTATTTTTTACACATGCACTCACGACTTCATGTAGCTGCCGTGGTAGCGTCTCTCTTTACGATGATGGTTGCATTTGCATGTCCACGCAGCTATTTCCAGAGCTTGAGAAGATGATATTCTTAGACGACGACGTTGTAGTTCAGCGCGATTTATCGCCTCTTTGGGGCCTCCACCTTAACGGAAAGGTTAACGGTGCCGTTAGTTCGTGGGACGGAGATGACGGAAGGAAGCGTTGCTTTGGAGGGAGATTCGCGGACCATTTGAATTTCTCGGATCCGATTATTTCCTCGGGATTCGAGCACGACAGGTGTGCGTGGTTGGATGGCATGCACGTCTTCGATCTTCAAGCATGGAGAGGGACCCACATCACGCAGAATTACCTACGTTGGCTCAAAATAGTAAGCCTTTCTTTCACTTGCATATTTACGATCGTGATGAATGCACCTGTTCCGTCGATGCAATGCTGGTGGTATGATGATCTGGACCGTTCATCTGATGGGACCCACCGTGGATGAGGCATGTCCTACAAATCTTCCTGCTGGAAGATACAATCTTATGCCATTTTCAGTACCTTTGTTGTATATCTTCCCTAGCCATCTATTAATGGGTCCGGAGATATTTATGGCATCCCCTCACCACAATAGGCCCGTTGATCAACTGTCTGAATCACTAAACTGGGCTTAAGATGATTTGGTGGATCCCGACCGTCCAATTGAAGAGCAGCCAACTCTTAGATGGGCTAAAGCCACAAAATTATACCAGTTGGACTATCTTAACTGTCTGATCAATGGGGTTTCACTCCTTATCTTTTATCGATCCGATTGCAGACCGATGATTAGGTGGCTAAGATGGTCAAGCAGTACCGGCATGCCCCATTTACGAGGTCTTCTTCTTTGGAGGTGGTTCAGATGGATCACGTGGTTGGATTGTGACCATTATCTCTTCTACCCACTGTGTGAATATTAATCAACCATCTCCTGGTTTATGATTTTTTATGACTCCTGATGGGGACATCTCTACCGTACATGTGGCACTTGTCCATTGACGTCCATTGGCGAGAACATGGAACTGTCTGGGTCTCACCTGATTATTTTATTGTAAGCGTGTGTTTGGGTTGGATCTGGCCATTCATCAGGTGGAAGCATCCGTCCAATGCAATCACTGGGTTGGTTACACATTAAAAATAGACGGTTACAAAAACGATGAGAAAGGACGCGGTTTGGCTGGTGATCCAACACCAGCTATATATCCAACTGGTGTCAAAGCTCTGTGGCCCCACCATGATGTATGTGTTTTATCCATGCTGTAAATACATTTAGGGAATGAGCCCAAAAATGAGGTAGATCCAAAGCTCAAGTGGACCACACTACAGGAAACACTGGAGATTGAATTCTTACCGTTAAAAACCTCCTGTTTATAAAGTTACATAACCATGGATATAGAGAAAACCAAGATATCAGCTTGATCCAAAACTTGTGTGGGCTGGTGTTGGGGTCACCACCCAAACCGCATCCGATGAACACATGCCCTATCTTCAATCTACACGTGGCTAACCTGAAAAACGGTGCTTCTTGACTTCTTGGTCAGATCATTTTCTCAGTTTAGAGCTGACAACAAAAACGACCAAATTAGCCATTTCTTCATGTTAGGATGCCATCACCATCAAAGCCTCGTCCCACCTATCTATCTGCCAAATGGACTTGCTGCATTAATACAGTCTTCATATTAACTTCTCGCTAATTAGCACTATCTCTCTCTTTTTTTTTTTTTTTTTTTTTTTTTTTTTCTTTTTTTTTTTTTTAATAGAATCAAGACTCTGGCTTCACATTGTGGCATCTAGGAGCCCTACCGCCAGCCTTACTTGCTTTTGATGGACACATGCACCGCATTGACCCGTCATGGCATCTATCAGGGCTGGGCCATCAACAATCAGATGTGGACCGCGGAATGCTGAAAGCCGCTGCTGTCATACATTTCAGCGGCCCTGCAAAGCCATGGCTTGAGATTGGGTCCCCAAAGCTGCGCAGCTTGTGGACCACACATGTTAATTTCTCTAGTGAATATGTACAGAGTTGTAGACTTATGTAGTGAAAATATAACAAAAAAAGAAAAGAAAAAAAAAAGAAAAGAAAAGCTCTTCGTAAGTTTTGTAAGCAGGGATATACAGATGAGCAGAGGGAAGAAGGCTTTGGATTCAGTCTCTGGTCAATGTAGCTCTGATACTCTTCTCAACAAAAATACCCTTTTACTTCTATAATGTATATTCTTAATTTCCCAATGTAGACTTGCTAACAAGTACCATATTGTTCGAGTTTTCAGTTTGTCCAATCACGGCCTATCATGCATTTTTTCATTAAACCGCGGGACCCAAACGGGATGGCCCGTTGATCTTGTGCCACCACACAGATGCACCATGGCCTAAAAGCATACACAATCGACCTTTATCTGTTGTCAGTTGAGCTTGCCTTTTTAGGCCATGGATTGGGCAGCTTGCCAGTCCAATTGCCGTGATGTGCCGAGGGATACGATCCACCCAAGCCGTGATGTGCCAAATCAACAGTCCTGATCATGGAACTCCACAATCACCAACGTAGCTCATATGTCCAACATCAAGCTGTCCATAAGGCAGATTACACCATGTAAAATGCCCTGGCCCACTATCAAAAGAGCCACAGGTATCCAGGGAAAAAAAAAAAAAGAAAAGGTGGTCATTCCATATTCAGTGTAAACTCATATGCATTATGTCAATGGAGATATTCCTCATCTGATTTATTGTTTCTTTTTGGAAAAAGAATGAGATCAATGAAACACCTTTCCACCATATTCGAGTCAGCCGTTAAAGAGTTCTACACTGCCAATTCATCTAGGAAGTAGGAAGAAAGGGAAAGAATGAGAGAATGTAAGTGAAGGAGAAAAATGATATTCACATCCTCAAAAGAACAGTCAAGTTATCTGCACTGCTGCTAGCATCCAGCACGTACGTCCTCGCCTTCTTACTTTTCATCAGAGCTCAATGCAGCAGCCATAGCCACCAGTAATGAGACAACATCTTCCGACGATTCCATCAGATAACGTGCTTTTGAATGGCTCCGTCCAACGGCACAAGAAAAGTAGTTGTTGCTGTTAAGATCAAGCACTGATGGTCCCTCATTGTTCCTGGCAGCGGACGTACTCTCTGCGCTTGATGTGGTCCTCCACACCTCATGTGGCATCTTTGACACCTTAGGTGAGGACCGCCTGCTAGAAGATGTCCTGACAGCATCAACTGTTGACTCATCGGCAGTTGGAAGCACTGGCTCGAAAAACTCATAGATGTCTTCATCCTGAAACATTGACCATGCATTATAAATTTGAAAGATAGATAGATAGAGAGAGATATAGACTTATATCTCTCATTTGCTACATTCACATGTTGGAATATATGAAGACTGGAAATTAAAATAATAATAATAATAATAAAACCAACCAAACAAAACGAGACATACCTTCCCAAGAAAGTGGCCAAGGCTTAAAACGTAATCAAATGGTGTCACCATGGATTTTGAATGAGCTATTTGACCAATGAAACTATCAATTGCTGTGCCCTGCCATATAAATACTAGATAAAATGTCAAACATATTTCTTTGAGGAAGGAAAATATTATAGAGGAAAAACAAATGAGATCATTTTCTACTAATTAGGCATAAACTTCTTAGAAAATTAAAACATTTTTTAAATAATTGACCGGATCAAATGGTCATGAAATTACTGAAATGTACCAACTCAAATGAATGGGAACACTGATTGATTGATTCCCACTACTTAAAGTTGTGGATGCACAAGATAGACCCTTTCATTTAGCTCCCATGTACCATATCTACCATACCTTTCAATGGGAGAAGAAAATTAAAATTGAGTACCACAGGCATACACTCATCTGAATCCATTCCTTTGGCTTCCTCCATGGACACTCTCTTTGCCTAATTTGATGGAATGAAAGGTTCAGTTTCAGGCTTAGTGCTTGCTGTTGGGATTTGTGCTGCGGAATCACATAGATATGGATCTATGATAGCAATCCAATGGCACCAAGCAAACACAAGATAACACAAAGATTTAACGTGGAAAACCTTTTTGGAAAAAAATCACAGCACAAAGTGACGGATCTTCACTATGAAAATAGAAATTACAAAGAGAAAGGACTTACCCGATTTGATCAACCTCGAATCTCACCATTGCTATACCCTTTAGAAACCCTAAAACCCTTTTAGGAACCCTTAGAATACCTTAAAAAAACCTTAGCATTCCTTAGAATGGCCTTAGGGACTCCTATTTATAGTTTAGGAAACTCTACTTACACACCTGTCTGAAACCACCTCAAATTTATGCAGTCAGCACAGAATCCGCTCACCATCTGCGTAACCTTCGATTGGTCGAGCCTAACCTTGACTGGTCGAAGACCTCAAAATTTTCAAAAATTTTGTTGCTGGACTTCGAGTCGAACTTGCTTTGACCAGCTGAAGGGACCTTCAACTAGTCGAGGCAATCCCTCGACTAGTCGAGCATCTCGGTGAAATAAGATTTAAGACATTTGTTATACAACAATCTCCACCATGTCTTCAATCTTTAATTGTGTAGCTTTTTTACATTTCTTCTTATCTTTATCTCGCATCACAGCTCCCTTAATGCTTCCCGTGCACACTTCGTCCTTCTTTTATGTCATCGCCAAGCCTAGTGAAGTTGCACAGAACTTGAACTTCTCTACATGAACGATCTAAGTGAGCATGTCTATTGGATCTGAATCCATATGTCCAACCACCTTTGCTCCTGTGTTCTCAAAAGTAAGACGTAGTCTTCTGTACCATCTCACCGCCACCCAATATTGTTTGCCGGGACATTTGCTCGCAACACCGATTGTCTGTGAAAAATCAGTCTAATACAAACCATGACATACACTACAAATCGCATTTAAATAAGGTTCATGAGATATATCCTGCTTTTCCTCATCTATTTTGGGACATGTCCTGAGGAAAACTTGAGGTGAGACGCGTAAGGAACGCTCTCCAGCTTTGCCTGGTCCATCACATACTTGATTAATACCTACCCAAGGTATTCTGCCTGAGATAACCAAAGCATACTCCTCTTTCAGTCTCAATGCCAAGAACTATCTTTACAGCCCCCCGATCTTTCATCTTGAATGTCCCATTTAACCGAGTCTTTAGTACGTTAATTTTAGACATGTCATGATTGGTGATCTACAAGTCATCAACATACAATACCTGACTCACCATGAATGAATCAAATTTTATACCACTTCCTAGGCGACGGGTCATACCACGACCTCATGCAAACTCTTTTTCTCAGCCCTTTTAACTTCAAACCGCTCTGGTTGCTTCATATAGATCTGTTCTTCTAATTTCTTGTACAGAAGTGCAGACTCCACATCCATCCTTCCAGCTCAAGATCGCATTGGCCAACTAGCGCCAATTACGGATCTAATAGACACTTGCTATATCGTCGGCGTGAAGATCTCTGAGAAGTCAATCTCTTCTCTTTGAGCATAACCCTTCGCTACTAACCTCGCTCTATATCTATGTTGTATTCTCCTGAAGATCCACCTGCATCCAACCGCTTTTCAGCCCAGTGGAAGCTCCACCAGCTCCCATGTGTCGATCTGGTACGACGAGTCCATCACATCGTTCATAATCACCTTCCACTCCTCATCACCAGGCTCATTTAGAGCCATCTAAATAGAAGACGGATCCCCCTCATCTGTAACGAGAGCATATGTGATATTGGAGTCATCCATGTACCTCCTCGATATCTTGTGATTATGTTGTATGATTCTTCTCACAGGTGGCTGCTCCACCTACTCCGTATCTCTGTCCGCGCATCACATCCTTCCTATCCTGCTCGCTTATGTGGTCATGCCCAACATGTCACACATGTGTAGAGGTAGAATCCGCTACAATTACTGCAGCTCCACCTTTTGAAGTGCTCCTGATCAACCTATAAAGATTACCAAGTCGTTGCACTTTCATGATTACCCGTGCCCCCTTAGATACTTTAAGAGCACTATCAATACCCTTGTACTTGCAGCCCATTACCTCAAATACACCATGAGAAATCAGATTTTTCTTCAAATCAAGAACGTGCCTCACATCAGTCAGGGTATGCTCCATCCCATCAAACATTTTGATGCGCACCGTACCAATAGCCACAATACTATAGGTAACGTCATTGCCCATAAACACATAACCACCATCGCTGTAACGCCCCGTTTAAAAAGGAACAGTGTCTTGAGGTGTTCACGTGCGAGCCGACGTAGGACCGAATGATTCGACCGCACGTGTGGGTTTGTTACTAATAAATTAATCCAAATTTAGCCATTGATGCAATTAAATCAAATCGTGGCCGAGCCGAGCATAGGCCGTAGAGCCAGAGGCCCAATCTACACTTGGCGATTGTCCGTACGGGTCGAGTATCGCCCAAGGAAGGACCAGAAACTCTGACACTTTGGCAGGCCAAGGGCCTCACTAGGCTTGTGATTTCACGCGGATGTCAAGCTCAGACGATTCCCCGGATGGACAAATTGCGCTGTCCAGCCGGCACTTGAAAGTCGCGAGTCACCAGACCTAAAGAAGAAAAGTGTGAAATTTAAATCAATTAGCCTTATTTCTTAAGGCAACAAATCTGGGGATTTCAACCGTCGGATCTCTTCTAAATTCACACGGAAGGTTGGAAATAATTTTCGGCCCTTGCTCACAAAATATGTCCGTTGATCGTGGGACGGTGACCATTGATCGCTAATCGGGCCGCTACGGCAAAACCCCGCATTCGTTTGTGATCAAACTTTGCCCAACCCTTCATCAGGCCATGGGGCACCTATCCCATGAATTAGATGGGCCAGGGGCCTATCAGAACAGCTCTAATAACGTAATTTGGGCCCCACTTGGCTATTTGGGGAATTACCCAAAACGTTAGGGTTAACTGAAATAATTTGGACATATAAAATTGCTGCCCTCTCTCTCAAACCCCATTTCTCAGCAACTGAGAGAGAGAGAGAGAGAGAGAGAGAGAGAGAGAGAGAGAGAGAGAGAGAGAGAGAGAGAGCCTAACCTGGATGTGCATGTGAGCTTAGTGCTCGGATTTTGATGATCTCGGCACCCTTACCCCTCCTTTACCAGCAAACTTCGTCATTTTCCGCTGTTGGAAGAGAAATTCCAACCCATCTAAGGTAAGTTAGGATCTTAAACCTCATTTTCCTGAATTTTTGCAACATACGTATGAATTTAGCCCATTCTATGCAATGCAGGGACCCGACACCTCGAGCTTGCGGACCCGGCGTCACTAGAACCATCTCTGCAACCTCCAGCCAAGAATAGGTGCGGACCATTACCTTTAGGTGGCCAGTTATCGCGCCTAACATGGATTTAATAAATGTGAATGGTGAATTGTTAGTACATGTAGCTGAATTTTCAATTGGACTGCAAATCTAGGTTAATGGCTAAGAATTAACAAAATGTCGGGAAAGCGTTTAGCCTCAATGTCCCAATTTGTGACTCATGTCTTTGCATGACCATGTAGGTTGCATTTACCTAAATTTCTCCAATTTGTTGCTAATTGATTGTTAAGTTCCCTGTTTGGTGTTAACTACGCTTAATATGATGTTTTGGATTGCCGCAAAATGATAAATAGTAATTGATTTCTTGCTTATGTGAATAACTATGCTTGGGTGGAAACATGAAATGTTGAAACTTGATGAAAGTTGTGATACTTTCCTAATAATTCTATGTATGGCTGAGGTATATGTTTCATGTTAATTTTAGGGAAGATAAACTCCGGTGTCTCAACACTTATGTTTGGTCATGGAATAAAAAGCACTGGAACATGCCGCTTATAACCTGTAAACGTGGGTAGAACATCATATGTTACTGTCCATGTATTGGTCCCACTAAAACCCTGTCTGCCATATATGATATGTATGCATATATTTCATGTTGACGTGTATTGTACATATTCACCATTTGGATTGGCCGATTACCCGGAATTACTTGGGCAGTCCTTGTCGGACTTGTTCATGAGTGAATATGGCCCAAATAGTTGAACCATAGGTTGTTGGCCGTAGTAAGACTACATGAGACAGTATTCTCAGGCCGATTAGTTATGATTCAGCCCGTCGGGGCATATCGACTTTTAGTCGACCATCCTTGTACGTTAACCATGTTTTCTCACATCTGTATGAACTCGAAGTACCCTAAGACCATTGTGCCCACTTTTAATTATAGTTACGGCCCACAAGACTCATGAGTCGGGGATGGTGGTATGGGACACTATACCCATGCTGTAGGCCTATACTGGGGTGACGAGCCTCCCCGTAGTATCAATTGAGCACCTAGACTCGTGAGTTGGGGATGGTGGTATGGGACACTGTACCCGTGTTGTCGACCTGTGTTGAGGTGATAACCTCCCCATAATGACCGTGAGTAGGACATTTAAGTCTCAATTGCTTCCATCTTTGATTAGAATTCTTTTTGGGATTGACGACCCCTTCATAGGGCTAAGAGTCGTGAGGGTCATATGACCACGGCCCCTGAGTCGTGCGATCGGGTTAGGGCGATAACTCCAGTAGGGTATTCTACTTTTCCCAACCTGCTGGATAAATGAACTTAATTAATCAACCAGGCTAACATGCTCCATGACATTGCATTATTATTGTTGGCAATTATACAGTTGAGGTCACAATTGAGGGAGTATTGTTCATTGCGAACGTGAGATGTCGTCGCTTGAGGGAGCATTGGTGGGTGAGGAGCATGCATCATATCATAACCATGCATTTACACTAACAACAGTATCCAGGGTTCTATGTTGCTTGCTGTTTATTAAATGTATTCTATCATGATAATTTGTGCGCCTATTGCTAATGGTGCCACTGAGTTGATCACTCACTCCCACTCTAGGACGGTGTTCTAAAACACCAACCAGACTCCAATATAGATGAAGGTACCCTAAAGCAGCACGCATTGGATGATGTCGGTGCCGACGACGATGAGGAGCGAGCGTACTACCAGGAGTTTAGCGGAACTTATTAGCAAGGTGGGTGACGGCGGGACTGGGCCAGAGCCCAAATCATTTTGGGGTGTGATATGCATATGGGACTGGATCCCTGGATGATGATACTTGAATTATCAGGTCTGTTTATGATTACTATGGATTTGTGACAGAACTTTATCTGGCTTAGTGGCACTTAAATTTCATTTTCATAATTAGTATTAAACATGCTTAGCTTAATTCATCATTGCTTGGTAATACCTGCTAACTGTATGCATTCGTGACTCACCATTGCATAGTGGCACTCAGGAATTCAGGAGTCGAGCTACTCGGTCCTTGAATTTTGAGGCACTACAACTTGGTATCAGAGCATGATTTGGATTAAATTGGGCCTAGGGTAACGGGTTTATCACGACGCACTCTAACTTAGGAGGGAGCGACTGAATTTAAAGACAGTACTAGGATCCCCGAAACTTTACCTAATCGGCGAGATCGACCCCTGTAGGCTAGCCTAGGATAATAAATAGGACCACTTAAGTTATACGAAGTGATCCAAGTCACTTCTAAATAGAAATTAGACAGTCTAAGCTGACCAAGGTTAAACAACGTAAGTCTAAGCTGCTCTAGTAGCTTAGAGGACTTCCATAGTTCGGTTTGTGGATTCAACGAGCCCATTTGACGCTGGATCAATTTGATTACTGCTAGAACGATCATGTCTATATCCAATTCAACCCACCAAAGCTAGCATGCTCACCTTACAAACTCCCATTTAGGCAGAAAACAGCCCCTGGATAGCAGTACATGCACCACACTCAACTTAGAGATGAAACGGACCCATTAAGGGGGGGGGGGGGGGGGGGGGTCGAGGGGTCCCACATGGTGAAAACACAAACTCCAAGGGATGGCCACCACCAGAACCTCCGGAGAGGGACGGTGGCACCGCCACTTTAGCAGCGCGCCGCCGCTGGCCCGAGTATATGGATCCCTCCCACATGCAAGGGTCCCCTTTTTACGGCCTTACACTCCACTTTACTCCTTTCTACCCTTTTCTAAACCCTTTTCACTCCTCCAAATCCTTCCCAAGCCCCTTTCCACTCTCAAATTCCCCTCTCCAAGCTTGTAGGACCTCCTTCCTCCTTGCATGCTTCACTTCTAGCCTCCTCTTGACTTCAATCATCTAAAACCCTCCCTACATATCCCAAACTTCTCTCATTCGGGCACAAAATCCCCTTCCTAGGGTCCTATAACCTTCATTCCTTTGAAATCCTTCCATTCCATAAACCCTCTCACCTTCATGGCTCTCTTTGAAGTGGTAACTTCCATCTTTTTCATTTCTATGCTCCTCTCCCTTATGGGGAAGAACCGAGCAGTCCAGGATGAAGCCGGGTCAAGTCGACCGAGCGTCGGTGAGGGTCCGAGCACCAAAAGGAGGTCGAAGCAGGATTTGACCCCCAAGTCCCAATAGAGAGGTCATCACCATCTGGCATCGAGTACGATAGGTTCCGCCACTGCAAGATGTGTTTGAGGCCCATGTAGATGAAAGGTTATTTGGCAAATATCCATTGCTCGATCACCTTCTAGCAAATGGATGGGGTCCAATGTTCGAAGGAAAGTCTCACGCTAGTGAGGACCTCGTACGGACTTTTTATACGCACATAAGGAACCCAACCCTCAACCCTCTTGAGTTTACCATACCACTGGGCAGACAAGAGGCTGGGGTTAATGTCGATATCATTGCCCACATCCTTGGAGTGGAGCGCGGTAACTAACTCCAGTGAGACTAACCTGGCTGAGAGACAAGAGAGAAACTGTCGCACACACTTCCTGTGCAACCGACTGATTGAGTGGAGGCGAGAAAATAGCCTCAAGACGATGGGGATGACCCTCGACTACTGCGTGTTCCACCATATATGCACATACAATGTGTACCCTAGGTCAAACAACTGTATGGAGTGCACTAGGTTTATGGTAGACTTCATGTACCGGGTGGGGCAAGGAGATAAGATTTGCATGCCTACTCTCGTGTTGACTCAGATAGTGAAGGCGGCACAATCTATTTGGGAGAATCAGTCTCTCCCATTTAGCCGACTGATCTGTAAGATTGCCCATAATTATGGGTACAAGCAGCAGGTGAACCGTCTCGTCCCTATTAGATGAATTGATGAGAATACTCCCAACAATATGAAAATAGGCCCTAAGCAGCACATGACACAACTAGAAGAACTGGGGGATGAGATAGAAGAAGAGACTAAAGAGGAAGAAGAGAGTGAGGATGAAGAACAGGAGGAAACTGAGGCCCAGGACTCCGACTGGGAGCCTCCTGCCACCCATAGCGAGCATGAGACCTTGGCTAAGGTGGTCGAGAATCATGAATATTTGAAGAGGAAATTCAAGAAGATGTCTCGCACTCTTAAAGCCCTCCTGTGCTGCATTCAGGATAAGGGAGCACCTTTACCTTCGCCGGAGTCGGAGGATTAGGAGTGTAGTGTGTGGTTGTTGTTTCTCTTTTTGTAATAGTCTTGAATAGGCCCAGTTTAGTTGCTTTTGAGTTGTTAATTCTAAAGTTTTCTTTTGTTAAGTCAGTAATCATGCATTTTCTGTCCTTGTACATATAATGCCATAACATATGTAAAAATGACAATTTTGCTTAATGAAATGCATGAAGTGCTTTTACTAGAGTGATGTGTTGAAATGCTTGAGGTATTGATAACACACGTGTGATATTGCCCTAACTTCATGAATATTGTATGTTGTGCCCATGGGTACCTTGTATCTAAATGATGTGAAACTATCTTCCAGAACAATGAGGCCCCAAGGCGATAGCCTTCTTATCCGCCTAGTTTTAGGTGGGAGAGACAACCGTGAGCGACTCGCCCTGAATGAACCACCAATTAGCCAGGGTAGAACTAGTCAGCTCGATATGGATAATGAGATACCGGGCCAACTCCCAGAGGCGCCACCAATTCATGGCGAGACCTCTTAATACCGGACCACCCTAACCGCAGGCACTATGGAGCAAATGCTGCCCGTGATGCAACAACAACAATGGTCGCTGCACATCTTGGTGGGAACAATGGCTCACCATATGAACGCACCATCGCCTGGACAAGTTAGAACGTCAGTTGCACCATATAACATTTTCGAACGTTTCCAAAGGTTAAGACCACCTACATTTGCCAACGTTCACAAACCCGAAGAGGCCGAAAGCTGGCTAAAACGAGTTACAAAGGCAATCCAGCCTCTTCATTGCCCGGAAGCCGAGCAGGTAGAGTTAATATCCTACCTGTTCGAGAAGGAAGCTGACGTTTGGTGGGACAGCGTGTTGAGAATAGTCCCAGGAAATTTTATATGGACGTGGGAGGACTTCGAGACGCGGTTCTTCCAAAAGTATTTCCCACGTACCTACCATATAGAGAAGGAGAACGAATTTTTGCGCCTCCAGTAAGGAGGTATGTCGGTGGCCGAGTATGAAAACCGATTTACTGAATTATCTCGATATGCTCCGAAGATCGTGGCCAACGAAGAAACCTGTATGAGGCGCTTTGCTGAGGGATTGAAAGCCGGGATTCGCACAAAAATGTGTTGTGCAAATATTCGAACTTATGCGAAATTGGTATAAATGTCCCTGTGGTAGGAGCAGGATGGCGAAAGGGTTTCTCAGGCACGTATACAAGCTGAGTCCCAAGGTAGAGCTGGAGGACAATCCTCATCCTCATCAGGAAGAAGAGTACCACCCAATCCGCCTCCCCAGCACATGCCTCTTCCACCCACATACGCTCGTCCTGACCGTGTGTGCAGCTATTGCCGGAAGGTGGGTCATTTAAAGGCCTACTACTTTTCAAGGATGAGAGATCACAGGTACGTACCCCTACAGCGTATGAACTGTCCGCCGCAACTATCATTATCGGCTCCTCCACAACGAGCCGCGGGCCCATCTCAGCAGATTCGTAGGTCGCCGACACCTCAGGTTAGGACGCCACCTCGACCTATGCACCAGCCCAACCGACCACAGCAAGCTCGGGTTCACGCTCTTACAGCCGAGGGCGTTGATGCAGCTGCAACCACTCCTGCAGCATTTTAGGTTATGGCCCACGTTCAAGGTACCCCTGTTTTTCTTCTTGTGGACACTGCGTCCACAACTTCACTCATATCATCCACGACAATCAAGAATCTAGGACTACCAATTGTTCCCATGTCGGGAGTGAGAATTATAGCGGCAGCCGGAACCTTCACCGAAGTTACATCCGTCTGCCGGGGTTGTCCCATAGACTTGGGAAGAAAAAGGATTCATGTGGATCTTATAGTCACGAAGGTCTTCCACTACGACATAATCTTGGGAATGAACTAACTTTCTGCATTGAGAGTCGAGATTGATTGCGAAGACCGGATGGTGACGATCTATGAGAATGGTAGCTCTCCTTTTACATTCTCGGTTCAGGTCAGCTACCCATAACGAGTCCTCTATTATGCATCACTACAAGAAGGTAGTGAAGAGATTTCACTGACACGCACCCTGTTGTGAGTGATTTTGTTGATGTGTTCAAGAGCATTCTGGGACTCCCTCCCCAGCGGAAGATTGACTTCACCGTCGATTTGGTGCCGGGCACGACACCCATTTCTCTCCCAACCTATCGAATGCCTTCATATGAAATTGAGGAACTCCGAGTCCAAATTGACGGACTATTGGACAGGGGTTTTATCCGACCTAGTGTATCCCCATGGGGAGCCCTAGTTATGTTTGTAAGAAAGAAGGATGGCTCCTTACGGTTATGCATTGATTATCAAAGGCTGAATCAGGTCACTATAAAGAACAAGTACCCTTTACTTTGGATCGATGATTAGTTCGACCTATTGAGAGGTGCCCAATACTTATCAAAGATTGACCTATAGTTTGAGTACCATCAACTGCGAGTTAAAGCTGAAGATGTGTCAAAGACGGCGTTCAGGACCAGTTTTGGGCACTATGAGTTCTTGGTCATGCCTTTTGGACTCACTAATGAGCCGGCTGTGTTTATGGATTTAATTAACAGAGTCTTCAGACCGTTTCTGTATTGATTTGTCATCGTGTTTATAGATGATATTATGATAAATTCCAAGAGTCGCAAGGAACATGAAGAACATCTGCGAGCGGTCCTAAAAACGATCAAACGAAACAAGTTGTACACTCAGTTCCAAAAATGCGACTTCTGGAAGGAAGAAGTGAAATTTTTAGGCCACGTGGTCTCTAAAGAAGGCATATCAGTGGACTTGGCCAAGGTAGCAGCGATACAAGATTGGAAGCGACCGAGCTCAGTCACGAAAGTCATGAGCTTCTTGGGTTTGACGGGATATTACCGTCGGTTCATCAAAGATTTTTCTAAAACCGCCCGACGTTTGTCTCAACTCACCAGAAAGGACCTTAAGTTCGCCTGGAATGAGAAGGCGGAGGCAGCCTTCAAGGAGTTGAAGGGAAGGTTAACCTCGGCCCCAGTGCTCATCCTACCTGAGCAAGGGATCAAGTACACCATTTTTACAGACGCGTCTTGAATGGGGTTAGGTTGTGTCCTTATGCAAAAGGACCGAGTTATTGCCTATGCTTCACGACAATTAAGGAAACATGAAGAAAATTACCCCGCTCATGATCTTAAATTGGTTGCGGTCATTTTTGCCCTAAAATTATGGAGACATTATCTTTATGGGGAAGATTTTGTGCTCTTTTGTGACCACTAGAGCCTCAAATACATCTTCACCCAGAGAGATCTAAACATGAGGCAACGTTGCTGGATGGAGACCTCGAAAGACTTCAAATTCGAGGTTTCTTACCATCCTAGTAAAACCAATCTAGTAGCGGACGCTTTGAGCCAGAAGAAGACTGTAGAGTTTACGGCTCCATTAATGTTGGAAGAATGGAATATGATAGAATACTTGCAAGACTTTAAGCTGAAATTGAAAATAGAAACCTATGATCAACAATCAAATCATTAAGGCCCAAAGGGGCGATGAATTATTGTTAAAGATGAGAGAAATTACGGCCGTCCGAAGCGATTCCGAATGGAGAATTGACACTGATGGAGGCTTACGCTTTCAGGGCCGTCTTTGTGTCCCAGACCATCCCAAACAGAAAGAAGAGCTGCTAGCTGAGGCCCATAACTCCAAACTAGCCATGCACCCCGGAAGTACCAAGATGTACCTGGACCTCAAGCACAATTACTAGTGGGACAACATGAAGAAAGAGATAGCTGGCTATGTATCTCGATGCCTTACATATCAATAAGTCAAGGCCGAGCATCGTCGACCGCCAGGTCTCTTACAGCCCATGCTACTCGCCGAATGGAAATGAGACTTCATTTCCATGGATTTCATTTCAGGTTTGCCCAGGACGAAGAAAGGGCATAATTCATTTTGGGTGATTGTGGACCGATTGAATAAATTGGCTCATTTTCTCCCTATCCGAGCTTCTTACTCCGTCGACGACTTAGCCAGGATATACATCAAAGAAATAGTTCGGCTTCATGGTGTTCCTTTAGAAATTGTGTTAGACCGTGACACATGATTCACCTCAATGTTTTGGACCCGAATACAAGAAGCCATGGGAGTTTTCCACCCACAGACAGATGGGCAAACAGAGCGGGTGAACCGAATACTAGAAGATATGTTGAGAGCGTGTGCATTGAATTTCTTGGATAGTTGGGATGGATGCCTCCCCTACGCCGAGTTTGCTTATAACAATAATTCCAAGCTAGCATCGACATGACGCCTTATGGGGCCTTATATGGGCGCCCGTGTCAAGCTTCGCATTGTTGGGCCGAAATTGGTGAGAAGAGTTTATTGGGACCTGATTTGGTCCAGATTACCATCGAGAAGATCGAAATTATTAGGCAACACCTATTGATGGCCCAAAGCAGGCAGAAGAGCTATGCGGACATAAGATGAAGGGATTTAGAATTCGAAGCAGGTGACCATGTATTTTTGAGAATTTCACCGATGAAGGGAGTTATGCGCTTTGGTAAGAAGGGAAAACTTATCCTGCGATATATTGGCCCTTTTTAGATCTTGGACCGAATAGGACCAGTCGCATATCGTCTAGCCTTACCCACTCCCCTCGCCAGTGTACATAATGTGTTTCATGTCTCCATGCTTAAGAAGTATGTTTTTGACCCTTCACACGTCATCCAATGGGAACACGTGGAACTCAATGACAATGTCACGTATATTCTTAAGCCCAATAAAATTTTGGACAAGAAAGAGCAAGTGCTGTGAAACAAGGTGATCCCACTAGTGAAGGTGTTATGGACGCATCACGAAGAAGAAGAGGCCACTTGGGAAACCGAAGCTGAAGTGCACAAACACTATCCTAACTTGCTCAAGCAATACAAACAAGTACAAATTTTGAAGACGAAATTTATTTATAAGGGGGGTATATTGTAACGCCTCGTCCAAGAAGGAACAGTGTCCTAACGCGTTCACATGCGAACCGACGCAGGACCGAATGATTCAACCGCACATGTGGGTTTGTTACTGATAAATTAATCCAAATTTAGCAATTGATGCGATTAAATCAAATCGTGGCCGGGCCGAGCACGGGCCGTAGAGTCAGAAGCCCAAGCTACACTTGGTGACTGTCCGTACCGACCGTGTATCGCTTGAGGAAGGACTAGAAACTCCGACACTTTGGTAGGCCAAGGGCCTCACTGGGCTTGTGATCTCATGCGGATTTCAGGCTTAGACGATGCCCCGGGATAGATAAATTGCACCATCCAGCCGGCACTTGAAAGCCGCGAGTAGCCAGGCCTAAAGAATAAATTCTGAAATTCAAATTAATTGGCCCTATTTCTTAAGGTAGCAAATCTGGGCATTTCAGTTGTCGGATCTCTTCTAAATTCACACCGAATGTTGAAAATAATTCCCGGCCCTTGCCCACAAAATCTTACCGTTGATCGTGGGACGGTGACCATTGATCGTGAATCGGACCGCTGCGGCAAAACCCTGTATCCGTTTGTGATCAAACTTTTTCCAACCCTTCATTGGGCTATGGGGCACTTATCCCATGAATCAGATGGGCCAGGGGCCCATTAGAGCAGCTCCAATAACTTAATATGGGCCCCACTTGACTATTTGATGAATTACCTAAAACATTAGGGTTAGCTGAAATAATTTGGACATATAAAAGAGTTGCCCTCTCTCTCAAACCCCATTTCTCAGCAGCTAAGAGAGAGAGAGAGAGAGAGAGGAGAGAGAGAGGGAGAGAGGAGAGAGAGAGCCCCACATGGATGTGCATGTCAGCTTGGTGATCGGATATTGATGATCCCGACACCCTCACCCCTCCTTTACCGGCAAACTTCATCGTTTTCCGCCGTTGGAAGAGAAATTCCAACCCATCTAAGGTAAGTTAGGATCTTAAAACCTCATTTTCTTGAATTTTTGCAACATACATATGAATTTATCCCGTTCTCTGCAAATGTGGGTATCCGGCACCTCGAGCTTGCGAACCCGGCGTCGCTAGAACCATCTTAGCAACCTCCGGCCAAGAATAGGTGTGGACCATTACCTTTAGGTGGCCAGTTATCTCGCCTAGCATGGATTTAATAAATGTGAATGGTGAATTGTTAGTGCATGTAGCTGAATTTTCAATTAGACTGCAAATCTAGGTTAATGGACTAGGAATTAACAAAATGTCAGGAAAGGGTTTACCCCCAATGTCTCAATTTGTGACTCATGTCTTTGCATTTCCATGTAGGTTACATTTACCTAAAATTTCCTAATTTGTTGCTAGTTGATTGTTAAGTTCCCTGTTTGGGTGTTAACTACGCTTAACATGATGTTTTGGATTGCTGCAAAATGATAAATAGAAATTGATTTCTTGCTTATGTGAATAAATATGCTTGGGTGGAAACATGAAATGTTAAAACTTGATGAAAGTTGTGATACTTACCTAATAATTCTATATATGTATGGCTGAGGTATATGTTTCATGTTGATTTTAGGGGAGATAAACTCCGGTGTCTCAACACATATATTTGTTCATGGAATAAAAAGGGCTGGAACATGCCACTTATAACCTGTAAACGTGGGTAGAACGTCGTACATTATTGTCCATGCATTGGTCCACTAAAACCCTGTCTACCATATATGATATGTACGCATAGATTTCATGTTGATGTGTATTGTGCATATTCACCCTTTGGATTGGCCGATTACCTAGAATTACTTGGGCGGTCCTTGTCGGACCTGTCCATGAGTGAATCTGGCTCGAATAGTTGAACCATAAATTCTTAGCCGTAGTTGGACTACATGAGATAGTATTCTCAGGCCGATTAGTTATGGTTCAACCCGTCGGGGCACATTGACTTTTAGTCGACCATCCTTGTACGTTAACCATATTTACCCATGCCTGTATTAACCCGAAGTACCCTAAGACCATTGTGCCCACTTTTAATTATAGTTACGGCCCACAAGACTCATAAGCCGGGAATGGTGGTGTGGGACACTATGCCTGTGCTGTCGGCCTACGCTGGAGTGATGAATCTCCCCATGGTGTCCATTAAGCACTTAAACTCGTGAGCCGGGGACGGTGGTATGGCACACTGCACCAGTGATGTCGGCCTGTGTTGAGGTGACGACCTCCGTGAGTAGGACATTTAAGTCTCAATTACTTCCATCTGTGATTATAATTCTTTCCGGGATTGACGACCCCTTCATAGGGCTAAGGGTAGCAAGAGTCATATGACCATTGCCCCTGAGCCGCGCGATTGATGAGGGTCAAATATTGCATATCAGACCCCGATCATTACCAGATTTTACGTATATGATAATGCGTAATGGAGTATTTTAACTATATTTTTATTACAGGATGAAATCAGGAGCATTGATTGAAAAATGATGTTAAAAGCGTGGATTTTACGCTCCGAAGACACCAGAGCAAGAGACGGACTCCAGAAAACCAAAATCAACGGAGTTACACGACGGGAATCCGAGAAAATCAAGCCGTTCACGTTAAAGAGGCCCGAAATTGGTCCAGAACGCAAGATCACATGTTTTCCGCCATCCGATCAGTTCGAAACTCCATACATGGGATGAGGGCTATAAATTAACTGTACATATTAAATTTCAACCTCTGGATATTTCGGGAAGTGCCCCAACGGACAAATCAGCCCACAAACCATCTATTCTGGGCCCACCTGATTCTAGAACTTCTTCAAAAGTTACTTAGACGGTTTAAATTATATGAGAAACAGGATGGACGGCTTGGATTTCTCGAAAACATCACTGTGGAACCCACATGTACAGAGTGTGTATAGTACACAATCTGTACCGCCGTGCACCGGACGGGCTAAAGCGGTCAGCGAGCCGCTGACCCGCGCTCGACCATCCTCTCAAACCGAGAAGACGCAGCGTCTTCTCTGATGGAGTTGGGTTTTGGTTGTGGGTCCACACCGTCCATCAAACCGCCAATCCGGACCGTCCATCAGGTCCAAATGAAGGCCCTCTTCAATGCCTAGGTGTCCGAATCGTGAATGATCATCATGAGTAAAATCTAGCCGTTCAAACGTGGAATGGATGGTGTAACGAGATCTTCCGTGGCCCGCACCAAAATGGAGAAAAAACTATGTGTTTCCGACCGGAATTTCGAGAGAAATTCGATGGACGGAGTGGATTTCCCAAACAAACTACAACGTGGGCCCCACCATTTTCGCAGCGGAAGCAATCCGCGTCCCTGTTCCGCGTCAGCGAAGGAACGGACGCTGTCCATTTTTGCGAACGTCTGTGGGCCCCACACATGGCCCGTACGACCGATCCGAGCTGTTCATCTTGTAGAGGGCCGCGAGCACTACAAACCCATGCTGATATTCCACTCCCATGCGTACACACGTGCATGATACAGAGGCCACAAAAGGGCTGCCCTGCAACGTTCAAAATTGATTTCTTCGTGTTTTCTTCTCTGGGCCGCGTTAATGGACGTTCAAAACCATCCATTCTTGACTGAAATTTCGTCCTGAATCTAATGGACGGGGTGAATTTTTCAGAAAACACTTCGGTGGGGCCCACCGATCATGGCTACGAAAATTTCCATTCCATGTCCTGCTACAACTCTGCCACTGATCCAGCTTTCCAGCAACTATATAAAAAAGGAGTCTTGGACATGGGAAAGGCATTCAGAAATTGAAGGATTTCCAGATCTACAGCAAGGAGAGAAGAGAGAGAAGAAGAGAAGAAAGAAAAGAAGAGAAGAAGAGAGAGAGAAATTGGTTTGATATTTCTTTTATGAATTTTTATTTTTATTTATCCATCTGTTTAATGGATTTTATGGGTAACTAATCTCTCAGCTAGGGCTGAGATGAAACCCCTAATTTGAACACCCTTTGTTCTATGTTGATTTTACTTTAATTAAGATTGATTTGTTTCTTTCCCTAGTGTGCTTGATTGTTTTAAATTCTATACTTCTCCATCTATGAACTTTGATCAGAGTCTATGGATGGATGTGGTTTGGATGCTTATTCTAGGTGCTTGTATCTGATCATGAACAGGTTCCTGTAGAGGAAGAAACAGGGTGCTTTAATGAACTGCATATTCCATATGCCCGATTAAGGATATGGGATATGTTCTTCATGACATTGCTTAAAAGGAATTAGACAATCTGTATGCCCGATTAAGGACACAGATTGTGCTTTCTCTAGATAAGTTAGATTAATCTAAATTAAGGTGAATTAACAGACAAAATAAAGGTTAGGATAATTAGGGGTGGATTTGAAAGTCCTAGTGCTCTTCCTCTGATTAAATTTTCTTCCTTATTCTCAATAGTTATTTTCCATAAATTTGTGTTAGTAATTCGCTACATTAATTGTTGGATTAGTTAAGGAGAATCACAGATTTGAATTGTGACGACCAGTCCTCGTGGGATTCGACCTCGATCTTACCGAGTTTATTACTACATCACAACCCTACACTTGGGGAGTGAACAGCGATCGGGTTAGGGTAATAACTCCAATAGGGTATTCCGGTTTTTCCAACCTGCTGGATGAATGAACTTAATCAACCAGGCTACCATGCTCCACGACATTGCATTATTATTGTTGGCGATTATGCAATCGAGGTCGTAATTGAGGGAGTATTGTTCATTGTAAACGTGAGATGTCATCACTTGAGGGAGCGTTGGTGGGTGAGGAGCATGTATCATATCATAACTATGCATTTGCACTAACAACAGTATATAGGGTTCTATGCTGCTTGCTGTTTATTAAATGTATTCTATGCATGATAATTTATGTGTCTATTGCTAATGGTACCACTGAGTTGATCACTCACTCCCACTCTAGGACGGTGTTCTAAAACACCAACCAGACTCCGATATAGATGCAGGTACCCTGGAGCAGCACGCATTGGACAATGAGCGAACGTACTATCAGGAGTTTGGCGAACCTTGTTAGCAAGGTGGATGACAACAGAACTGAGCCAAAGCTCAGATCATTTTGGAGTGTGATATGCATATGGGACTGGATCCCTGGATGATGATACTTGAATTATCGGGTCTATTTATGATTACTATGGATTTGTGACAGAACTTTATCTAGTTTAGTAGCATTTGAATTTCATTTTCATAATTAGTATTAAACATGCTTAGCTTAACTCATCATTGCTTACTAATACCTTCTAACCATATGCATTCGTGACTCATCATTACACATGTGACACTCGGGAATTCGGAAGCTACTCGATCCTCGAATTTCAGGATGCTACAATCGCACTCCCTGTAGTTGGCGAACCAACTCCGATGAGGAGTCATGTGAAAAGATGCCCCTATGTCTAGAATCAACTCGCCCCTATGATCATCGAATGGGCGTCTGATCGTAGACATAGATAAGACATCACCATCACATCCACTCAATCCATCTGACGTGGCAACGTTGGCCACCCTGTATGAAGCCTCAGATTCTTATCTCTTCGATTTAGGATTTGCACAATCCTTCTTCATGTGACATTCCATCCCACAGTTCCAGCACTTTACCTTTCCTTTACCCTCTCCCTTGAATTTGGATCTAGAACGTAAAGAACCTATACCTTGTTTAGAATTCATGCCCCTTGTAAATACTGCATCAGAAGTTATCCTCATGTCGCCGTTTAGCTTTCTCATGGCTTTCCCTTGAAGGGCTGAGATAATGGTGTCGACACTCAGGATTTTATTCATGGTGCACATTGTGTCCTTGAATGACTCATACGATGCCGGAAGAGAATTCAGCAACATACATGCTTGTTCCTTATCTTTCATCACTTCTTCCATATACAGCAATTTGCAAACCAATTTATTAAAGTTGTTGATGTGAGCCTCCAAATCTCCACCCTTGGCCATCTTAAAGTTATACCACTGACGCTTCAAGTGTAGGCGGTTTTCAGAGGATTTTTTAGCATAGACATCCTCTAACTTCGCCCATAACTTAGCCGCAGTTTTCTCCCTCATGACATTGTAGAGAACCTCATCCGTGAGACATAAACGGATCGAGGATAAGGCCTTCTTATTAAGAGTATTCCAATCATCATCTGTCGTAGTAGACTTTCGCTCCTCAAGAGCACCATAATCACCTTACTTGATTAAGGAACTGATCATCCTGATCTTCCATAACTCAAAGTTATTTTTCCCTGAGTACTTTTCAATATCATACCTAGTGCTTACCATTATTGCTTATCCCTCAGATTCAGATCTATGCCCCAATGATTGATTTGATACCACCTGTTGGGATTTGTGATGTGGAATCACACAAATATGGATCTAGGATAGCAATCTAATGGCACCAAGCAAACACAAGAGAACACAAAGATTTAACGTGGAAAACCCTTTCGGGAAAAAACCACGGCACAAGGTGACAAATCTTCACTATGAAAATAGAAATTACAAAGAGAATGGACTTACCCGATTCAAACAACCTCAAATCTCACCCTTGCTATACCCTTTAGAAACCCTAAAACCCTTTTAGGAACCCTTAGAATACCTTTAGAAAATCTTAGCATTCCTTAGAATAACCCTAGGGACTCTTATTTATAGTTTAGGAAACTCCACTTACGCACCTCTCTGAAACTGCCTCAAATTTAAGTAGTCCGTGCACCATTTGCGTAACCTTCGACTGGTCAAGCCTGGGCTTCGAATGGTCAAACCTGACCCTCGACAGGTCGAAGACTTCGAAATTTCAGAAACTTTGTTGTAGGACTTCGAGTCGAACTTGCTTCGACCAGTCGAAGGGACCTTCAGCTAGTCGAGCCAGTCCCTCGACTAGTCGAGCATCTTGGTGAAACAAGATTTAAGACATTGTTTTACAACACTTACAACCTGATTGTGGAGTATCCACATATTTTTGGAGCTTATTTAGTCAGTCGGACTTTGGATCATTCAGATTGGTATGACTAATTCACTCTATGTCAGCTTCCTGAAGTTCATGAGCATTAACATATGTATGAAAACATACCCCACATACACAGAACATACTCTGATATGATTTTATTTTTATTTTACTTAATTAGTGAGAATAATAACATTTTACATAGTATGATAAATTACCATTGATAATACAACTGCACTGAAAATGTTGCATTTTATATTACCGAGGAAAGAAAAGACTCAACTATCATATAAAACTTACTTTGCAGACTTGGAAATGAGATTGCTATTACACAGAAAAAGATGCAAAAGATATCAATCCTTTATGATGGAAAGAATTTCTCTACCTTTGTAACACCAACTGGCCGAATCTCAACTAACCGGCTACCTTGGACAATATCAACTGCTGCATTTGAAATTGGGCCTGTCCATAGATGCTGCAGCATATCCCTTACTTGAGGCCTTCCAAACTCAACGTCTACAACCATAACTAGGTCAAAGGAAAAAAGGAAGTATGTATACAAATAAGACACCACAACGAATGACACGTAAGCCTAACACAGGTAGTATGTATGATCAAAGCAATGTGCTTGACAAGTCTATAAAAACCCACCAAAAGAGGGATCCCATCGCAAACTGAATATGCTTTGCAAGGCCGTCCTATATAATTCTGTCAAAATGGGAGATCCTTGTTCACCACCCCAAGTATAGGGTTGCGATATAGTAATAATCTCGGTAAGATCAAGGTCGAATCCACGGGGGTTGAGCCTTGTACGCTATCTGAAAGTAACTCGAACTAGAACTAGAAGAAGATGTATCTAAACCAGGTGAAATTAAGGGAATAATTGTGAATTTAATTAACTAAATTTTGTAAAATTCAAAGGTGGGAAACTAGGGTTTCCAAGGATCCGCTTGTAGAGATCAGGGAGATCTAAGCTTGATTCATGAACTCAGCTGGACTTAGAGTCCCATCTTCATCCAGTTGGAGGATACAACCATAAAAATCAAATCTGAACTTCGATCTAGTTTTCAAGAGATGAGAGGTATGAGAATTAGACTTGATTCCATCACAAAACCATACCCATGAGACAAAGTAAACAACAGAATTTAACCAATCCACATCCAATCAGAGAGAGTTATGAACCTAGGGAAGGATTTCATCATCTAACCATGTCCACGAGACGATGATGAACAACAGGGTTCCTACGACCATATCCTCTATACATGCATGGAAAATACTCAAAGATATCGCAAATCCATTGTAATTTAAGTCACAACAAACCATTAAAAACTACGAATATTACATATAACCAAATTATAATCAAAGAGATTTCATAAACAAGAATCAAAGCCGTAGAAATCACCCCATCACGCGAGAAGTTTCACCTCTTAGCCTTAGCTAAGATGTTTAGCCTGACATGATCATGCTAAAACCCTTAGGGGGCGTTTGGCGCATGGTATTAGATGGGATTAGGTGGGATGGAATTGCATTTGGTCACGTGTCAATTCCACTCAATGTTTGGGAAGAATGGAAAAGCTTAGAATTAGATTAGATGGAATTGCATTGGGTCTCGTGCCAATTCCACTCAATGTTAGTAGGTTGTGTAGGTCCCACCATGATGTGTGGGCTATATCCACACCGTCCACCCATTTTTCAAGATCATTTTAGAGCATGGGCCAAAAAATCAGGTAGATCTAAAGCTCAAGTGGACCCCACCATAGAAAGCAGTGGGGATTGAATGCCTACCATTGAAAACTTCTTTGGGGCCACATAAGTTTTGGATCTGCCTCATTTTTAGGCCCATGCCATAAAATGAGGTTACAGAACAAATGAGCGGTTTGGATATAACACATATGTGTTATTCTCAAGAGTTTCAAATGATGGCGGGTATATCCATTCAATGTACCACTGTATTACAAACATAACATGGAATTAAGCTTATCCTACGATAACAGGGGACAATCCTTGCCATATGTAATAATTACGTTTTTTTTAATCCCATCCCACCTAATCCTTCCCAATACCATGCGTCAAACACCCCCTTAAGGAAAGATATAAACAAAGAAAGAAGGAAAAAGGAAGAAGGATGAGAAGTTGTTGAAGCCGTCCACAACTTTCTCTCTCTCTTGTGCTCCACCCCATGTCCCAAGATGCCTCTCACGTCCCTTTCTTTCTCTTTTTATGGCAAGAATAGGTCAGTGGCTGGAGTTTTACGCACAGTAGGCGGTGCACTCTTGTGCAGCTAAGAAAATCTTTGTGTAAGGTTATTTACGCAGCCAAGAAAATAGGCAGAAACTTTCCCACTTTCCTTGCTTTCTTTTTAAAAAAAACAACGTCCCCTGGGACGTTTTTGGATGGCCTACACGATGGACGGTCCAGATCGGCCATCCGATCATCGGTAATGGGCCACAACCTCCTAGAAATTTTGGACGCATCCGGACGTCCGTTTTAGAAAGTTATTGCGTTGAGATGCTCGGTGGGCCCCATAGTGATGTTTTCGGAGAGATCCACCCTGTTCATTGAATTCCTGGCGCGATTTCGAATTCCTGACACGATTTCAGTTGGAAAGGAGTGGTTTTGGTCGAGTTTTGGTGCGGTCCACTATCAACTCACTTCGCCGTTCATCCTACATTTTTCATCGATCTACGTGTGTACACGTGCATGGGGCCAAAAGACCACCATGGCCAGGGTCTTGGCCACCCTCCGGAGCAGATGGACGGTCTAAATCATCTGTTTGGATGATGGGTGTGGCCCACTGTGATCGGCCATCCCGACAGTGCCCGCCCGCTGGGCTTGTTGCGCGAGAGAGGTCGGGTCAACCCGACTTTGACCGGGCTGCCCGACCGGTGCACAGCCTGTGTACATGTGTTGTGCACACGAACACCCTCAGGGTGGGGTCCACAATGATGTTCATGAGAATCCGCTTCGTTCATCCGTTGTGTCATCTAATTTAAGGGGTTGAGCCCAAAATTGAAGCATATCCAGAGATCAGGTGGGCCCTAGAATAATGTTTTATGGGCTGATCTGTCCGTTAGGCCACTTCCACAATAATCCAATGGCTGAAATTTGACGTGTACGGTTAATTTATAGTCCTCAGACCAGATATAAAGTTAAAAGCCAAACGGATGGTGGGAACCCTGTGATCTTGCATTCAGGATGACTTTCAGGCCTCTTGAACTTCAATTACTTGATTTTCTCGGATCTTTGGCATGTAAATTCTTCGATCTCG
>JAJHSJ010000003.1:94680056-94883736 GCA_021015155.1 Magnolia officinalis
GCCCCATGAATAAGATTATTTGGGCGCGTGTAACATACACAACAGTTAGGTGGGTTATCCACCATTAAGCATTTCATAATCATTTGTTGGGCCCACCAAGTTGTGGTTCACCAATCCACCCATCCATTATGTGTGTCCCACTAGGTTAAGGGGTCAAACCAAATTTCAGGTGCATCCAAATCTCAGGTGGACCCCAGCAGTTGCTTTTATGTGATTTAATATGTCTTCACCAGGTTGTAGATTGTGTGGGCCATCTGAGCTCTATGTACGGATGATTTTTGGAGGCACTTCATATAAAAAGGGACCATCAAATGGACGGTTTTGATGTTCAACACACATCACAGTGGAGCCTAAGGTGGGGCCATAGTCCTAGCCAAAATCATGCAAAAAAGGTGGCAGCGTCCAGAGGACGTTTTAACGTGCATGTTTTTTTTTATATTACTTATTTTTTTTGTTTTGATAGGTGGGTCCCGCCTAAGGAGGATCTACTCCGTTGATTAGGTTCCAGGGCTCAGGAAAGGTCCAATGCCCAATTTGAATATGTCTTGATGCACCGAAATATCACAAAGGGCCCTAATGATCTACCCCTATTAAATTAGTCTTTATGCTGGTGTGGCCTACCAGAGTTGGGTTGGCTTCATTTTTCGGGTCAACGCCTAAAATGAGGTGGGAAATGGGATGGACGGTCCCGAATGCAATCCCCACACACCATGCTTCATGCATTAGAGTGTAATATAATACTTTATAATTTATGCATGCATATATACTAACATATATTTTATTATTATTTTATTATATTTTATTTTTGAAACAAAAGTCCAGGCGTGATGGCCTTTGATGGACGGCCTGGACGAGCCACATCATTAAGGTGGGGCCACATACATGGCCCACCAACCGTGGTAGGGTGGGGTCCACCTGTTGATGCAGGGTGCGGGCCACCTGCACTTGTGCAGGGCCCAGTTGAGCTTTGGTGAGGCCCACGTAACCTGGTAACGTCAATACAGCAGCAATATAGCTGTTGTACAAACTCCAGCCACTCGTCATTGCACATCAGGTGGGTCCCACGTGGGGCCCACCACGAACATATATAATATAATATTATTTTATTATTATTTGAAAGTAAGTCCCAGATAGATGGACGGCCAGATATAACACATACCTCATAACCAGTCCATATGAGGATGGACGGATCTCCTCTCTGCTCCTTCTTCTTTTTCCTTCTTTTCTTTTTCCTCTCCTCACTTCTTTCTTTCTTTCCTTTCTTTTCTGCTGTTTTGGAGTCCTGAAAGAGCCCATGGCTTGACCTGATTTCGCCCCGATTTGAGAGACTCGGTGCAGCTCCAATGGGGAAGATGAGCTGCCATTAATGGCGGATCGTCATGTACTGCCTCTTTCTCTAATCCATTGGCTACGGAAGGTCCGTACACTTGCTATGGAGCTCATGGAACGGGGGTTTTGAAGCTTGGGAGAGGTTGACTGGTGGGTCTAATGGAGAAGGGAAATGGCTAGGATCTATCGAAATGAGGGCTAAGATATAGGGAAGGTTGAGCACGCGGACTGCCAGCGTGTTGCATGGGGAACAGCCTCATTTATGGAAATAAGTGTTTTTAGGTCCTATTTGCACCGGTGTTTGTGTGCACGTGTGGTTGCATGAATGCATATGGAAGACATGGTTTTGTTTAAAATAAAATTCTAGACATGATGGACGGTTTGGATTATTGAGATGGTACAACATGGTGGGCCACAGTGCAAGCAAAACGGACGTCCGTCCGTCCGCTGCCCTGCCAACGCGAAAGAAGAGAGACAGTTTCTCTTTTTTTGAGAAACACGAGTAATGGTCTCTGACCGAGCGTGCTCTACAAGTACATTGTGAGTGTAAGCCCCTGGTGCACATGCAACGCATGTGTGGGGACCACCATGATGTTTGGATGAAATCTACTCCGTTCATTTGGTTTCATAGGTCTAATTATGACTTTAGCCAAGGGTCAGACAATTCTGAGGTTCAGGTGGGCTATACAGGTTGATTCCTATCTCTAACGGTGGATTCTCGTCGATCTAATGGTCAGATTGTTCCTAAATTGAACGTCAATGGATAAAATAGCCCCCAGAATTTATTAGATGACTGGGTCCACATGTTGTAGGGACATGAAGGTGGAAACCACGGTAACTTCTGGTTTCACCCCCCGCTGTTAAAGCATTCATCTGAGTTTCTTTTCTATCTTATTGTTCAAAATAAATGGGTCCACCTATGATAATCTTTCAGAAGATCCACTCCATTCACCATCTTTGGCACGCCGTGCTAACCCATGGTCCCAAATTTAAAGTAGATCCGAACTTCAGGTGGGCCGTACGATCTACTAATGCATTAAATGGTATTCACCGTTAAAAACATCTTCACTCTTACGTATGTGCCATGCATCTTAAATTACAAATTTGTCATTATTTCTTTAACCACTTTCCACTGTCAGTTATATCTAATTGCACCGACCAAATGTCCTGAAATTTGGCGGAGGTTCCTCATTTTTCGTTCTCTTTCTATCGGTCAAGTTTGGGCCCCGATATCTCCGAAGATGTCCAAGATACTCTTTAAATGGTCAACCCACTCTGTGTTTCAGAATGTCAATCGTACACATCTAGTTGAACTATTACCTGGTAGTTTGGTCATATACTTAGAATCTTCAAATTGACCGATTCATCTTAATATTTGATGGCCCACTTGACGGATCCAAACCTAATGGGTGGTCAGATGACTTGTTAAAAATATGAAAACTTGATGGAATGCACCCCGGCCATGTATGTGGGTCGATGTACGGTTAGTTTCGTAAATGGATAAATATAAAGTAGGTTTCTGGAGTGATTAAGGGTAGGGATTATATAACGTTAGATTCGAGTGACTTTCTTACATGCGAAAGTTTCTTTGATTCTGATTCTAATGGTGGGTTAAGCATATTTATATAGTGTGAACAAGTGGACGGATCAGAATCTTGATCTGATAAATGTACGAATGGATGTAGAGGTCAAGTAGCTGATTTACTATGATATAAGGGTTGAAATTTGATGTGTACGGTTAATTTATGATAATTAGGCCTGGTATAAAATTTCGCATGAAACGGATCATGGGAACCATGTGATCTAGTGTTAGGGGTCTAGGTTAGTGGCAATTTCGTAATTACTGCGATTCATAAGTTTTGGGAAATCTAATGACTCTACTTGGTTGTAAACACGTTTCTAAGCAGTTCTTACTAAAGAACATATATCTATATCATTATGGATAGGGAATTATTCGTCACGTCATCTAAGGAAAGTACTTACGTGAATCATGTGATGGGTGAGCTTGTCTTGAAATTCAACGGTTAGGTGGCTTGATTTATGGATGAAGATCATCCCCAACGGTTATGTTTATGTCAGGGCAAGGATGTAAGGCTAGAATAGTTGAATTGGTATCGTACACATGTATATGTCACGTTGAATCTTATGGTAACGCTCGAGGACTTTCGATGCCCGAGCATCGAAAGTTCGGGGCGTTACACCCACTACAACAGGGAGTGTCGTCGCCGCACTGTTGAGTTCTATAAAGAGAGGGAGATGTGGATCACGGAGGGCATCTCAGCTTGCTTTGAGCTTGGACGGGTGGGGCAGCAGCTTGGTTTTGGTGGAGCACCAGGAGAGTAGTTCTATTTTATGTTTATTTTATTTTATTTTGTTTGTTGAGATATTTAGCCTGACCATGTTGCTGGGCTAGATCTCTTGGCTAGGGCCAAGAGGTGAAGCTTGTAGCATGATGGGAGACACTATTTTATGTCTTTTATTTTTATACTGAATTGAGGTTGATTTTAGTTTAATTAAATGAATACTTTTAGTTTCAATGATTGGTGTTGTGACTGAAATTACAATGGGTCTGCGATGGCTTTGAGTATTTCCTTTTCCCTTTTTATGTTTATGACGTCAGGAAGCCCTGTTGTTCACCATGTCCCTGGGCATGGTCGGATGACGGTACCCTTCCTAACCTTCATAGCATGTTGATTAGTTGGTAATTAGTTTAATCTGTTGTTTACCATCGTCTCTTGGGCATGGTTGTGGTGATGGAATCCATTCTAATTCATATACCTTTCATCTCTTGAAAACTACATCAAGTAAATTCAGTTTAATATCCATGAAGCAGGCATAAGATCTCCCTGATCTCTACAAGTGGATCCTCTGAATCCCTAGTTTCCCTTCCTCTGAATTTCTTAAAAGTTTTAGATTAATTATTTCACAATTATTTCTCAATTGTTATTTGATTTAGAATTCATCTTAGTCTAGTTCTAGTCCTAGTTAGTTTCAGACTACGTACAGGTTTCAGTCCCTGTGGATTCGACCTCGGTCTTACCGAGATTATTACTACATCACAACCCTATACTTGGGGAGTGAACAAGTTTTTGGCGCCGTTGCCGGGGATTGACGGCTACGTAATTTGAAATTAATTAGTTTTAGAATTAAGGGTAAGATTAGGATTTTTCTAACTTTCTATTTCCTTAGATTTTGTTCTCTTTTTAGAAACTAACCTAAGTGTCTTGTTTTGTAGGTTTTCTAACTCAGTAAGCTCTTTCTGACTTCTACTTTCTATCTCTTTCATTACTCACTTACTTTCTAGTTTGAATTTTTTTAATTTGTTCAGAGGTTCCTACTTTCTTTTTAGGATTCTCTTTTCTAAATTTAGAACTTAGTAATGCTATTCTTCTTCTTAGGAATTTTCTAGTCTTAGGCCTATTTTAGAAACTAACTTATTTTGTTTTGTTTTGCAGGTCTTTAGCTTAGGAACTCCAATTTGGTAACTTCATTCCAACCCTCTCTTTCTTTCTAGATTTTTATTTTCTTTCTTAGGATTAGGTTTAGAATTTGATTGAGGGCTGTGAGTGTTTCATGCCCAAGTGGGCCCGTGACAACACTCGACGTCTCTTGACCGAAGGAGGATTAGTTGAGGGGTTAACTGTCCATCGCAGGACTAGACACCGCTCGAATTCCCCTGAGTTAATTGAGGTTATGGCTGCAAATCAACCTCAAGCACTACCTCACCACAGGGATGAGGAAACACATGATGAGAATGAGGTGCATCAAGCACCCCCGCCTCATACTTTACGAGATTATTTACAACCGGCGGGGGTGAGTACGCCCTCATGTATGATTTTTCCTGAAAACACAGGACAGATGGACATCAAGCCAGGAGTTATCCAACTCCTTCCTAAATTCCATGGGCTTGAATCTGAAAGCCCATACTTATATTTGAAAGAGTTCGATGAGATTATAGCCACCGTATACTTTCCCAATGTATCCGAGGATACAATCAGGCTGAAACTCTTTCCTTTTTCCTTGAAAGAGAAGGCTAAGACGTGGTTACATTCACTGCGTCCTAGATTCATTGGCACATGGAATGATTTGCAGAGGGAATTCATAAAGAAATTTTTCCCACACCATAAAACAATTACCCTCAGAAAAGCAATCATGAACTTCGCCCAAAAGGAAGATGAAACATTCTACCAATGTTGGGAAAGGTTCAAGGATCTTGTCAGTTCATGCCCACAACACGGTTTTGAAATGTGGCGCATTACAAATTTTTTCTATGATGGACTGACATCTTCCATGCGCCAACTAGTCGAGACAATGTGTAATGGAGAATTCATGAATAAAGAGGTCGATGAGGTATGGGATTATCTCGATAGACTTGCCGAAAATGCACAATCTTGGACCATTACCCAAAATCAAATACCACGTCTAGGCCAACTCAATCTAAGGAGAAAGGTGGAGTATATCTCCTGAAAGAAGAGGATGATGTAAATTTTAAAGTGACTAATCTCATACTAAGAGTCGAGGCCATGGAAGGAAAGAAGGATAAGGTCAATGAAATTGTTTGCGGCATCTGTGATTGCAACATTCACACAACTGAAAACTGTCCTACAATATCTGCCTTTCGAGGAGTGTTGAATGAACAAGCCAATGCCGTAAACAACTATCAAAGACCTTTTACTGGACCTAACTCCAACACGTACAATCCTGGTTGGAAAACTCATCCAAACTTTAGTTGGAGAAATGGGCAAACGGCTACCTCCCAAGGTTTTCTCAATCAAAATCCAAATCAAGGGAAACCTCAAGAAGAACCGGTTCAAAATCCCATACAAGAGCTGACTCAGGCGATGCGAGGACTTACAGATTTTATGCAAAAGAAGAGATCTCGTATGACGGTTATAGAAAAGGGGATGCTTCCTGCACAACCGCTCCCCAATCCTAAACCGCAGTACGAGTTAAATGATCCCGGCTCCTCAAATCAAATGGGGCACGCTAAATCCATCACCACTCTTAGGAGTGGGAAGATCATTGATAAAACCCTTCCGGTTAGGCCTGAAAAGCCTCAAGAACCAGAAGAGGACAATAAAGATGGATCTAGCGATACCCCACAAAAATTAGAACCGGAACTTCTAGAGAAGCCAGTTGCTCCGTTCCCCCAACGGTTGGTTGCACCAAAACGTCTTTCTAACTCTCAGGATATTCTGGAGGTGTTGAAACAAGTGAAAGTCAACATTCCTCTGCTTGATGTCGTAAAACAATTCCTTCATATGCAAAATTTCTGAAAGACCTATGTACGACCAAAAGACGGCAGAGTATTCAAAAGAAGATTTTCTTAACTGAGAAAGTGAGTGCCATCCTGAAGCAAGACGTGCCACAGAAATTCAAGGATCCCGGTAGCCCAACCATATCATGTGTAATCGGGAACCATCGAATTGATCACGCACTTCTTGACTTAGGAGCGAGCGTCAATCTGATTCCCTACTCGGTATACAAACAGTTAGGTTTGGGTGAGTTAAAACCCACTCTAACCACACTACAACTCGCCGATCGCTCTGTTCGTGTACCAAGAGGGATTATTGAGGATGTTTTGGTCCAAGTCGATAGATTTTACTACCCTGTAGATTTTATCATCTTGGACACCGAACCTATCAATAACATAAGCACTCAGATTCCCGTCATTCTTGGTCGCCCATTCCTTGCTACGTCAAATGCAATTATCAATTGCAGGAATGGTGTCATGACTATGTCCTTTGGAAATTTGACATTGGAGTCAAACATCTTTTTCAATAACGGCAACAACTCAGAGGATGATGACGATATCCACGACATTAACATGATTGACTCTTTCGTGGAAGATACGACACCTCTGACCTTATCCTCCGACCCTCTCGAGACGTGCCTGGCCCACTCCCATGAGTTTGACGATGATATGATTAGGGAGACGTGTGCCTTGCTGGATACTGCACCGGTACTTGAAGTTAACCGGTGGAGGCCACAATTTGAAGAATTACCACAAACTGATGTAGTGCCTCTACCGTCTAACCTCAAGGCACCGAAGCTTGACCTAAAACCTTTGCCCTCTGATTTGAAATATGCTTATTTAGGTCAAGATGAGACATACCCGGTGGTGATCTCTGCCCACCTGGAGAAAGAACAGGAGAGTATGCTCATAGCTACTCTCATTCAGCATAAGGGAGCCCTTGGATGGACGATCGCGGACCTCAAGGGAATCGACCCCTTGATTTGTACTCACCGCATATATCTTGAGGATAATGCGAAGACCGCTCGGCAACCACAGCGTAGACTAAATCCAAACATGAAGGAAGTGGTTAAGGCCGAGGTTCTCAAACTATTGGATGTGGGTATCATATACCCTATATCTGATAGTCAGTGGGTGAGTCCAACTCAGGTGGTTCCTAAGAAATCCGGAATCACCATCGTAGCCAATGCTAATAATGAACTCGTGCCGACTAGAGTCACTACTGGTTGGAGAATGTGCATTGACTACAGGAAATTGAATACCGTCACGAGGAAACCACTTTCCTTTACCATTCATTGATCAGATCCTGGAAAGATTAGCCGGTCATTCCTATTACAGTTTCCTTGACGGGTATTCGGGCTATAACCAAATTGAAATCGCCCCTGAGGACCAGGAAAAGACCACATTTACTTGCCCCTATGGCACCTTTGCTTACAGAAGGATGCCGTTCGGGTTATGTAATGCCCCTGCCACCTTTCAGCGATGTATGCTGAGTATCTTTTCTGACATGGTAGGGAAATATCTAGAGGTCTTTATGGACGATTTCTCGATTTTCGGTTCATCTTTCAGCGAGTGCTTAGAGAATCTTAAATGTGTGCTGAAAAGATGTGAAGAAAAGAATCTGGTACTTAATTGGGAGAAGTGTCATTTCATGGTTCATAAGGGGATTGTCCTTGGACATATCATCTCCTCCAAGGGAATTGAGGTAGATAAGGCAAAAATCGATCTTATCTCTAACCTACCTCCACCCAAGAACATCAGGGATGTGCGATCCTTCTTAGGACACGCAGGATTTTACAGGCGATTCATAAAGGACTTTAGTCTCCTCTCTCGTCCTTTATGTAATCTTCTTCAAAAGGATGCTCCATACGAGTGGATTGAGCAGTGCCAGGAAGCTTTCACTAAGCTTAAAGGCACGTTAACCACTGCACCCATCATGCAGCCACCCGACTGGAGCCTTCCTTTTGAGCTTATGTGCGACGCTTCTGATTATGCTCTTGGAGCGATTCTAGGCCAGAGAAAAGATAAGAGGCCATACGTCATACATTACGCAAGTAGGACCTTAAATCCTGCCCAAGTGAACTACTCGACTACGGAAAAAGAACTCTTAGCTGTAGTGTTCGCTTTGGACAAATTTAGATCCTATTTGATTGGATCCAAGATCATTATCTATACAGATCATGCGGCACTTAAATATCTTCTTTCTAAAAATGATTCTAAGCCCCGCCTGATACGATGGATCCTTCTACTCCAAGAATTTGATTTAGAAATTAAAGATAAAAAAGGAGTAGAGAACGTAGTGGCCGATCACCTTTCTCGCCTTAATACCTCTGATTCCCTTGAGGCGACCCATATCAACGACATGTTCCCTGATGAACAATTGTTCAGAGTCTCCCACTCACCTTGGTTCGCTGATATTACTAATTATCTTGCTGCAGGTTCCATACCGACACAGTGGACTGCACAAGATAAGAAGAAATTCTTCACCGAGGTGCGCAACTTTTTCTGGGATGATCCTTATTTATTTAAATATTGCCCAGACCAGATTTTAAGGAGATGTGTGCCAGATGATGAGCATCAGAGTGTCATCTCCTTTTGTCACTCACAGCCTGTGGTGGTCACTTTTCTGCAAAAAAGACCACGGCCAAGATACTGCAGTGTGGCTTCTATTGGCCCACTATGTTCAGGGACACTCATGAGTTTTGCAAAGCCTGTGAGCGTTGTCAGAAATTGGGAGCATTGTCCCGTCGAAATATGATGCCTTTGAATCCCATTCTTATCATAGAGGCATTTGATTGCTGGGGCATCGATTTCATGGGACCATTCCCCCAATCTTTCGGGAATTTATATATTTTGCTTACCGTAGACTATGTCACTAAATGGGTCGAAGCAATTCCATGTCGAACTAATGACCATCGCACAGTCATTAAATTCTTAAAAGAAAACATCCTGTCCCGATTTGGAACACCTCGAGCCATTATTAGTGATGGGGGTTCACACTTTTGTAATAGGCCATTCGAGAGTTTAATGAAGAAATACGGTATCTCTCATAAGGTGAGCACCCCATACCACCCACAGACAAGTGGGCAAGCTGAGATTTCCAATAGGGAGATCAAACACATTTTGGAGAAAACGGTTAACCCTGACCGTAAGGATTGGTCAATCCGATTGACCGATGCCTTGTGGGCTTACCGTACTGCTTTTAAAACCCCTATTGGAATGTCTCCCTTTAGACTCGTCTATGGGAAGGCTTGCCACTTGCCTGTGGAGTTGGAACATAGAGCCTACTGGGCGATCAAAAATTTGAATTTTAATCTGAACAACGCTGGCTCGCTACGCAAACTTCAATTAAATGAACTTGAAGAAATCCGGAACGACGCATATGAGAACTCGAGAATTTACAAGGACAGGATGAAGGCGTTTCATGACCAACATATTTTACGAAAATCATTCACGCCAGGTCAGAAAGTCCTTTTGTATAATTCTCGATTACATCTCTTTCCGGGTAAGCTTCGATCTCGTTGGACCGGCCCTTACATTGTTGTTACTGCATATCCTCATGGGGCCGTCGAGATAAGAGATCCTGACAATGGCAAGGAATTTAAAGTAAATGGACATCACTTAAAGCCATTTGTCGAGAAATTTGATTCAGAAGACATGTCCATGCCTCTGACTGATCCTGTTTACCAGGAATGATCTCCTAGTCTGATGGAGGTATAGGTAGGTTTATCGCTTTCATAGGACTAGGGTAGTTATTGTATTTGTCTGGCTGAAGACGGTAAACTTAGCGCTCCTGGGAGGCAGCCCAGATTTTCATTTCATTTTCTTAGTTCAATGTTTGTGGGTAACATTACTGCAAACCCTCACGAGACTACAACTCGTCCACTAGGGGCAACCTAGGGGTTTAAAGGCTTGTTGCATATGCTAAATGCAATCGAGAGCACCTGCGAAAGTGGTATAGGTAGGATTTTATTTTTATTATTCTTGTTTTGTTTTCTCTCTTGCGCTGATTTACTCTCTCGCTGATATTTTTGGAAAAGTCTCCTGATTCGTTATCCAGGTACCATCTTCCCATCACTTCTCTTTTACTTTTGTTGTCCCATGTGCATGACATGCTTATATCTTTTACATTGAGGACAATGTAGATTTTAGGTTGGGGGTGGGAGATTAGGTGTCCTAATCAGTGTTTTCTTAGTCTTGAGCAGAAATTGTGAAAATTTTTAAATTTTTCTGGAATTTCTTATGAATCCGAAGTGATTTTGACGGCCATCTTGGATTTAGAATTACAAGATAAGTAATGTTGGTAATTTATGACTCGTGGGTTCTGTTATCTGCTAGATTTTACTGTTAAGTTTGAATTGTTAATCCATTATTAGAAGTTTTAAACATTGATTAAGTCATGATTTCACAGGACATATCTTGCTTGCACATTAAGGTTTCAATTTGATATTGAAGGGTTAACTTGGTAATCACTAAACATGTAAGGAACTAGCCTGGACAATTTGCCCGTCATAATCAATTGAAAAAAAAAAAAAAAAAACTCAGCTACAAGATAGCTGCCTGCGGAAAGGGTTGGGCGAACGAACTTCACCATAGGTTTGCTCCCTATAGGTGTAGATTCGATTCCCCATGGTTGACATTTTGAAAGAGTTAGACAACTAGTTTTCACCATAGGTTTGCTCCCTATAGGTGAGAATTTGTTAATGGATTAATTATAATGGAAATTTGTTTCCCCTCATTGGCGTTATGTTTAACGGAAAAATCAAAGGCTGAAAGAAAGAAGAAAGAATGATCTATGAGGGACCTTTTAGTTTAGATTTTGGTTGTCCTGAATGCTCTTGTGGTTACCAACGTTATCATGAAATAGAGAATTGAATATTAATGTTGAAAGTCGGGATTACACTCTACACCCATGGAACTCAATGTTTATTATTCTAGTTTATGGATTAATATTTGAACTTGATTATGAAATTCACCGTGCATGAGAGGCCAGGAGAAATTGATAATCAACATTCATAAATCTTAAGATTTCTCATATCTGGATTGTTTTTCAAATATCACTCGGCTTCACAAGAATTATCTCGTAATTCTCAACTTAATTTTCGCATACTTTGCTCGGGACTAGCAAAATGCTGGTTGGGGGTTGTGTTGAGGGTCGAATATTGCATATTAGACCCCAATTACTACATAGATTTGCGAACATGACACTGCTTAATGGAGTATTTTTATTGTGTTTTGTTGCAGGATTCAATCAGGAGCGTTGACTGAAAAACTGATAGTAAAAGCGTGGATTTAGCACTCTGATATCACAAAAGCAAGGGACGGACTCCTGGGGATTGGGATCGACGATTTTACACAGCCGAGATCCGGAAAAAAATCGAGAAACTGAAACTCAAGTGGCCTGAAAGTCAGCCAGAATGCAAAATCACAGGGTCTCCACCATCTGTTCGGCTCAAAACTTTATAGGTGGCTTGAGGACCATAATTTAACCGTACACGTCGAAATTGAGCTCTTGAATCCCCCTGGAAGTGGCCTAACGGGCAGATCAGCCCACAAAACTCTGATTTTGGGCCCACACGATATCTGGAACTGCATAAAATTTGGTCTCAACCCTTTATATGAGGTTACACAACAGATGAACGGGTCAGATCTTTGGAATACATCACTGTGGGAGCCACACACGCTATGCATGTGCATAGTCTGTACAAGTCTCGCCGCACACCACAAGAATCCAAGTCGGTCAGCGTTGCGCTGACCGACGAAATCGCGAAAATCCAAAGACGCAACAGCGTCTTTAACGTGATTGGCCGGACAATGCTTGTGGACCCCACTCTTCACCTGTTTCGATGATCCGGACCGTTCAATTGTCTCAGGAGACAGTCAAGACCAACTCCTAGGTGCCCTTTTGTCCCGATGTAAGCGTCCGTAAATTTCCAGCCGTTTAAAGCAAGATGGACGGTGGAGTAGATGATTTCGTGGGCCACACCAAAATCAACTAAATCTCGACATTTACTAACGTTTTTTCGCCCTGAAGACAATGGACGGCATGGATTTCTCATCTGATTCGAATTGTGGGCCCCGCCAACAGCTCAGCGAATGATTTTTTCGTTGCTGCGAACAAAGCCACCGGCTCGTTACAGTGGCCCACCATCTTGATCCGAAGTCTCGATCCGGACCGTCCATTGAATTCCCACAAGCCCTATTACTCGAGCCTAGGTGACTGAATTCAAGAAGTAAGCATCGATCGGTTTTCAAACGTCCAAACAGATGACCGACGGTGCAATGAAAAACCTCATGGGCCACTTAGAAAACGATCTAAAGCGACCGTTCCTCGACCGTTTTTTTTAGAGGAATTTAATGGACGGTGTGGATTTCCCAAAACTGGGGTATGTGGACCCCACTGATGTCACCGCAAGCTGGTTTGCGTACAAACAGCGTCCGCAAGGTGCGGACGCTGATTCAGGTTGTGGGCCCCACCTGTTGTCCATACAGGCAATCCGACTCGTTCACCAGATTCCCATGGGTCATGTTACCAAGTCTTAGGTGGAAGAATTCTAAAAGATTGTAAGGATCAAAATCCAACCTCCCAAACGGACGATGGATGGCAGAGCAGAAAACAGGTGGGCCGCGCGATCAACACTCCAAAAACATCCTTTCCTGGACGGTTTTTTGTTGTGCATTCATTGAACGGAATGGATCTTCCATCAGAACTCAAGAATGGGGAATCCAGAGTACCGGCGTAAATCCTTTTGTCTCCCACTACAACAGGGAGTGTCGTCGCCGCACTTGTTGAGTTCTATATAAGAGAGGGAGATGTGGATCACGGAGGGCATCTCAGCTTGGCTTTGAGCTTGGACGTGGGGGCAGCAGCTTGGTTTTGGTGGAGCACCAGGAGAGTAGTTCTATTTTATGTTTATTTTATTTTATTTTGTTTGTTGAGATATTTTAGCCTGACCATGTTGCTGGGCTAGATCTCTTGGCTAGGGCCAAGAGGTGAAGCTTGTAGCATGATGGGAGACACTATTTTATGTCTTTTATTTATACTGAATTGAGGTTGATTTTAGTTTAATTAAAGGAATACTTTTAGTTTTCAATGATTGGTTGTGACTGAAATTACAATGGGTCTGCGATGACTTTGAGTATTTCCTTTTTCTCTTTTTATGTTTATGACGTCAGGAAGCCCTGTTGTTCACCATTGTCCCCTGGGCATGGTCGGATGACGGTACCCTTCCTAACCTTCATAGCATGTTGATTAGTTGGTAATTAGTTTAATTCTGTTGTTTACCATCGTCTCTTGGGCATGGTGTGGTGATGGAATCCATTCTAATTCATATACCTTTCATCTCTTGAAAACTACATCAAGTAAATTCAGTTTAATATCCATGAAGCAGGCATAAGATCTCCCTGATCTCTACAAGTGGATCCTCTGAATCCCTAGTTTCCCTTCCTCTGAATTTCTTAAAAGTTTTAGATTAATTATTTCACAATTATTTCTCAATTGTTATTTGATTTAGAATTCATCTTAGTCTAGTTCTAGTCCTAGTTAGTTTCAGACTACGTACAGGTTTCAGTCCCTGTGGATTCGACCTCGGTCTTACCGAGATTATTACTACATCACAACCCTATACTTGGGGAGTGAACAATGATTACCCGTGCCCCCTTAGATACCTTAAGAGCACTATCAATACCTGTGTACTTGCATCCTTTTGCCTCAAGTACACCAAGAGAAATCAGATTCTACTTCAAATCAGGAACGTGTCTGACATCAGTCAAGGTACACTCCACCCCATCAAACATCCTGATACGCACCGTACCAACAGCCACAACATTACAGGCAAAGCCATTGCCCATAAACACCTGTCCACCATTGCACTCACTATAGCTGGCAAACCAACTCCGATGAGGAGTCATGTGAAAAGATGCCCCTGTGTCTAACATCCACTCGTCCTTACGATCATCGTATGGCCACCTGATAGTAGACACAGACAAAACATCACCATCACATCCACTCGATCCATCTGACGTGGCAGTATTAACCTCCCTGTACAAAGCCTCAGAATCTTCTCTATTCGATTTAGGATTTTCACAATCCTTCTTCACATATCATTCCTTCCCACAATTCCAGCACTTTTCCTTTCCTTTGCCCTTGCCCTTTGATTTGGATCTATAACCTGAAGAACTTGTACCTTGTTTAGAATTCTTACATATTGTAAATAGTGCATCAGAAGATGTCCCCATGTCACCATTTAGCTTTCTCATATCCTTCCCTTGAAGGGCTGAGATAACGGTGTTGACACTCAGGGTTTTATCCGTGCTGCACATAGTGTCTTTAAACGACTCATACGATGCCGGAAGAAAATTCAGTAACATACATGCCTGTTATTCATCTTGCATCACTTCCTCCATATCCAACAATTTGCAAACTAATTTATTGAAGTTGCTGATATGAGCCTCCAAATCTCCACCCTCTGCTATCTTGAAGTTATACCACTGCCGCTTCAAGTGTAGGCGATTTTCAGAGGATTTTTTCATATAGACATCCTCTAACTTCGCCCATAACTTAGCCGCAGTTTTCTCCCTCATGACGTTGTAGAGAACCTCATCCGCGAGACATAAACGGATCGACGATAATGCCTTCTTATCAAGAGTATTCCATTAATCATCAGTCATAGTAAACTTTCGCTCCTCAAGAGCACCATCTTCACCTTGCTTGATTAAGGAACTCATCATCTTGATCTTCCATAACTCAAAATTATTTTTCCCTGAGTACTTCTCAATCTCATACCTGGTGCTCGCCATTATTACTAATCCTGCAGATTCAGATTTGTGCCCCAACGATTACTTTGATACCACTTGTTGGGGATTTTGGCCTGTAGAATCACACAGATCTAGATCTAGGATAGCAATCCAATGGCACCAAGCACACACAAGATAACACAGACTTAACGTGAAAACCCTTGCGGGAAAAAACCACGACACAAAGCGACAGATCTCCACTATGAAAATAGAAATTACAAAGAGAGAGGACTTACCCGATTCGAACAACCTCGAATCTCACCCTTGCTACACCCTTTAGAAACCCTAAAATCCTTTTAGGAACCCTTGGAACTCCTTTAGAAAGACTTAGTATACCTCCCAATCCCGCATACACCCCTTTATATAAGTTTAGAAAGAAGCAGACTCGGAATAGGAAACAAAATCCGTAGAATCTGCGTTTCTGCAATCGCATCTGCGGAACTCTTCGATGTCATCGAAGGTCTCTTGATGACAACTTCGATATCATCGACGGTCCTTTAATGATATCAAAATAGGACCAAAACTGTCCAGCGACCATGGGTGAAAAATTCTGTGAATTATCAATGGCATCGAGAAACCGTCGATGTCATCGACGACTGGCTTCGATGTCATCGAAACCCTGTCAATATCATCGACAGACCACCAGATAGATTTAAGACATATGTCCATAACAATAAGAGCACAGGGAATCTAAATTCTTATTTCTACGTTCAACAAAATTAATAGGAACTTAGTTTTGGGTCTCTAAGTTCATCAATCAAGAAGGATATCCTAATGAAATGTTTCTAATTTCAAGGGTATACAATTTATGAAATTTAGTGGGGTACATAACCTATACGTTACTCTAGGTTTTAGAAAAGACCTCTCTCTGATACTATTCTGTCACGCCCCGAAATCTGGGTACAGAGTGTGCACCCTCAGACCCGAGTTTCAGTTCGTAACGCGTACACAAAGTGTACTAATTTAATTCCTTAATTAGTTTAATCAGAGATGATAATTATATTCAGTGTAAGTTCCATCATAATCTCAATCACACATACATAACACTTAGCACCAATCAACTAGAAATATATAAATCTTGATAACCCTTAAAATAAAATAAACCTTCAAAATCATTCATTTATTATATCATCGTACTATAATTATGTTTATTTCATACTAACATTGTTTCAATGAAATAAATCTAAATAATTTCTTAAAATCTCAAAATCAATACCGATATGCATTTTACATTAATCCAACTATGCTAGCAAGCAATCAGAAATGGTTTAATGCCGCCACTTCATCTTCAGATAAGTATGGTCATGTTTCACATGGACATGTTCAGGTATGGTGCATCATTCCGGTTCTTATGCCACATCATCTGCTAATAACTCCTCTGTACAGTTTTTCCATCAATAAAAAAAGTGAGCTGGCCAGGCTTAGTGAAATAACCCAGCATGGTTCATAATCATAACAATTAAAATAACATAAAAATGGATGTATAATGATATGGATGCAAATGATATATGAATGCATCAGATGTGATGATTGTCCATCTGCTTGTGTTGAAGGTCGTCAACCCGCATCCACCGGTTGGGTAGACTTCTACCTCTCAGTAGGCTTGGGCATAGCTCGCATCTGGTAACGTTCTATCAGGATCGACATTTCTTCTAGGGAGGGCCCCTAGGATTGACCATGCATTATATAAATGTAATGAGTGATGAATAGTGTATGAATGTATCATTTTCATATATGACATAGTTGTCTGCATCAGAATATTCACATATGAATTTAGCGTACAATTATTATAACAAAATACTTAAATCAGTATATCAATTAATTAAACAATCACAAATGATTTATTTTAATTTTAATGAATTATGAGACAAGTTGGGTTACTCACCTGAGTCTGATAGTGTAGAATCCACAAGGTAAATGGGTTGGCTTGAATTCAGAGATCCTATCAATTATATCAACAACATTATTATTCATCTAGTTATTTTACATGGTGGGGCCTACCTTTGATATATATATCCTAGGTAGCCAAATCTTAAATGATCAAATAATTAAAATTATATGTTTATTAAATTTAATTATCAAGATTTAGATTTTCTTTTTAAGATCCTGAAATTGAATGTCAAATAATTAATCGGGGTAGCCCACCGAATGATTGGATCATCCAGATTCTTGAGATATTACCATGTTTTACATCTATACATTAAATGGATGGTGTGGATCTAACCACACATACACCAATGACCCACCTCGACCTTCTATGTCAAGTGATACCAACACTTGCGCAAATATCTAAAATTCATTTATTAAACTCTTTTAGATCTGACTAATGTGGCCTATCCGATGGTCAGATTGATCTGAAAATTTGGGCCCTTGTATATTTTGGCCTTAGGGGATCATATGATCTGTACAGATCTATCTTAACACAATCAGATTTCATTCATTCAATTTATTCCTAAAATATTACTAACCAGATTTGAAATCATAAAAATATCACTTTATTAAAATTGACTCTACACACTTATACAATGATAGTGTGGATAATCTACACTATCCATTGTATAGATAAGAAGAAATTAACAACATAATAAAAAATTAAAAAGATCTAAGAACTTACCTGATAACTTCCTATTTTTTTCTATTAAGCAGAAACCTCTCATATCCCTTTTTTTTAAGAAACTTCTCTTGATAAGATAGGATGAACACATCCTCTCTTATCCTGAATTTGAATTTTTTTTTATGACATTTGATAAAAAAATTTATTATTACTACTTCAAGAATCGATCCCTAAACCTCTCTCTTAATTAAGAATGTCTTTACCAACTCAACTATTGACTTGTTTTTATTTTTTATTTAAAAATAAAATCTTTAAATATTTATTTTAATTTTTTTTAATGCACCAAAATTTAGGGTTGTTACAGACTTTGACTAAGACATGAATGTAGAAATAATGATGATTGTCGGTATCTATCTATCAATGTAGTAAGTCTTTCCTTGATCTATTCTACATGAAAAGAGAGTACAACGTTTCCTATTTCAATCCTGATATAGAGGTAAAAGAGCATACATCCATAAATGTAGACATAATGATGATTGTCGGTATCTATCTATCAATGTTGCAAGTGTTTCCCCTATCTATTCTAAATGAAAAGAAAGTAAAGTGTTTGCAGTGAGACTTTCTCTATAACATATCTCATCCTTAGAATAGAATCTTATTTATGAGGTGTCATGTACTCACCGCGCTACAATTGTTCATATGCCCCGCATCATTAAAATTTTATAAACCTACCTTATACATGCGTATACCAATGATCCAATATTTCCTTGTCATGACCATGGACCAAAGACCTATTGCCCATACAATTAAGTAGTAAACTATCAAATCTAGGCTCCTATATTATTACCAAGTGCGATCAAAGTAAATTTAAACATCAAAACAAAATTTTAATAGGTAAAAACTTTAATAAAACTTTTAAAATCATTTAAGTATTAAGTTTAGTAGAAAAAATCACTTAATGAACTTCTGATATTTCTCTCTGTCATAAATTAGTTCGTAAAAAACTAGTAGATACCTTATTGGTCATGTAAGGTTCAATGGATTATGACAGATGCACCAAGTACACCTACTTTCGTTGGCCAAGTAGGAGCCTTGTAAAGAGAGCACATATAGTCAATACTCCGGTCCTCACTCATCCTTAAGTCTAAGGATTAATCAGATTTCAATACATTATCAAAATTAATATAGTTTAAGCTATGGGCCTTAAACTAGTGACTTAATCACAATCTACTAATGCAAGTGCCTAACAAGTCCATGAGGATTTTATACTCATTACGCACCCACACTTCTATGTAGGATAGGGGAATGCATATGATACCGACTCAAGCCTAATGGTTAAGACTTTTCATCATATCCCAAGTTAGCCCCCTCACACATGATGATTATACATTTTATTAAATGATAATAAGGTTTTGATATTTATAAACCATAACTCTTCCTTGGTTAATGATTGTTATGTATAATTTCGAGTTCCCAAGGTCAACCAGAGGAATCACTCCTCTACTTAGCCCTTGATCATATATATTTAGCATAACACTATATATTAACTAAGGCATAGCAATCTATCCGCCTTAGACACCTTGTCTTCATGATTTATAGTTGAGATCATCATTGTTGCATCCACATGCCAATGCATTGGGCTAACACTAATTTTTAAGAGCACAACTTCAACACCATTACTCTCTAACTTAACCCACTAAAATTCATCAAGCTCAACCCAATGAGATCTAACCTATTTAATTGTAAATGAGTCTGACTTGACCTAACTTGCTTCAACTCAACTCAGGTTTAGAAATGAAATATAACACTAAGACTATGTACAATTTAACCGACTAGCCAAGACAATAGATCCGTACTTACATGAGAATTTTTATTTGTACTTTTCTTCTTAATAGAATGTGGTTTTGGGTTAGGTTTTGCCAATTCATCTAGGCGAGCTTATTGATTACTTGAATGGGTGGGTCGAGTGGGGTAGGGCTTAACCCAATATCAATCCATTTACGTAAACATGTTACACTTATAGCTTAAGCCTAACCCAACCTGCTAGTCATTTAGTTTGACCTAATCCCACATTGAAAGCACATCAAGCTAGTTGACTCGTATGTGAAGTACCTGAACCATTGTCACCCTTAAAAGTGGCTAGTGGTTTTCACTTTTAGGTTTGCTACAATGCATCACCAACATACATTTATAGTTCAACCAATGAATCAAGGTCTTTCTTTACAGTCAAAACTGTTTATATGATGGACCTCATTGTTGATGGGATACACAAAATAAAATCTTAGATCAAAATTGTTATTATTCAATTCGACCACACAACTATACATGTAATGAATGACCTGATTTTGATTAAATGTGTGTAAATAAATTAAGCTAGGATGTGACGCCCCGGTCACTGTTTCATGTGGGCGGGCCCCCAAGTGCGGCTGGCAGGCTACTGTGTGGCTGGCAGGCTACTGTGCTAGGCGAGCTACTGTTGCAGTTGACTGTAGCGTAACTTGTCCTACATCGGAAGAGTTGTCTGGAGTTGTGGTGGTTATATGTTGGGTTTCTCCCTTAACAGACATGACGCGTTTTAAAGTCGTAAGCTTCGGCAAAGCGGATAATATCATGTGCTGTGGGGGTGGGCCTTACAAATGGTATCAGAGCCGAGGACAGCTCTGCCCTTGGTGGGGGATAATGTGACGCCCCGGTCACTGTTTCATGTGGGCGGGCACACGTGGGCGGCCCCCAAGTGCGGCTGGCAGGCTACTGTGCTGGGCGAGCTACTGTTGCAGTTGACTGTAGCGTAACTTGTCCCACATCGGAAGAGTTGTCTGGAGTTGTGGTGGTTATATGTTGGGTTTCTCCCTTAACAGACATGACGCGTTTTAAAGCCGTGAACTTCGGCAAAGCGGACAATATCATGTGCTGTGGGGGTGGGCCTTACATAGGATGTGCCATAGTCGTGTGTAACTCGAATCAAGTTGAACGCTTATGACCCTACGTGCCGAATTAGCCGGATCAAGACCAAACGTGTAAAGATTGGCATGATTATTTAGCCACCGATTGTTAAAAGCAATTAGGTGATTTATAAAGGAGAGGGTTAGTCCTTTTAAACGAGTCATTTTTCCCTTGAAGACAAGAATTTTTCTTTCAACGGTAAAAGCTTTGGGTCATATTTCTTCAACAAAAAGTAGTAAAAGTTAGAAAAATTAAAAATAAAGATAGAAAAATTAAAAATAAAAGCTTGATTATTGGTTATATTAATTGGATTATGAACGCAATATAATCGACAATAAGAAATGTAAATAAGTAAAAGAAATTACCAATGATGGTCTTTGCTAATTGAATGGTTGTGGAGTTGACAATATTTTTGACCTATATGGTAGTAGAAAATACTAGACGATTGTGAGACAATCATAGTGTACGATTAGCTAGATGTGACTAGAGGGTTTCCATGTAGAACTCAATAATCTGGTGATCTAAAGATAGGTTTGTGGATATTTATACTAACCTACTCTCCTACTATAGTGGTGAGCTAGACAGTAATGGAAACTAAGTTAAAAAGCTAAACTAAAGGCTTCAAGCCTGTTGCAGCATGGTGCTGGACAAAGGTAGATGAAACTAAAACAAGACTAATTTGAATAGATGTCCATGAAGAGCGTGTTGGAGTTAACCGACTCTTATCTCACACCACTATGATGTAATTTGAGCCACAACAAATCCGGATCAACCCTATCAATTAGAAATTTGGATCTAATACCACTGTCAATTCAGACACTTTATGGATGCACATTTAACAAACATAGAACAATCACAATAACTAAAATAACCAAAACAATCAAGCAAAAAAAAAAAAAAAACAGAATACACCGATTTATGTGGAAAACACTTGAGAAAAAAATCATGGCACAAAAACAATATAGATCTCTACTATAATCAAAAGCTTTAGAGTTTACACCACTCATCTTCTTTGATTACAGGATCACCTGATCTCCTTTTACAATGCGCACTAGGAAAACCCTAGCTCATTGAGAAAATTCTTTCCCAAGCCCTTACAAGTGTAGAAAATCCTCTCACATCACAAAATCCTTGTCCATAGAGAGAAAACACTCGTAATTACAAATCCCTAATTGTAATTAGGCTTAAATATCCTGATTTGTACAAAACTGTGTAACTTAATTAGATTCCGTCGGTCAGACTGACCGCATTCTTGGTCAGATCGATTAGGATCAATAGAACATGCTCTGCTCTTGAGAAAACATGCACTTTATTGGTCAGACCGATAAAGCTCTTAAGAGCAGAATACAAGGCATTTTGACTTACATTTTACCAAGTTATCCTGAAGATCTCTCGTGCTAGCCTCTACCTTAAGCGTAGACCACTCTCTGCATCTTCCACCTAGAACGCAACTCCAATATCCGTACCCCTGTGTAACAGTGCCCAATCTCATTAATGGCTAGTGAAATTGATTAAGCCCAATTAGTGCTTGAACTTTTTTTATGGTTACTAGCTTTGTCAATATATTTGAGGCATTCTCATTCGTGTGAATCCTTCTTAAAATGAATCTATCTTGAAACAATCAGTTCTCATATATTGTGAAACCTCATGTCAATGTGCTTGGTTCTCACATGATACACTTGATTCAATACTATATGGATAGCAATGATTATCGCAATACAATCGAATCGCCTCCCGCTTTAACCGGAGTTTTCCTATCAGACCCTTCAACCATAATGCCTCTTTCGCAACTATATATTCCAACTCGGTTGTAGTCAATGCTATCGTAGACTGTAGCGTAGATCCCCAACATATTTGTTTGCCTGCTAATGTGAAAACATATCCCGTAGTGGACCTCCGGTTATTCAAATCACCTGTATAATTTACATCCACATAACCTACAACTCCACCTGAAGCTCAATGTCTCCCAAACATGATCCCAGTGTCAACTGTGCCCCTAAGATACTTATGATCCATTTAACTACTTTCAGTGCTCTTTTCCCGGATTCACCATATATCTACCACTCACGCTAATTGCATGTGACATATCCAGCCCCATGCAAACCATCACATACATAAGACTCTCCACTACACTCGCGTACAACACTTGTGACATGTCTAAAATCTCATCTTCAATTCTTGGACACGACTTGGCTAACAACTTAAAGTGACCCATTAGAGGTGTGTTAACTGGCTTAACACTCTCCATGTGAAACCATTCTAGCACCTTCTGAACATCTGAACATATCCCCTCTGAGAAAGCCAAAGCTTCTCAAACTCTCTATCTCTGTGTATCTTCATGCATATGATCTTCTTCGCAGCGCCTAGATCCTTCATGTCAAATCACTTGCTTAGTAGAGACTTAAGCAAAAGTATCTCCTTCTTGTGCTTTGCAACAATCAACATATCATTAAAAGAATGCATAAACTTGAATTGAGGACAACTGCAATAATGCATCTCTTAAAAGAATTGCTTGTATTGGATGATGATCAAGTTCAATATATGAGCATAAACTTGGATTACAAGTAAGAAATTATTGCTACTAGATTATCAATAATCTTAAGATAGACTGATCTAAGATAAATTGATAGATTTGATTTGTTTGTTGGATTTGGTTGTGTATCTTCATTAATGTCATTCTCTATTTATAGACTCCTTTGCTACGTAGATGCTTTGTATCCATCCCTCTTTACTTCAAACGTTACAACAGATGAATTGTTGCCACGTTGGTCTTCCAAATTCTTTTGTCTTTATTTCATTGGTTATATCAATCGAACAGTTGCTACGTTTGGTTTTCCATATCCTTATGTCTCTTCTTTTCTTCTTGACACTTGGTCTTTCATATCCTTTTTTTCTGACCGTTTCCCTTCTATCGAGTTTTGTTTTCTGGTCTTCTTGATTGCTCGACCGCACTTCCGAGCTTCTCGGTCTCTCAGTAGCACCTTGTAGATCTCGGCCGCTCTCCGAATCTCTCTGCAGCTTGACCGTTTTTCACTTCCGAATGTCTCGATCGCATTTCGCTTTTAAATTCGTCTAATGCTAGTTGTATCTTTCATGTAATGCCACATGTCCATTCCTTATTGGCCATCACAGGAATAGTAAAAAATAAGGTACAACAGTGTGAATGTCATTATCCCTCTTTTCCTATATTGTGGCCCACTTAAACTTACAATCTGTCTCATTTTTTGTTTCATGCCCCAAAATAAGATTGTAAAACGGATACACAATCACATGGATTACACGCATAGTCACAGTGGGACCTACGGATTTTAAAGGCATCTGATCCTTCCCCAATTTCACACGTTTTGAGGTAGTTTTTTGAGGTGTAATTATTAAGGTATTTTTTTCTACATAATTATTAAAGTATTTTCCTCTCATTTAAAACACCCTTGAAAATTCATTATTATTTATTTACAATGGTAGTTGGAAATATAAACAGTCCTTCTGTTTTGGTGTACCGTCACCAAAACGGATATGTGCCCATAAAAATACTCAACCTGTTTAATGAGAAGCTTTGATACTCTCGGTAGCGTGTGATGGGTGGTGATAAATAGAGTAGGAAGGATGATACATGGATACTTAGAAATTGCATATCCAAATTAAACCGTCCAAATTATGGGCCTATTTTAATGAAACAACACTTATTTTATTATATGACCATGAAATTTATAGAAATTTATTGGATGGTAAAAAATAAAAATACCTAATGGTTCTATTTTAACAAACAAGTGTCCACAAACCATTAGGACTGTAAAACCATCTGGTTTTGCGACCGTGCCTTAGCAATAACGAGGTGCACAATTTACCCGGAAACAGATTGGCTACTCCCCCTGCCACCAGCCAACGGCTGGTGGTCGATGCTATGTGGACCCCACCATATGTATGTGTTTCATCCATACCGTCCATCTATTTTTCTAGATCATTTTATGGTATGAGACTAAACATGAGGTATATCCCAATATCAAAGTGGACCACATTAAAGGAAGTAGTGTTGAATGAACGTCGACCATTAAAAACTTTTTGGGGGCCATAAAAGTTTTGGATCATGTTGATCTTTGTTTTTTTCCCTTCATCCAGGTCTATATGACCTAATCAACATATTGGATGTCAAATAAACAGCACAATGGGCCTTAGGAGGATTTTAATGGTGGATATCCAATCACTGTTATTTTCCTGTGGTGTGGTCCACCTTATATTTATATCCCTCTCATTTTTGGGATCAAGCCCTAAAATGACCTTTAAAAATGGATGAACGGAATACATCATGGTGGGCCCACAGAGCACCGACCACCAACCACCGGGCTAGTGGCAGGGGGAGTAGGCAATCCATTGGATTCATTTCACTCAATTTTTGGGTTGAAAGTGATGTTGGGTGTATCCAAACCGTGCATCAAGTGATCGAGCTTGTCGGCCTGGAGTGTCTATACTCCACAGGGGAAAAAACAAAAGTTAATGGTGCGTTAAATCCTCACTATGTGGTCCACTTTAGCCTTGGATCTGGCTCATTTTTTAGCCTAAAATGTTATTTGAAGAATGGATGAAAGAGGTGGATAAAACCCATACATCATGATGGGACCCATCACTTGGTGTGCAGCCGTAATTGTTCAATGTTCTGATAATGGGACGTGCAACGACAGGATTCGATCATTGTAGGAAATCATTGCTACTCTGATGGAGCATAAGGGCCAGTTTGGCCAGGTAGATCCCACGGTATTAGGAGGGATGGGATCGGCAATATCCTGGGATAGGCATGACGTGCCAAATAAACCCAGTGAACTTGTCCTGGGATATGAGCAATCCCATGGATCTTAAGACAATCCACTGACATCACCATCATTACCTTAAAATTGATCCTATCCCTTGGTTGGATGGATTGGAAGGTAAAATCCCAGGATATGCAGGGCGTGCCAAACAGACCCAGTGAACTTGTCCCGGGATATAAGCAATCCCATGGATCTTAAGACAATCCAATGACACCACCATCATTACCTTAAAATTGATCCCATCCCTCGTAATACCATGGGATCTACCCCGCCAAACAGGCCCTAAACGTCTATAGCCTGTACGTAACCAGTGAAGGCATGACACATACGTGAATGAATCAACACCATCCAAAAGACACTCTGGACCAAAATAGTATGTTAGTTGATCGGTGGACCACAAGCATCAATTCAATTTGCAACATTTGTCTAGTTCTATTAAATACTTCTTTCGTTCCCATGCATCTGGTACGTGACGATCAGACCGATCTGTCTTTCACCAAAGTAATCTTGATGGCAAGCACGTGTAATGAATGGCGTGGATCTTCTATACTTGCGTTGAAAACACGTGTGAGCGATGGTTTTCGAGAGAGGACGTCACATCCACGTGCCTAAAATGGCCTAACAGCTGTTTCCATGCTTCGTATCCCGTCTCGTATCAAGTTTCCTTAAATGGGAATTGAATTAGCTGGTGTACCACACACCAGCGATATAGTTGGTGTAATGACATCAGCAAGTTCTGTGGGTCCCATCATGAGGTATGTGTTATATCCAAACCGTCCATCCATTTTGCAAGCTCGTCATAAGACTTGATACGAAAAATAAGATAGATATAAATATCAAGTGGACCACACTACAAAAAATAGTGGGGAATTGAACGTCTACCATTGAAACCCTTTTAGGGGTCACAGAAGTTTTGGATCAATATGATATTTTTTTCCTCTTCATCCAGATCTTTGTGACCTTATGAACGGATTGGATGGAAAATAAACGGCATGGTGGACCCTATGGATGTTTTAATGGTGAAAATCATTATCCCGCTGCTATTTGTGGTGTGGTCTAGTTGACCTTTGGATATGATTCATTTTTTGGCTTATGCACTAAAATGATCTCAAAAACTGAATTAACGGTGTGGATATAATAAGTACATCATTTTGAGGGCATGTAACTTTGACCTCATTTGAACCGTTCGTACAACTCGGAGATCGAGGAGCGTCTGCGCTCGTCTTCGCGGACGGAAGCGGATGGAAACAGATTGGCTGGTGTACCACACACCAGCTATATAGTTGTTGTAGGTACGTGTCGTGTGAAGACGAGCACTGACGCTCCCCGAGCTCCGAGTTGTATGAACGGTTCAAAGGAGATCAAAGTTACATGGGACCCACAGTGATGTATTTATTATATCTACACTGTTCATCTATTTTTAGAGATCATTTTAGAGCATTATCCGAAAAAAAGAATCATATCCAAAGATCATCTGGACCACACCACAAATAGCAGTGGAGATAATGATTTTCACCATTAAACAATTCGTAGGGCCCACCATAATGTTTATTTTCCATCCAATTTGTTCACAAGGTCACAAAGACCTGAATGAAGAGAAAAAAACAAATTTCATATTGATCCAAAACTTCTGTGACCCCAAAAAGGGTTTCAATGGTAGATGTTCAATCCCCCACTGCTTATTGCAGTGTGGTCCACTTGATAGTTAGATCTGTCTTATTTTTCGTCTCAAGCCTTACAAGACGAGCTCGCCAAATGGATGGACGGTTTGGATATAATACATACCTCATGATCAGACCCACAAAATTTGTTGACGTCAGTACAACAGCTATACAACTGGCGTGACGTACATTAGCCAATCCGCTTCGAATGCGGATTAGATACTGACAGGTTGAGTAGTGATGTCACCAAATCCTGTGGACCCACTATAATCTATGTATTGTACGCACAACATCCATTCATTTGGAGATATTATTTTAAGGTAGGATCTACATAATGAGGCAGATCCGAAGTTTTAGTGGACCCCACTACAGAAAATAACGGGAATATTAATGCCCACCGTTGAAACCTTCCTAAGGCTCACAATGATATTTTTTCAAAATCCAACCTGTTCAAGAGTTAACAAAGACCTTAAATAAGGAAAACACATATATCAGCTTGATCGAAAACTTTTGTTGTAACAACCCTTTTTTTTTAGGAACCAACCCCACCGTCCACTTGGCCCACCTGAGTTTTGGATCAGCCTCATTTTTGGCCTTGTATTCTCTCATGGCCAGGCCGAGATGATGGACGAAGTAGATTTATATCATCGTTAGTGGGACCCACCATATCTTAAAAATATATATAATAATAAAACAAAAATAAAATTTTTATTTTCGCACATCTCCGCTGCCTAACCCACCTTCTCCATTCTTCCTTCCTTTTTGTATGGTAATGTGCACCAAACCTTCCCATGAAACGAAACTACCCACATTCCTCATTCTTCTGCCTTGTTCCTCACATCCATTAAAAATGAAGGAAAAATATAAACAAAGATTCAATCATATCGAAAGGGAGAGAGAAAACCCGGTAGATCAAGAGAGAGAGAGCTTTGCAGATCGAGAGAGAGAGAGAGAGAGAGAGAGAGAGAGAGAGAGAGAGAGAGAGATTAAAGCGGGGTCGGATCATCAGACTTTTAAGGTAGGTGATCTTATCTTGAGGTTTATCATTTTCAGTTAATTATTATGCTTATTTATTCCAAAATTTTGATAAGAATATTATTGTCAGTTGATTATTATGTAGAGAATCCTACTCATTTTGAATTTCTATTTTATATATTTTCGATATTAAGTGTTGAAATAATATAAATTTACATAATAAAATAAACAATATATCTAAGTTTATATTTTAATTTAGAAATTCTATATATAAAAAACTATTTGTTAATACTAAAATTAAAATGAGTTATTACTAAATTTTAAAATTCATTTATATAAAGGTAAATTATTAAAAATAGAATATGTTCAATTATGTTATGAATTTTTTTAGTCAGATGTAATATAGTATATGCAAATAGATTTTATTATTTTATATCAGAATTGTTGAATTTAACCCAGAATTATTTTTAGTAAAAAAAATAGAATTAATAACTTAAATTAATTTGTAAATTTTAAGCCTTGTTTAATATATGTATTTAATTTCATAAGTAATAATTAATTTAATTAAATTAATCTAGATCGAGTGAAATTTTAAATATTAAAATGATTTGTTAATTTAATTTAAAGTAAAGTGGTTACAATTAAATTGTTAACAAGTAATTAAATGAAAATTTTAATTTTTTTAAAGTTTGAGAATTAATTTAATTATACTAATTGGGAATTAAAAATTATTATTATTATTATTATTATTATTTGTTTGTAAGAATTAAATTAATGTAAATCTAAATTTAAGGTGACTTTGAAGGCTTTAAAAATAATTAATTATAATTTAAAATTTTAGTTATTTGGTAAGTATTATGAACTCTGACTTATATGATTTCTTAAATTAATTAAGTTAAAATTTAATATGATATTAATTCGAACTTCTAATTATTATTCTAATTTACACTCTAGTTTAAGTTATAAAAATAAAATAATAATAATTTAAATATAAGGTACAACTAAACTTTTATAAATTAATAAATATGAATTTAAATTTTGAATAAAATAAATTATTTACATTACAAATAAATTAACAAATTCAAATTTCAAATTTTGAGACAAAATTGGTATTTCAGCATTTTCAGGAATCCTTGTAAATTTTCCAGCACTATTACAAAAATCAACTTGATATTTTAATAAATTTCAGAAACTAAATTTTAATAACATTGAATTTATGCACCTCGTATAGAACCTGCATTATAGTGTAGAAATTGATTTATTAAATTATTATTTATTTATTTTGTTGATTTTAGAATTGTTCATGTTATTTATGCTTCTCTATTGATTATTAATTGTGAGAAAAAATATATATATAGTTGTATCAGCAAATAGGACGATTGTGTTTCTTGGGTGAGAAACTCTAAAGCTAACAAGTAGGACAATCGTGTTCCTTTGGTGAAAGACCCTAGAACCCACTGGATCCTTTGAAGTCTCCTTTGTGTACGGCGTATGAATATAATTGTGTGCGTGGACATACGTCAGAGGTACAACTAGAGCAGTAGTCTGACCAACTAACGTATGAATGGGTCCATCACCATGAGGTACCAGTGCGTGGACGTTAATGCAACGTGACCATCCACTTGGGTATGGTGTTGTAAGAAATGATATAAATGTTATGAGTATTCATGGAAAATATCACATGCGTCGCATTTTCACAATTCTGTTGCTTAAATTCATTATCTCTATTCTATTTTCCTCCATTATTATAATAATTTGATTTTATCTGAACATGTTAAAATTTGAGAAAGAAATGATTCTACTGGGCTGTTATGCTCACCCTACTATAAAAAAATGCACAGGTGCTATAACAACCTAGGATTTTGGTACATGTGCGTGCATATACATGTATGTACATCTGCCTTCATTGGAGCATACACACATAAATCCATGCATACATCCACACATCCATGCATACATGCGTCTATCAAATCATACAAATTGAAACCATTGATATGTGTGATCGTTTTGTTTAGTGCGAACTATTAATTAACGTCATTAATGATTACATGATTTTGGTAGATAGAATATAATATATATTTATTTATAGTGCACTCTCTCAACATATATACTTAAGACCACATGTTTAATTACTAACTAATCCAAATCTGGCCAACAACAACTATTGACTGTGCACTGAGATTAAATTGATCTTAACCACTGGATTGTTGTTAAAAAAAATAAAATAAAAATCGAGAACAACCATTGGCTTACATTTTAAATTAGCTAAATTTGAACGGTTAGATTTCGTGTATATATATATAATAATAATAATAATAATAATAATAAATCTACCCATGCACAAATGACCTTTTATTTGAGCTCCAAAGTTGCCCTGCGAGACCATTAATTCACATGTGTCCAATCACAACCACTAATAAATGGCAAAACCATCAACTCACAAGCCATTCAAAGTATTTATCATGTTCCAATTACTTAAAACATTCAATCTAGCCCATGAAATTGCCTCTCACAATTTAGCAGTCATCTATTCAAATTGCCCAACCACTGGACCGTTTAAACAAAATAATAATAATAATAATAATAATAATAATACTCTCAAATACGCACTCATCAAGATCTAAGCCGTCCATCAAAGGTCATCTTATGCCCACTCAACCTAAGGTGTACATCTGTCCATCCCAACCTTGCATCAAATACCAAGCTTGACATGGAAAACCTATTCACGTTAGATTAGCCCGAAGCATTTGCATTAGATTAGCAATAAGGTATACTCACTGGATTAGCAACAAATTCATCACACTATTTAGCTAATGGGCCATGTACAGCCTCATATGGCCGTCCATCTTACACTCAAACTACCTATCATGTACTACCCCACATGTGAGCATACATGTGCACAATACCATCATGCACAAGTCATTCATTGAAATTTTAGCAGTCCATCTGTCTAAGTTGATTATGACCATCCATTCAGCCTTTCACCCAATAATTTAATCCAACCAATCAGCACATGACATACATAACATCCTTCCATCAAACTCATTCATCCAATTCATCAAGGCCATCCATTCAAACCCATCTATCTTAGCCATCCACCCATTTCACCATATCCTCTGCACATGCACTGGTTAGGAGCGGCGTGTACGAATCACTGGTAAAGGGGAGATGTTGAGCACGTAGCTGGGAATTAAGAGGAGTGGGAATGTGAGATGCTAGGAGAGGTGTATTTCTTTGGATGATGATGTCAGCAAAATGGAAGTTATGTAGACGTGCATGACCTGATGAGATGCTACCAAGACCAGTTAAATACAATCCAACCATCCATTCATTAGCACATGTAAACTGGCCATCATTTAATGTAAACCCTCCATCATCATTGGCCTGTTCACTTAAATCGATCAACCAACCCTTCACATCCAATCTTGAATCAATGTGATCCAACCGTTCATTAAATCAAACCATTCATTTATATTTATATATATATATATATATATATATATATTATATATATATATATATATATATATATATATATATTAAAAAAAAAAAAAGTAAACAAACAAACCCATCTGTATTAGTCCTTCAACATACCTGACCTCCAAATGTCATCAAAAGTTCAGCTATCCTACCTTTGATGTAAACCGTCCATACAGTAAACCCAGTAAGTTTCAACGGTGGGCAATCTCTACTCACATTCTTTTCACCATGTAGCCCATCTAAGATTTGGATCTGTCTCATTTTTGGACCCATATCCTAACATGATCTTATGGATCAGATGGACGGTGTGGATTCAACACAGATATCTAGTGTGGGGCCACTTGCCAACGTATATGAAAATAATATAAAATAAAATAAAATAAAAAATTAAAATTTAGAGCAACGTGCGGTGCATGGTAGCACACGTTATCGTCAAACCAGGAGAGAGTCCCCAATTTCCTCTCCCATTCAAACTCTCCTCTTTCTTCTTCCACCGTTCTTCATCGGCGGAACCCACCAAACAATCCAAACTGCTCATCATCAACCAAGAAGATGTTAACGACAAATGTTCAACCCCACTGTTTCCAGTTTTATGCCCCACCTAAATCCAAATCTGCCTTACCTTTAGAATCATGTATTATTACAACCCGACAAAGTAGTTGGACGGAATGGATTTCTCACAAACATCTCGTTGGACCCACTAGCTTCCGTTATAGCAAGGGATTTAGAAGGCTTCCAAAATGCAATTCACGCAGATTGTAACATCTCCAATTTTTCCTCATTTCTCTTTTAGTTTTCGAGCCAACTTATAAATCGAGAAATCTTAACTGTCCATTGGTTCCATCTCCAATCTACGTCCAAACTATGTCATGCAACCTCCACTCAACACACCAGGTAGGTGATTTTCCCGATTGAAAAGATTACATTATTATATACTTTCATTTCATTAATTATTTATTTCGTATTACTGATTTAAGACATTTAATTTTGATTCTACATGATGTAGAATGCATTTATTTAATTTCTAATAGGTGGAATAAATTCATTTGATTGTTCTTAAATGCTTTTAATTATATTATGGGTGCTTTGCCCTGAAAGGACCATCATGTTATTTTGATACGGGTGCTCTGCCCAGGGTCATTCCCGAAAGGATCAGCACGGTACGGGTGCTCTGCCCAGGGTCATACCCGAAAGGATTGGCACGGGTGCTCTGCCTTGGGCAATTCCCTAAAAGGATCAACACACACGGGTGCTCTACCCTGGGTATTTATCCTAAAAGTTTATTTACTAGGTGCTCTGCTAAGGGTCATTCCATAAAAGGATCAACACCGGCCGGTGCTCTGCCGAGGGTCATTCCCTAAAAGGATTAACACACACGGGTGCTCTGCCTTGGATTAAAGCAAAAAGGATTTTAGATTGCTGTATTATCTTATTTTGATATTATGAAAAATAAATTGTTATTGTTGTCATGTAACATGTCGATTCAATACTCGTAATTGAGCCTATTTAATTTATTGAGTTGTATTGGTGTTAAAGTAGAATTTTCAATTTTGGGAATGATGTGACCCTACGAGCCGTCGCGCTCACACCCTTATAGATTGTTTTGTAGGGTCTGTGTATGAAGAGCCAATTGGACAATATTGAAGACTTTTTCTTTTGTTTATTTGAGGATTTCTTAAAATTCAATGTATGTTGTTATTATTTATTTTTAAATATCAATGTAATTAAATATTCAAAGATCAATTAGTGGACAATATTTAATGACAATGATTAGTATCCTTTTAGTTGCTCTGATTGCGTTAAAAATGCATGGAAATTATGTAGATTGTGTTGTATATTTTGTTTAAGTACAATTCACAGTCCCGTAATTCGGGTTTGGGCCTGACCAACTCGGGATCGAATTTCGGAGCGTGACAGGTGAAGAGCTGGAATACTACGAGCAGACGGGCCTCTACTATTAATTTTATTTTTCAGAAAATTAGGTTTAGTTTTAATTCAATTCAGTTTTTTGTTATTTAGGTTTAGTTTATTTTCAAATTTCGATGTAGAAAGGGAAAACTATCAAGAGAGTTGAATTTAATAAACATTTCAGCTGTATTTTCTTTTAAATGATGTTAAATATTTATTGAATTTGATTGAATCACGTGGATTGTAATAAATATCATTATATTATAACTCACGAACCTTGGGATTCGAGTCCCGAAGACTTTATTCGGATACTCGAATTTCGGGGCGTGACATTTGTAGCCTTTAGAAGTTTTAAACGGTGGTGTCACTCTCTTCGTTGTTTTCTGTGGTGGGGTCCACTGGAGCTTTGGATATGATTCAAAATTATTTTTTTTTACACATGCCACACCACCCACACACACTCACGCTGGTGGAATTTCACCACCTATGGATATGACTCATTCCCGGATCTTACCCTAAGGGCCCGTTTGGCCGGGTGGATTGGAAGGGAGTGAATGGTATTATGGTGGATGGCTTGGATTTCTAGGTAATGATGGTGTTGTCAGCTGATTGTCTTGAGATCCATGGGATTGATATATCCCTGGATTCATACATCCAGTCCGTTTGGCATGCCCGGCCAATCCGGCGATTAAAGCTTCCGATCCCTTTCAATCCCGCGAACCAAACACGTCGCAGGCTAATTTGAACGGATTAGGATGGATTGGATGGGATTTAAAAGTAATGATGGTGTTGTCAGTGAATTGTCTGAAGATCCATCGGATTTGGATCAGTTCACCTACACTGTTTGGCACGCCCGGCCATTCCCGGGATTTATCATCCAATCCCTTCCACTACCATCTAATCCCTTCGAATCCAACCGGCCAAACGGGCCCTAAAATGATCTCTCCATGTGGATGGACGGCGGATACAAAAACTACATCATGGTGGGCTCATGGAACTTGGCGACGTGACTTCAGTATCAGTCTCGCTACTCAACCTGTCAGTAGCCAATCGGCGCCCTCAGCACGACCCATATATACACACCTAGCTATATAGCTGGTGTGTGGTACAAGCCAATCCGCGTAAAAATCCTCGACGGCCGATGTCGGTGTCATTTTTTGCTTTTGTTTGCCGAGTAAGCAACCTCTCTCCCTGAAAACTACTCCTTCCTTCTCTCTCTCTCAAAACCTCTCCTTTCCTCTCTCTCTCTCTGAACCTCTCCTTCCTTCTCCCTCCCCCTCCCGCTCTCTCTGAAAACCTCTCTCTCTCTCTCGTCGCCATTGGAGGAATGTAGGCGTACCATAGGTGCGTAGAGCATCAGTCTCTGTTGAAATCTTCACGCGTTCTCGCTTCTCTCAATTCCTCCTCCTCCTCCTCCTCCTCTCTCTCTCTCTCCTCTCTCTCTCTCTCTCCTCTCTCCTCTCTCTCTCTCTCCTCTCTCTCTCTCCTCTCTCTCTCTCTCTCTCTCTCTCTTCTAGGGTTCTAGAAATTCTCTCCATTTCTCTCGTTCATGTGATTATCTCATCTTTGTTTTTTTTTTTTTTTTTTTGCAATCCATTTCATTACTGGTTTTGTTTACAAACAATGGAACCGATCCTCCATGGTTAGGATCGACCCTCACCACGAAGGGCGTGGGGCATCTTGTTCAGGAGAGGTACCGGCGGAAGGTCATCTGTTAGGTACGACAGTCTACTACATTTTGTCAATGAAATCCCCCTTTGAATCTACAAATATTTGCTGAATCCACGAACCCATGTGGGGCCCTGCCCTCTCACTCAAACACACGCCAATTGGATGCACATGTGCGAGAATCGAGACTTCCATCAGGTGGGCCACACTGATTAGACCTTCTATCTCAAAGAGATGGCTAAAATCCCTTTTTAGTTTTTGGTTTGTCTATGTGTAGCCCTTCATTGATTCTGTCTATGGTATGTTTTTAAGAATCGGACGAGTCTGATACTACTTGTATGAGTCAACTCAGTCTCTGTCAGACCCAATCTGGTTCGTTACCACGAGTCAGCCCCCATGAGTCACCCCTGACCTGGGTGAGTCAGGCCTATTCAGCCCCAACTCAGATGAGTCACGACTTCATTCCGGGCTGAACGGGTTGGGTTAATTCACTGAGTCTTTTAATCATGCTTTGTAGCCTACTTGAGTGAAACAACCAGATGTTTAGGCAATGTTATCTAAACAGTGTGGCCCAGCTGAGCTGATGAGAATCTTGCATGTCATACACATGTGTCATATTTGCTCGTGCATGAAAACAATGGTTGGTTTAAAAATACTTGTCAACAGTCCACAGTCTAATGTACATTGTGTCCATTTTGTATGGTCCTAATTTTTGGCACAAGGTCAGCTCCATAGCGAGGGCTATGGCTCAAAAGTTACACCATTTGGCATATTGTCCTATCCATGGCCTTTTTTAGATGGTCAATATATCTATAGAAATGGTCCTCAAAATTGTTTATGGATTGAATAGTTGTGAAAACACCCATTTGCTGCATTTTTTTTTCAAGAAATGGACCATCCACGAGGTGGACTGAATTGGTTTGTCCAACAGTCGACAGTCTAATGTACATGTGTCTCCATTTTGAGGAGAGTATGGTCCTGCTTTTTGGCACCAAGTCATCTCCATAGAGAGAGCTATGACCCAAAACTTAACACCATTTGGCATGCTATCCTATATATGGCCTTTTTTGGATGGTCAATAAATCTAAAGAAATGGTCTTGAAAATTATTTATGGATTGAGTGGTTAGAAACACCCATCTGCTGCATTTTTTGAGAAATGGATCATCCATAGGTGGCCTATGAATCGGTCAGTCCAACAGTCAGTCTAATGTACATGTGTGTCCATTCGGAGGAGTGTACAGTCCTATTTTTGGCACCAAGCCATCAAAATAGTGAGGGCCATGCCCCAAAAGTCACACCATTTGGCATACTTTCCTACTCATCACCTTTTTTTTTTTTTTTTGGAATGTCAATAAATTTAGAGAAATGGTCCTGAAAGTTGTTTATGGATTGAATGGTTAGAAACACCCATTTGATGCTTTTTTTTTTTTTTTTTTTGCAAGAAACGGACTATCCATAAGGTGGCCTTTGCATTGATTAGTCTAGACTGATTCACTTATTTTTCCCTTATTGGTTATAAGGCCGGCACCATTTATTAAATGGTGCTTGATTTACTGGATCTGCCTCAAAAAGATTTATAGGAATAGGTTAGGATTTTCCTCCATTTTGGTTTTCTTATCTATTTCAGAGCTTTTGATTTTGTATTTTAGTTTTTGTTAATTTTTATTCATTGAATTCAAAGCCTGCATGTCCATTTTGGCAGTGGCATTATTGCGACTTTGTTTGGAACTTTGGAGCTACTGGGTTTCTGAGTCATTATGTTGTACAACAGCTTGGCAAGTGGTATTCCCTTTTCTTTTGTAGTTTGGTTTTGTATGGAATTTATTCTCTTTTTCCCTGGTAATTGTTTGAAGGATTTTTAGGTGGTGAGCACTATGTATACACTTCTACTTTCATTGGCTTGTATTGTCAACATGAAAAGAAAAATGCATTCTTAGAACCTTTATTCTTTGTAATAATAACAAATTTTATTGACGGAAAGAAAAAATTCGAGCTAAGAGAATACAAGATAAAGGAATTAGAAAAGGGGAATTCAATTCCCAACGACTAATATACCACCACCATCTTCACAAGAACATCCACTTCTTTGTTTGCATCCAAAATAACATGACTTGTTTTGATAACTATGATATCATGAAACCTGATCTCTTCTTAAGAATGCCCCTAGACTATCACTATAATGCCCCTCCTAGACTACACTAGGTCAGATGCTGAAAATTAGCTTAGACAACCATGAAAATGCTGAAAATAGTCCCAAGGCGCTTTTCAAACCAAATATGATATGATCTTCTTAGAAAAATAAGAAACTAGATGGAGTAATAGTGAAAGGTAATTCCTTTTGCATTTAACTCCCAACCTTTTCATATTATTAATATTTTTTACGTTCGTCATCATCTAAGCCCTGTATTTTTTATGTTGTGATAGTATTTAATTATTTATATCATTGAAAATTCAAAGCTTTTAATAACTACTATCCCAGCAAGAGGGTGCATAGAGTTTGTTGAAGTGCGTGTTTTTTGGAATCTTCTCATGTGTTAACTTTTGACAGTCGACATCCCAAAAATTACCTACAACCACTAGGGAAATTAGAGTAATAAGGCTCTCGAGTATTACAACTTAGTAGGGAAATTAGACTAAGGCTCTTGAAGTATTATGACTTCTATTAAAAAAAAAAAAAAACTAGGGAACAATTGGATTTTCTTGGTTTAATTTGTCAGGAGACTATTCCCAGGGAAACCATTGGTTGTATTTCACCAAGTAAAAAATAAGAAATGGATTGTGAAATCTTACAAGGCTCATGAGATCTTTGCAATGAACAAGTTGTTCTCTTGTGTTGGATGTATATCACCACAGAGTGATTATTCAGAAAAATGGTTTCACAGTGATTCAAAATTCACTAAATTATAGATTTTCTTCTACTCCTAGTAATAGAAGTATCAGCTTAGTTAAGTACTTATCCGATCACCACAAGAATTAGATGAAGCAAAAGTAGTTGATCTACCATTGAAAGAAGCACCTTCCACCATAAAAGCTTGATTAAACCTTAGGAGTTTTCCATGAAGATTCCAAAAGAAGTCCACAATATGATTTACAAGGCCACAATGAGTACACGTATGGTCTCCTCTCGACCACCACGATCGCTTCTACCTACACCTAGGAATCTACCACCTCTACCACGTACCATGGAGAGCACCACGCCCAACATGTCTACCTCGAGCTCCACGTGAATTAAAATAACTGGATGAAGAGGCTAACATAGTTTTATCATATGCATTAGCCTTAATATTGTCAAATTTACTTTCCAAGGCTCTTATTGAACCCTTGCATAAGCCTATGGTACTAAAGGATTTGAGGCTCCTCCCAAAATCTAATCCTTTGCTAGTTGGTATTCTTTTGGCAATCCAAACAAAAGCTCCACTACTTTCATATATTCCATTGTTTCTTTATGACGGTGACATATGAGGTAATAGAATGATAGATGGATAGTTCTTCCCACATTCCAATTAATTTTGTGAATACTCACCAATGGGTTTTTTACCCTTTTGAAAAGAGAAGATCTCGTCACAATATTCCAGACATCTTTTATCGTGTTTAAGAGCACTAGATTAGAGCTCACTTTAGATTCCATACTATTCCACAACCACGATCAAATCAAGGAATCCCCATGCATCCACTATTGTATTTAGGGTCGGATTCCTTCTGTTTAGGATTTGTGAGGAACTGGTTTTTTTCGCGGGCTAAGAGGAATACCTTGACAATCTTAACCCATAGAAGATATTCTTCCCATTAACTTTACATAGGTTATTGACAGATTAAATGATGGTCCTGCATTTCCCCAAGAGATGAGGAACTACTAACCACACTTTTTGGGTTCCATAGACATTCCATGATTAACTTACTTCAAAGCCAAAGAAGAACGTTGATCTTAGAGGAAGCCCAACTACGTGTACTAACTACACTTTTTGGGCTCCATAGACATTCCATGATTAACTTACTTCAAAGCCAAAGAAGAACATTGATCTTAGAGGAAGCACAACTACACGTACTCTAATCTTCATCAAAACCATTCCCACATTCCACACAACTTTTAGGGTAGTAATCTTCAATTTAAAAAAACAACAACTGCATTTACATAATACAACCAATATAAATGAACAACTTTAAATTCCACCTTGAAAGAATCAGCAAGCCTTCATTATCTGGTAGGGCATCTATGCTCGTTGCGAGCGTTTCCTTCTACTTGAAGAACAATGTAGAAAGCAACATGTTTTCTTCATAAAAAAGAAAAGGAAAAAAAAAAAAAAAAAAGCAATGTGCTTTCCCTCAAGATCCGATTAGTCCCCTACATTTCTAGAAGATCCCCGAAGCTAGATATGGCAACTTGGGGTGGAATGGAGAGGATTATAGGGCTCGAACCACTTCTATTCGAGTTTTGCAACCATGTAGATTGTGTAGAGGTGAAAAAGAAAAGAAGAGAAAGAGAAAAGAAGAGAGATGAAAAGGTTAGGTTAGGGATGCATGCCCCCGCCCTCTATTTTTTATATTTAAGTATTAAAAAGAAAAAGTCGGAAATTTGCCCCTAACACCTTAAACACAACAACATATTCAAAGACTAAAAAGACTAAGAAATTAGTGGGCCATAAGCCCATAACAAAATCCAAGTGGCCGTACGCCCATAGCTATAACCATTAACCAACTTGGGGTGGAATGGAGAGGATTATAGGGCCCGAACCACTTCTATTCGAGTTTTGTGAGCAAGTAGATTGCGTAGAGGTGAAAAAGAAAAGATATAGAAGAGAGAAGAAAAGATGAGAGACAAAAAGGTTCGGTTAGTGTTGCATGCCCCCGCCCTCTATTTTTTATATTTAATTATTAAAAAGCAAAATTGGAAAAATTGCCCCTAACACATTAAACACAACAAGATATCCAAAGACTAAAAAGACTAAGAAATTAGTGGCCATAGGCCCATAACCAAAACCAAGTGGCTGTAGGCCTATAGCCATAACCGCTAATGCAAACTATTATTTGAGTTTTGCGACCATGTAGATTGTGTAGAGGTGAAAGAGAAAAGAAGAGAGAAGAAAAGATGAGAGACGAAAAGGTTTGGTTAGGGTTGCATGCCCCCACCCTCTATTTTTTATATTTAATTATTAAAAAGAAAAATTGGAAAAATTGCCCCTAACACATTAAACACAACAACATATCCAAAGACTAAAAAGACTAAGAAATTAGTGGGCCATAGGCCCATAACCAAAACCAAGTGGTTGTAGGCCTATAGCCATAACCGTTAACGCAAACTATTAATATGATTGGTCTGCTTTTAGTTATCAAATTCATATAACTATACCCATACTCATTGATCCAAATTGTTAATATGGGTGGGTCATCTTTCAGTGATCCAAATCATTCATGTGGTTGGGCCTATTTTCAACAATCCAAACTGTTCTTTTGACAACCTATTTTTTTGTGATCTAAACCTTTTCTACAATTGAGCTCATATAGATAATCAACTGTTCATAATCTAAATTGTTCGAATCACCAAGTTCATTTTAAATTATCTAAACCATTCATGTGACTAGGCCTATACTTAGTGATCCAAATCCTTAATAAGGTTGGCCTAGTTTTCAGTGCCAAAGCCGTCCATGTGATTGGGCATATTTTCAATGATCCAAACCATTCATTTGTCTTGGGTCATCATTTGTGGTCTAAGGCTTTTGTCTGATCAAGCTCATTTTAAATGATAAAAAACATTCATATGACTAGTACATACTTGATGGTCCAAAATGTTAATATGGTTGGGCCAGGATTCAGTGATCCAAACTATTCTTTCAATTTGTACTATTCCAGTGATCAAGTTTATATCATTCCAGCCATTTTATCTGATCTAAACTGTTTGTATGACCGAGCTCCTTTTAAATAATCATAAATCATTCATATGATTATCAACTTGTCAATGTGGTGGGGCCAGTTTTTAGGGATTCAAATCATTCATATGAATTGGTCTATTTTAAGTGATCTATATTGACCATATTACTCAGCTTGTTTGCATGTAGTCAGTAATCCAAATTGTTAATGTGATTAGGCCAATTTTAAATGACCAAACTGTTCATATGATTGGGCATATTTTGGTTCACTGAGAACTTGCCCAACCTGAAATTAACCTTCTTTTATTGCATTCCCAGACAAGAAGAAATCTTTATTTTTATCCCGAATTGAGTCTGGATCATTTTGTTTCTACACTACATGGAATCTCTACTTTCCATAAGATATATCCTAGTAAAATGTGAGTAATCTTCAGTAATTGAAGATAAAATATTTATACCAGATATTGAAATAACAGGTATAGGACCCCACACATCATAATGGGTAAGAGAGAAGCAACAAGATATTGAAACAACTAGAGCTCTTTTGTTCATGTTTGTACCATCCATTTGATGGGTATCATCATATTTTGAACATGGTTCTAAAGAGTCTCAGTCATTAGAGGATCCTAACTATCCCATTCAGGGCCTGTAAAATGGATGGCTATAAAAAAAGAAGGCCAACTTTTGGATGGATATGATCACCTGATTGGTGTTTTATGCATTCTAGCACATGGAGCATGATTCGACCTAATTGTCAGGTTATATTGACTGATTGGACTTTCATGTGTCCTTGTCCAACTAGGAGCTCAAGTGATAGGGCAGTTATAGTGGCTTTGGAAGCATTGGATTATTTCTCTTGATTATAGTATTCTGCAATTTTCTTCAAGACCTAGAATGACTTTAGACTTTGAATTTGCTATTGGCTTATTCTCCATATGCACATTACCAATCATTTTTACGCATTCATCATTTTTCCTATATTCCATTTTTCTTTCGTTTTCGCCACGTAGGCATTTGGCATGATGTTCTTGATAGTATTTTGTTGAAAGTTTATATGGTTATGATTTGAAGAGTTTGTAATCTCTATTAAGATTTGTATTCTTCATTGTATTTATGATTCTGATTGTTAGATTTCTTTGATTTAGTTACTGCTGATCATTATGTTTCTCTGATTTAGTTCTTTCTTTCTCAATGATTCCATATTAGTTGGGAGTAGTTTTTATTATCATGCCATCATGTTGATTGCAGCACCATTATAAAAACAAAGAAAAAAATATTAAAATATTATGGTTTTGTCAACATGTTGCAGAGATGACAACAAACCTGCTCTAAGACCAGGTTCTAAGGATACTTGCTGATTATTACCAACATTTCTTTAATTTTGGGTTTCATTTTGTTTTGTTTTGTTTTTTTCATTTGTTTGTTTGTTTTTTTTTTTTTTCCTGGATTTCTTTGTGACATGCTTGCTTTTCTCGATACTGTAGAAAATTATTCGTACTTCAAATGATGACCAAATATTTGCTTGTAGTGCGTCCACTTTCTTTTTTGCATTTTTTTTTTCTTCTGTCATTGAGTTAGAAAAGTTGAATTAAAAGAGTAGGGAAAAAAGGAAATTGTTTTGCTATATAAGATTTAAAAAATGCAAGAAAAGGACTTTGAAACTTGGTGTTTTTACTTGCCAAACTTGATGGTTTTTTGGAGTTTGGTACTCCTTATGTGGGAATTAGTTTCACAGACCTTCTAACTAGGTGCTACTGACACTTAAGACTTGTACTCCCACTCCCACTTCTGCTTCCTAACTGTTTATACATGCTAGCATTTTTTTTTAATTTAAAAAAAAATTTTTTTTTTTTGAAAGATAACAAAAAATGTATTAACAACCCGCAAAACAAGGAAAGAGTACAACGGAAAGGGCGCAACACCACACAGCCAAGGACATTGGAAAGACGAGCCTAAACAAAAGTGGCCCAACCGGAAACCATCCCTTTAACCCTACTTATGACATCCTCAACTCCCATCTTCTCATTCCAAAAAGAATGACCATTCTTAACTAGGGTTGTACACGAACCGAGTTAGCTTGGTTAGCTCGCTCGACTCAACTCAATTCGACTCGGTTCGAAACTGAGTTCGAGCCGAGTCGAGTTGATATTTTGAGCTTGAAAAAATTTCAAACTGAGTTCGAGCTTGCCCGAGCTCGACTCGACTCGGATCGAACCCAACTCGAATCGAACTCGGATCGAAGCAGTTCGGTGACTCGGTTACTTTGATATTGATGTTGCTCACCAAGTGTTTGATGAAATGACTCAACAAAGTGTTGGCTGATGGTAAGGAAGGTATGTATATGAAACAAATACCCCTTTTTCTTGATTTTGATGTTGCCTACAAGGTGTTTGATGAAATACCTGTAAACAGTTGCTGTTATTTTACATACAGATACAGTAAGAAATTGAAAGCGCACTCTATGTGTTTGTGAAAATGCCGCATAGGCTCGATCTTGGCTCAAACTCGGCCTCGAAGAGGCCCAAGCTGCTGACCGAACCGAGCCGAGCTGGCCAGTCAGGCTCGAGGACTGAGCCGAGCCGATTTTGAGCTGGGGTCAACTGGTGGCCGAGCCAAGTCGAGTTGTGCCAAGCTCGACTTGATTCGACTCATGTACACCTCTATTCTTAACCCCCCAAATAGCCCAAAAAAACCCCATCAAAATCAGCCGCCACTTAGATTTCTCCAATTTGCCCACTCCCCCACCATGCCAAGCCCACATGAAATCTTCTACCGACCTTGGCATAACCCTATCCACATGAAGCAACCGAATAAAATGAACCCACACTTTATACGCATAGGAGCAATGCAAAAACAAATGATCTATAGATTCCACATTCTCTTCACACATTAAACACGTATTCGGCAATATTAGCGCTCTCCTTTCAAGGTTATGCACCCCACCAACCAAACAAACATTGCTACTCGTGGAGGGACTCCATAAAACTAGCAATGAAAAGGATGAGAGGCCATCGAAGAGGTTTTATCCATCTGATAGAGCTTAACCAAGTAATGCATCGAGGATTTACCAGAAGGATACCCCAACCAAACTAGCGAATCTGAGTCTGAGATGCAGGGATGGAACTTCGACAGAAAGGCCAATAACTCAGAAAATTCTTTAAACTCCACCATGTCCGACAAGTTCCTCCTACAAGGGGGATCCCAAACCACTACCCCCAAGCATTGAAAAACAATTTGCAACTAAAACAAATCGGTTTGGAGCTGGCCTTTCCATTCTAGGAAATACATCTTGAAGAACTCGATCTTCACACCATCTATCAACCCAAAAAATGAATGCGACGACCGTCACCCAAAGAAAAAGCAATCTTTTGAAACACAAGCTGCTCTGTTGAAGCTATCGCTTTCCAAATGTGAGAAGCCCTATATAGCGAAGATCTCTTCACCGACCATCCAACTCTTTGAACCCCATATTTAGAAGCAAAACTTTCCCTCCATAGTCTTCCCTCAGTCGCGAACCGCCATACCCATTTTCCAAGAAGAGCCAAATTCATATCTTCTGAACCTCTAATCCCAACCCCTCCTCTAGTCGTCTTACATACTTCGGACCATTTGAGGAGATGAAACTTCCTAACATCTGAAGCCCCATTCCATAGAAAATCTCTCCTCATCCTTTCTAACCTCTCCAACACCTCCTCTGGACATTTGAACAAGGACAAAAAATAAACCGACATATAGGAAAAAGCAATTTTGATTAATGTGAGGCGCCCCCCATAGAAATATATCAGCATTGCCAAGAAGCCAATTTCCTTTCAATCCTTTCTAAACCCCGATCCCATAGGTGCTTAGCTGGCTTGCCGATACACAACGAAAGCCCTAAATATGACGATGGAAAAGACCCGATTTTGCAGCAAAAAATACCCGCCAAGCATCGCAGGTCGTCATCGCAAACATTTATCCCCAACAATTCAGATTTACCGACATTACTCTTCAATCCCGACACAGCTTCAAAGAAAACAATTAACTTTCAGAGATTATCTACTGAGCGAAGATATGCACACAGAAAAGAAGTGTATCATCAGTGCACTGAAGATGACTAATCCAAGAACCATTTGACGAAGTCTTGAACCCATTGAAAAGCCCATTTTCCTCTCCCTTTCGAAGCATCCCGCTAAAAGCTTTCCCAATCACCACAAACAGATAAGGAGAAGGAGGATCCCCTTGGCTAAGGCCTCTCAAAGCCTTGAAAAAACTTTTTGGCGAGCCGTTGACCATCACAGTAAAAGAAGCAGATTGAACACAAGACTTTATCCAACTTCTCCAGTTGGGGCCACACAATCTGCCATGCATATAATCTAGTAAACCCCAGTCTACATGATCGTAAGCCTTTTCCACATCCAACTTATATAATAGACCACCCATCTTCTCCTTGTATCTTGAATCAATACATTCATGGGCTAAGAGCCCACTGTCCAAAATCTGTCTACCTACTACAAAAGCACCCTGAGAGTCAGAAACCACCTTAGCAAGAACATTTTTGAAATGAAGAGTAAGAACTTTCGCTAAAAGTTTGTAAGGGACACTTATGAGGCTGATCGGTCTAAAATCTCTTAGTTGACTTGCCCCTTCAACTTTAGGAATCATAACGATGAATGAAGCCCCAAGCTCAGTAGATAAGAGACCACATCGACAGAACTCCGCACAAAACTCCATAACATCGCCTCTAATAATATGCCAAAACTACTGGTAAAACAACATAGCAAAACCATTGGGACCAGGCGCTTTATCCCTACACATAGAACTCAAAGCCACACGATTACACGAACCTCTTCCTCTAAAAAAGGCGTGTCTAAAGAAGAAACGCCAACTGCAGGAAACTGAGTGAAATCAATACCTTGTAATTTCGGCCGCTTCCAATTCTCCCTAGAAAGAAGACCAGAAAAAATTTGAACAATCACTCCGCAAATCTGATCCTTCTTTGAAATTCTATACCTGTCCACCACAAGAGAAGAAATTACCGATGCTTCTCTGACGTTGCGCTTTGTGCAACTATATGAGAGATACATCATGTACTTCTTACAAGTTTGTTGAAACCTTAAATAATAGTTTTGTGCATGTAAAATAAAATTTTTAAAAAAAAAAACTGTTCATTTTCGGTTTTCTTTTAGAATTTACTTTTGTAAATTCAGTTAATGAATCTTCTAAACAAATTGACTAAATTGTACTTGTTTTTGGTGAAGTGAGTAACCTTGTTTGCATGAATTTTACAGAGACATCTGGCGGAAGATTGCTAGATTAGCCTTGTATTATTGTATCTAGCAGTAACACTTATTTGCTCCCCAACTTGAGTTTGTATCTAGTCATTGATATTTAGCAAATATCCTAAGAATGCTAAACAAGCTTTTTCAAAGTGTATCTAGTCATTGATGTCAGAAATGTAACAATAATAGGTCATGTAAGGAACTGCGAGAAAGAAAAAGTTTATCGTTATGTCACTAAACGAAAACGGAATCCACAATTGCAATAGGCTGAAATTTCAATTTCCTCATTTGCATAGAGGTATTTTATTGATGAAGAAAAGGATTTGGAGATAAGTGTTTGGTTGTTCTTCATTCACACCTTAACAAAAGAGAGATGCATAATCACAACAGTATCCTGAAGTCTGGGGGGGGGGGGTGTGCTCCTGGTGGTACTGGTACCACCGCAAGCTATGGTTGTACTGGGCAGAAGTGGGGTCGAAGTGATGTCCATCGGATGCTTTGCCTTTAAATACAGGACCCAAAAATAAGCCCAAATGAAAGCTCTGGTGGGCCACAGAACAGGAAGCAAGTTGAGAGAAAACCCACAAAATCAGGTCGTTCTGCAACTCAGTTGGACCCCTACACTGTACGTTTACGGTGGTACCAGTACTACTTGAGCACACCTCTTAAAATGATGGGTAAATTATGAACACTATGCTTTCAAGATCAGAAACATAATCAATTTAGTTTGGAGGGATTATGATTTTGTAGTGCGAAGATGATTTATCTTCCAACCAATTGGTGTCTTTGCTTGTGAGACAACGCTGTTGTAACCCAATGAGGAAATCAGATCAAGAATAGATGACAAAGGAAGGAAATTGGATGACAGAATATTTTCTTGCTACTGATTAAAGGGCTTTGGATTTTCCCATCACTGAGATTTTTGGGTCATATCATTGCTTTGGATCACTAAACCACAGGCCCACTTGTTCAAACTGAGAACCCGAGAACTTTCAAAATTCTTAGGTGGAACCATGTACACATTTTGTTTGTGTGCATGCATGCATGCATACGTGATGGAGACTAAGGGTCCATGCATAAGATTTGCAATGGAGCTCCCTGATTCAAATTCGTTCTCAAGTCTTAGTCTCTGTTGACATGAGGCTCAAATTCTGCTGCCTCTGTTTGTTTATCAGTACATAGATGATCTTTTGGTCTTTAATAGAAATTTAGAAGTTAACGAGACTTTTTATATGTTTTCAATTTGACGTGAAAGACCATGTAAATGTCGATATTATTTTAGGAATTAAAATCACTCAAAGTGAAACTAGTATAACATTGTTTAAATTTGACATGAAAGACCATGGAAATGTCGATATTACACATTTCATTCCAGCAAGAAGTCAAATTCGTCAAACAGCTGGGTTATTAGCTCAACGATTGTTTAAATAGGTGTACCATTTTATATATTTCTTTATATTGTTTGAATCCATACCATTATTTCTAACAATTACTCTGTTACCTTCTAGTCTTCAAGTGTTTATCTGCCTGTGGGGCTATAAATACTGATAGGATATTGCTGCAATATCCGTATCAAATCATCCCCTTTAGAAGATACATTTGAATCCGATTTTCCTGAGCCAGATACGTCAAGTAAATCACCTAATTTTCCAACCGTAGGTGAACCATGACCTAGTGCATGTGGTTCCATTTTATTCAAGTGGGACACGGAATTTCATGATCCACGGTGTAGTGATCTACACTGTTGATATGGTGGGCCTTACTGTAGTAGATGTAAATGTGAAACACATGTATGACATCTGAGTTTTCCTAATATTCTAAATAATTATTAGATATTTTGCCTAACAAATTAATAGACAATAAGTATAGATACATGCATATGATGCATGTATTTTTGTATCCATCCACATATTGGACAGTGATGAGCCAATACCTTTAGCCACATTTTCCATTCCTGAATCCAGGTCAGGTCTTGCCGAGTCGGTCAAGCCCAACCAAGTTACAATCAAAAGGGCTGGGTCGCCTGTGTTTGGCGTGCAAATGCATAGAGGATCTAGTGATCAGATGCATCGGATTTTTTCTATGAAAAACCTTGGGTCGTTTGGCACCATTGATTTGGGGGGATTTTAAATCCCCTGGGTTGTTTGGCACCATAAAGTAACCGGGGGTTTCAAATCCCCTGGTTAAATCATTTTTACATGTGCATGTGTAACATGTGTATCACTAGACTATTAATCTAATGGACACATGGTCCACTAATGATATCCTAAAATAATTGGATTATCAATTGCATCACTATAATTACTTTAATATGGTGATCAACACCGCCCAAACATTGTCCATGTGAATCAATGGTTAAAAATCGTTGGTTAGTCACTCGGACATGATCTTGTGCTTGTGGCCCATCTGAGAGTTAGAATTTCATCATTTTTTAGCAAAGTATATAATTCAGCGGGTTTATTTCAACCATTGTGTCAGAAATTACATAAGTTCACTAATTAGAGATATTAAAGTTGATTCAGTAATTAAATTCAATCCCTGCAAATATACAATGAATAGCTACGTTTGGATTAAAGTTGATTCTTCATCTGGATTTCAAATCCAGGGGTTCCGAATCCAGGGGTTTCAAATCCACGCTCCCAAACAGGCCATCTACCCATGGTTCGACGATCCAAACGATGAAAGTATGTCTTTCACCGTGGATGGCACATTTTCCAAAGATCTCTCAGATTGAAAGATCCTAGCCATGTTTATATGAGTTTCTTTCTGATCTTTACAATTTTTGGTGCATGGGCCATCCATGGTTATCCTCATCATATCAACGGTTTGAATGAATGCATCCTATCCACATGCACCTCTAAAGCAGCCATATGTGCCAAACTGGCTTACGTGTGCAACATCTAAACGGTGGGACTCACCTCTTAAGATGATCTGGCTCAAAATCGGTAATCAACAGTCTGGATCACTAAACCATGCCCCCCCCCCCCCCCCCGATCTGGAAATCCTGATGATTTTATGCATTCCTTCTGGTAGAGGGATAGGATCTTTCCTTTTCAGAGACAGATATATAATCACAACCACACATTTTATTATAATTCATGCCCCACCACTTACGCTATTGCGTAAGTAAGGAAACAAAGCGTGAATACACACAAAATTACAGTATACTAGCGACGGGTTTCATGAGCCATTAGCAACCTATGTGGCCGCTACCTATCAAACCACTGAGATCAATGGTTAGATGGTCCACCACATTTATTAGAGCATCCATCCAGCCAATTTCAACAATTCGGATAGGGGACGTTGCATGATTTGGCCACCCTTTTAGCATTGCTAGGGTTGAGATATTTCTGGAGGTTGGGGTCCTTGATGTACTTGCAAAGACATGGTTGCTGTTCCTTCAGCTTCTTGCAGCATGTAGCCGTTGGTTGCGCTGGCGTCAGAAAGGCGGTTGCACACGAGCTTAGTTCCGATGCGTTGCAAGTTACAGACATGGTGATGGGAACATGGCCCACCATAAGAAACACCATGATCACACACACTAGGAAGTAGGAGAGCTTCATCTTGAATTAAAGGGAGGGAGATGAATGAGAAGGTTGAATGCATTTGAGAGGTATAGAAGCCGAATTTATAGACCTGGAGTGCACATGAAATTACCTGGCATTTGGTATGCAAGATTTTCCAATCTTGACGGATGAGTCATGGGCGGCTCATGCTTTCTTTCAGCCATACAGGTATGGGTGGTTCTTTTAGCTTGACTTCATTTGGGTGGGGCCAGTGAAAAACTGGCTGTAGATCTACATACGTGTCACTTGAATAAAACATCCGAGCCGTGAAAATAGTGACTCCCGAAAACTCGTTGTAGGCAGTGTGAAATCCTCTCCGTCCATATGATGAACCTTCTTATTTTTACTTTAAATATCAAAGTTGAGCCTGATACAATGCTCAGGTGGGCCACACCACGGTGAAAAATGAAAAATTATGCCTAAAACTTCTTAAGTTCACGTGTTGTGGCCAGCCTGAGTATTAGATCAGGCTGAATTTTGGAGTGAATGTTCATCCTAGTGAGGCTCATCTGATGAACGGATTGGATGGAATGTAAATACCATGATTCAACCCAGCCTAAAATATAGGTGCGAAGTTGAGTGGATGCCACACGCACAATACAAAGTACCCACATGGCTCGATTGTTGTCGGCAACAGAAATTGGATTGCGTAGTTAGTTACTTAGTACGAGTTTATGGTACTGAGTAAACTCTGTTGGCCCACCGTTAATGTGTATCTTTCATCCATGCCGTCCATCCGTTTCCTAGCTCATTTTAGGGATTGAGCTTAAAAACAGATGAACGGTGTAGATATAATAAATACATCACTGTGAGGCCACGTAACTTTGATCTCCTTTGAACCGTTCGTACAACTCAGAACTCGAGGAGCGTCCGTGCTCGTCTTGGCATCGACAGGTACCTACAGCATTTATATAGCTGGTGTGAGGTACCAGTCAATATGCTTCCGCGTCCCACGGCCACTTTCCCAGTGACGTGTATTGCACGGTCATGAGTTGACGTGATAAAGCTACGTGGACCCACCACGATGTATGCATGATATCTAAAGAAGCAGGTTGGTTAATGTAGCACATACTAGCTATATAGCTGCTCTGGGTACGTGTCGCGCTAAGACGAGCGCTGGCGCTTCTCGGGCTCCTAGTTGCTCGAACGGTTCAAAGGAGATCAAAGTTACATAAGGCCTCATGGTGATGTATTTATTATACCTGCACCATTTACCTATTTTTAAATATCATTTTAAAGCATTATCTAAAATAACAATCATATTCAAAAATCATCCGATCCACACTACAAATAGCAGCTGAAATAATGATTTTCACCGTTAAAATATTTATAATGCTTACCATAATGTTTATGTTCCATCCAATATGTTCATAAGATCAAAAAAACCTAAATAAAGAGAAAAAACAAATTTCATACTAATCCAAACTTCTATGACCCAAAAAGGGTTTCAATGGTAGACGTTTAATCTCCTGCTACTTTTTGCAGTATGGTCATAATTAGATATGGCTTAGTTTTAGTTTAAATCCTTAAGACGTCGAGCTCGCCAAATGTATGGACGGTATGGATGTAGCACATACCTCATGATTAGACTCACAGAACTAGCTGACATGAATACGCTGGTGCCAGGTAGACCAGCCAATCCGTTTGGACCGTTTCCGATATCCACAGTCCATCCATTTTGCAAACTCCTACCGTTGAAAACTCTGTGAGGGCCACAGAAGTTTTGGATCAAGCTGATATTTTGTGTTTCACTTCATTTATGTTTGTGTGACCTAATGAACTGGTTGGATGGAATATAAACATCATGGTGGGCCCTAGAAAAGTTTCAAAGGTAGGTATCATTGTCTCACTGCTTTATGTGGTGTGATCCACTTGAGCTGTAGATCATTTTTTGTCTCATGCCCTAGAATGATCACGTAAAATAGATGAAGGGTTTGGATATAACACATACACCATCAAGGTCCCATAACTTTGCCACCTTAACCTACCGCATCATCCACGTCCTTTGTCGTTGGTACGACAAATACATCACTTATCAATTATCATATAGTATCAGATTGACCCGTATTTTGAAGCATACGTAGCACATAGAGGTGTTGGGAGGTGTTACGTGTTACCCGGATAACACATTAGTAGGTGTTACCCTTACTGTGTGGAGCCACATTGATGAATTTGTTGTATATCCATGCTGTCCGTTCATTTTTTTTCAGCTCAGTTTAGAAATTTACCCCACAACTTAAGAAAATCCAAATGTATGGTGGACCACACCATTAAAGAAAGTAGTGAATGACTATTACAAACTTTTTGTAAGCCACAAAAATTTTGGATCCAGCTGATCTTTGTATTTTTACCTTAAACAGGTACAGTTGACCTTATCAATGGGTTGGATGGCAAATAACATCTGCTTACGTTGGGCCTAGGAAGTTTTTACTGGTTAGCATTCAATGATGACCAGTGCTTCCTGTGGTATGGTTCACTTGAGATTATGATCTGCTTAATTTTTTGGGCCATGTCATAAAATGGGCTAAAATAATAGATGGACAGGATGGATATATAACACATCAATATAGTGGGGCCCATGGTAAGGGCTGTTACCCCTTGTAGATAGGCTGGTTTTCTGGTGCAAGTATATGCCCGGAGCTAATGGCGCTATGAGGAGTGGATTTTTTCTGCGGTGCATGTCTGAGATTGGATTTAGATTTCTCTTTGTAAGAACTACCCGCCTTCTATGACTGTGATGCGGCCTATCTGGTAATTCGATTGGCCAAATGATAAAATAGTCCAAACCTTAGTAACAAATATACACCACTCAAAAACATCTAAAATCACGCGTAGTCCATCTGGTGATTGGATTGGCAAGATATTTTGAGTGGTGTGGCGTTTATGAGAAATTCTCTCTTATTTGAGGTTAGGATTTCAAATCTCACGTTCTTTTTGGCTTCTTGTCACTTCCTTTCACAAATAAAAAGAAGAAAATTACAAAAACAAGTAAATAAATAAATGAGAAATTTAGGACTGTAGACCCCTTTTTTATCCAACTGAAACAATACAAACTTTGCTTTGCAACTTAGCCTGCTTTGCAACTTAGACCGAATTTGAGGACGAAAATACCCCTCCGTGCATGGAAACGGATTGGGTACTCCCCAACAAGCCATGGCAGATGGTAGGTGGTCTGTGGGCCCCACCATGATTTATGCTTTTCATCCATGCCGTCCAAATATTTTTCCACATCATTTGATGATATGAGACGAAAATTGAGGTATATCCAAATCTCAAGTGTACCACATTAAAGGAAACAGTTTTGAATGAGCATCAACCATTAGAAAACTTTAGGGGGCCCACTGTGATGTTTGTGAGAAATCCTCCCCATCTAAGTTCATTCATAGGGTCACAAAGACCTGGATGAAGAGGAAAATATAAATTACAGTATACTAGCGACAGGTTTCATGAGCCATTAGCAACCTATGTGGCCACTACCTATCAAACCACTGAGATCAATGGTTAGATGGTCCACCACATTTATTAGAGCATCCATCCAGCCAATTTCAACAATTCGGATAGGGGACGTTGCATGATTTGGCCACCCTTTTAGCATTGCCAGGGTTCAGATATTTCTGGAGGTTGGGGTCCTTGATGTACTTGCAAAGACATGGTTGCTGTTCCTTCAGCTTCTTGCAGCATGTAGCCGTTGGTTGCGCTGGCGTCAGAAAGGCGGTTGCACACGAGCTTAGTTCCGATGCGTTGCAAGTTACAGACATGGTGATGGGAACATGGCCCACCATAAGAAACACCATGATCACACACACTAGGAAGTAGGAGAGCTTCATCTTGAATTAAAGAGAGGGAGATGAATGAGAAGGTTGATTGCATTTGAGAGGTATAGAAGCCGAATTTATAGACCTGGAGTGCACATGAAATTACCTGGCATTTGGTATGCAAGATTTTCCAATCTTGACGGATGAGTCATGGGCGGCTCATGCTTTCTTTCAGCCATACAGGTATGGGTGGTTCTTTTAGCTTGACTTCATTTGGGTGGGGCCCAGTGAAAAACTGGCTGTAGATCTACCATACGTGTCACTTGAATAAAACATACGAGCCGTGAAAATAGTGACTCCCGAAAACTCGTTGTAGGTGGTGTGAAATCCTCTCCGTCCATATGATGAACCTTCTTATTTTTACTTTAAATATCAAAGTTGAGCCCGATACAATATCAGGTGGGCCACACCACGGTGAAAAATGAAAAATTATGCCTAAAACTTCTTTAAGTTCACGTGTTGTGGCCAGCCTGAGTATTAGATCAGGCTGAATTTTGGAGTGAATGTTCATCCTAGTGAGGCTCATCTGATGAACGGATTGGATGGAATGCAAATACCATGATTCAACCCAGCCTAAAATAAAGGTGCGAAGTTGAGTGGATGCCACACGCACAATACAGAGTACCCACATGGCTCGATTGTTGTCGGCAACAGATATTGGATTGCGTAGTTAGTTACTTAGTACTCTTTTATGGTACTGAGTAAACTCTGTTGGGCCCACCGTGGATGTGTATTTTTCATCCATGCTGTTCATCTGTTTTCCTAGCTCATTTTAGGGATTGAGCTTAAAAATAGATGAACGGTGTAGATATAATAAATACATCACGTTGGGGCCATGTAACTTTGATCTCCTTTGAACTGTTCGTAAACTCAGAACTCGAGGCGCATCCGTGCTCATCTTGGCATCGACAGGCACCTACAGCATTTATATAGCTGGTGTGAGGTACCAGTCAATCTGCTTCCGTGTCCCACGGCCACTTTCCCAGTGACGTGTATTGCACGGTGATGTGTTGACGTGATAAAGCTACGTGGACCCACCATGATGCATGCATGATATCTAAAGAAGCAGATTGGCTAATGTACCACATACCAGCTATATAGCTGCTCTGAGTACGTGTCGCGCTAAGACGAGCGCTGGCGCTTCTCGAGCTCGTAGTTGCTCGAACGGTTCAAAGGAGATCAAAGTTACATAAGGCCTCATGGTTATGTATTTATTATACCTGCACCATTCACCTATTTTTAAAGATCATTTTAAAGCATTATCTAAAAAAAAAAAAAAAAATCATATAATAAATCATCCGATCCACGCTACAAATAGCAGCTGAAATAATGATTTTCACCGTTAAAAAATTCATAAGGCTTACCATAATTCTATTTTCCATCCAATATATTCATAAGATCACAAAGACCTAAATAAAGAGGAAAAACAAATTTCATACTGATCCAAAACTTCTGTAACCCCAAAAAGGGTTTCAATGGTAGACGTTCAATCTCCCGGTACTTTATGCAGTATGGTCATAGTTAGATATGTCTTAGTTTTAGTTTAAATCCTTAAGAGACGAGCTCGCCAAATGTATGGACGGCATGGATGTAGCACATACCTCATGATCAGACTCACAGAACTAGCTGACGTGAATACGCTGGTGCCAGGTAGACCAGCCAATCCGTTTGGACCGTTTCCAATATCCACAGTCCATCCATTTTGCAAACTCCTACCATTGAAAACTCTGTGAGGGCCACAGAAGTTTTGGATCAAGCTGATATTTGTGTTTCCCTTCATTTATGTTTGTGAACTGGTTGGATGGAATATAAACATCATGGTGGGCCTAGAAAGGTTTCAAAGGTAGGTATCATTGTCTCACTGTTTTATGTGGTGTGTAGATCATTTTTTGTCTCATGCCCTGGAATGATCACGTAAAATAGATCGAAGGGTTTGGATATAACACATACACCATCAAGGGTCCCACAACTTTGCCACATTAACCTACCGCATCATCCACGTCCTTTGTCGTTGGTAGGACAAATACATCACTTATCAATTATCATATACTATCAGATTGACCCGTATTTTGAAGCATACGTAGCACATAAGAGGTGTTGGGAGCCGATTAGGTGTTACCCCGATAACACATTAGTAGGTGTTACCTTTACTGTGTGGAGCCACATTGATGAATTTGTTGTATATCCATGCCGTCCGTTCATTTTTTTTCAGCTCAGTTTAGAAATTTACCCCACAACTTAAGAAAATCCAAATGTATGGTGGACCACACCATTAAAGAAAGTAGTGAATGACTATTACAAACTTTTTGTAAGCCACAAAAATTTTGGATCCAGCTGATCTTTGTATTTTTACCTTATACAGGTACAGTTGACCTTATCAATGGGTTGGATGGCAAATAACATTTGCTTACGGTGGGCCCTGGGAAGTTTTTATTGGTAAGCATTCAATGATGACCAGTGCTTCCTGTGGTGTGGTTCACTTGAGATTATGATCTGCTTAATTTTTTGGGCCATGTCATAAAATGGGCTAAAATAATAGATGGACAGGATGGATATATAACACATCAATATAGTGGGGCCCATGGTAAGGGTTGTTACCCCTTGTAGATAGGCTAGTTTTCTGGTGCAAGTATATGCCCGGAGCTAATGGCACTACGAGGAGTGGATTTTTTCTGCGGTACATGACTGAGATTGGATTTAGATTTCTCTTTGTAAGAACTACCCGCCTTCTATGACTGTGATGCGGCCTATCTGGTAATTCGATTGGCCAAATGATAAAATAGTCCAAACCTTAGTAACGAATATACACCACTCAAAAACATCTAAAATCACGCGTAGTCCATCTGGTGATTGGATTGGCAAGATATTTTGAGTGGTGTGGCATTTATGAGAAATTCTCTCTTATTTGAGGTTAGGATTTCAAATCTCACGTTCTTTTTGGCTTCTTGTCACTTCCTTTCACAAATAAAAAGAAGAAAATTACAAAAACAAATAAAGAAATAAATGAGAAATTTAGGACTGTGGACCCCACCTTTTATCCAGCTATTTTTACGAAGCAATACAAACTTTATCCAGCTATTTTTACGAAACAATACAAACTTTGCTTTGCAACTTAGACCTGCTTGTACGGACAACGAATTTGAGGACGAAAATACCCCTCCGTTCACGGAAACGGATTGGGTACTCCCCCCACCAGCCAATGGCAGATGGTCGGTGGTCTGTGGGCCCCACCATGATTTATGCTTTTCATCCATGCCATCCAAATATTTTTTCACATCATTTTATGATATGAGACGAAAATTGAGGTATATCCAAATCTCAAGTGTACCACATTAAAGGAAACAGTGTTGAATGAGCGTCAACCATTAGAAAACTTTAGGGGGCCCACTGTGATGTTTGTGAGAAATCCTCCCCATCTAAGTTCATTCATAGGGTCACAAAGACCTGGATGAAGAGGAAAAACAAATTTTATATGATCCAAAACTTCTGTAACCCCTAAAAGGTTTTCAATAGTAGAGGTTCAATTCCCCACTGCCTTTTACAGTGTGGTCCACTTGATAGTTAGATCTATCTAATTTTTCGTCTCAAGCCTTAATATGATCTAGCCAAATATATGGACAGTTTGGATATAACACAGACCTAATGATGGGACCCACAAAAGCAACACAGCAAAAAAAAAAAAAAAAAAAAAAAACACAGACTGCCACGGCACTGACGTAGTCTGGCTATGGTTATAATCCGTAGCGATAGTGTATCCAAAATTGCAGAATTTTTTAGGCAAACTCACTGGATAGTTTTAGACTTTTTCGATAATATCGGAAGACTTTCGATATATCAAAGATATGGCTACGGTTATAATTCGTAGCTATAGGGTCCCACTGACCGTAGCAATAGGTCCTCAATGTTAGTTATCGATACTATCTATCATATCTCGATATTATCGATGACTTATGCTCGATATTATCTATCATATGTCGATATTATCGACAATTAGGCTACGGTTATAATCCGTAGCCATAGGTCTACAGTTATTTTCTCATCTCCTTTTCCCATAAGTACTATTACTTTATCAACTATTTTTTTTTTTAATTACTTTATCAACTTACTTCTTCACACTTGATGCAAAAATAAATAAATAAATAGATAATTTTTAAAAAAAAAAAAAAAAGAAACAAAGCATTAGGACACCATAGAAAATGTAACCTTTAATATGAAAGGTTCCAAATTTATGCCATAGAGATTTCCAATCTGGAGTTTGACATTTTCTATGGTGTTCCAAATTTTTTTTTTTTAATACTTCTTCACACTTGATGCAAAAATAAATAAATAATAATTAATTAAAAATAAATAAAAAACAAAACAAAGCATTAGGACATCATAAAGAATGTAACCTTTAATATGAAAAGTTTCAAATTTATGTCATAGAGATTTTATAATATAACTCATGTAATCTGAAGTCTGGCTCAGTTTCTAACTTCCATCTGCCTGGCTTCAATAAATGCCCAATGAGATGAATGTTGATCTGGTCGCTTTGGTGGTTCACATGGTTGGAGTTGGTTATAAAGAGTGCTTCATGTAGAAACCTTTGCCATGTACTTCCTAAAAGCCAACCCAAATTCTTAGGAGAAGACTAAGATAATAATGGTGATGATGATGCATTTGTAAATTCATACACATATACAAACATACATACTTATAGAAATATATAGATATGCATGCATATGCACATATAGATACAGATACAGGTATGTGGTTTCGATTGTATATGGCGATCACACAATGCTATTCTTGAGATTCCGGAAAAGTCCATCTTTTTCATAGTCAACAATCATGGCCACCTAAGACCTATCACTTGCCATGAAAGAGAAAAAGCCCTCAATTTATTTTTAAAATTGCAACAAACCCAAGACGTCATTTCAGTAGCAATAGTGTAGGATACGATTTAAAGTAAAAACCCACTACACCTCGTGAATCAATGCAATTTCAAAATGAAATTAGGCATGCATATAGGACTGATTTAGATAGTGGACTCAATCCAATTACAAACAATACATTCCATGCAATTCCATTGCAAAATTCTTTTAAAAAATGGATGAACATGTTTGATAACAAACATACATCACCGTTGGGCCTAATATGGTTTCAACGGTGGAAATCATTATGCCCACTATTTCCCGTGGTATGATCCACTTAATCTTTTGATATGCTTCAATTTAGGACTCAACCCTTTAAATTAGATGGAAAAACGGATGGACGACGTGGATATACTACATACATTCAATGTGGGCCCAACTGAGTTTACTCAGTACAAGGGGGAAACATGAAAAACAGCGGGGGCAAACTAGAAAAACAGCAGGGTAAACTAAAAAAATAGCGGGGGAAACATGAAAAACAGCGGAGCAAACTAGAAAAACATGAAAAACAGCGTGAGAAACATGAAAAACAGCGGGAAAAACATGAAAAACAGCGGGGCAAACTACAAAAACAGTAGGGGAAACATGAAAAACAGTGGGGCAAACTAAAAAACAACGGGGGAAACATGAAAAACGGCGGGACAAACATGAAAAACAGCGGGGCAAACTAGAAAAACAGCGGGGGAAACATGAAAAACAGTGGGGCAAACTAGAAAAACAGCGGAAGAAACATGAAAAATAGCGGGGCAAACTAGAAAAACAACGGGACAAACATGAAAAACAGTGGGGCAAACTAGAAAAACAACGAGAGAAACATGAAAAACAGCGGGGCAAACTAAAAAAACAGCGGAGCTCATGTTTCCAACTCCTAGTAAAAACAAATCCTAGAAACTAGCACTATCAATAATAACAGTCCAACTCTATCGTCTCTTTTCAAAATAATAACATCATTCTCAATAAATTCTTCTCCTAAAACCTAGGACCACAACTACCTACTTTATTGCTAATTAAGTTCTCAAAAAATTAAATTCTAAGCCTTATTTTTATGACTTGCTTAAGGCCCCCAAAAATGTTGAGCTGCACTTGTTTAGACTGCATCACTTTCGTACTCATACTCTAAAATGAGCTGGTAAAATGGACAACCACCTAGCATGGATAAAACACATCTATCATAATGGGCCCGTAGAGCTTTTCGAACACAACTTAGGTAGTGGGGTCCCTATCCATTCGAGTGGGCTTATGTGGTGACCCAAACACCACCAATATCTTTGATGATTGGATTGTATGGGGCTCACAACGATGTACGTGTTTTATTAATGTCGGTCATCCCTTTTTAAACCTCATTTTAGGACATGAGCCCAAAATGGAAGCACGTCCAAAGCTTTCAAAGGTAGGCATTCAATTCTTGTTTTTCATGTGTACTCCAGAAAGCTTTCAAAGGTAGGCATTTAATCATTGCTTTTACAATGTGTTTCCCCCACTGTTTTTCATGTTTCCCTCGCTCTTTTTCAAGTTTGCCCCGCTATTTTTCTAGTTTGCCCCGATCATATTTCAGTTTGCCCCGCTGATTTTCTAGTTTGCCCCGCTCGGGTGGTAGACTATTAGGAGTTTCAACACCCGGTCAAGCATTCGAGTATCCATAGGTGGTGAAATTCCACTAGTGTGAGTGTGTGGGGGTGTGTGTGCGTGTGTAAATTAAAAAAAAAAAAAATCATTCTAATTTTTTGATGATATGCTTGTTAAATACATAGACAAAAAAATGAATTAAAAGATAAGAAAATATTTTTATATACTTATAATACATATTTATATATTATGTATAGAGAAAAATGTAAGGGAGAAAAGTGTAGATATATATATATATATATAAGGTAGATAATATATATATATATAGATATATATATATATATATATATATATATATATATAAAGAGGAACAAGTGAGTTGGGGTCAGTGGGACCCTATAGCTACGGATTATAACCGTAGCCTTAACTGTAGCTCGATATATCGCATATATGACAACAGCATCGACAAAATTAATTCGATATTATCGACCATATGTCGATATATCGACAAAATCAAGCATCGATATATCGATATATTGTCGATATATCGACGTTACATGGAATTTTTTGGTTTAGTCGCTAGACAAATGAGGACTTAATTCGATATTATCAACTATATGTTGATCTATCGACAATATCAGGCATCGATATATCGATATATTGTCGATATATTGACTTTACATGGAAATTTTTCGTTTAGTCGCTGGACAAATGAGGACTTAATTCGATATTATCGACCATATGTCGATCTATCGACAATATCAGGCATCGATATATCGACATATTGTCGATATATCGATGTTACATGAATTTTTTGGTTTAGTCGCTGGACAAATGAGGACTTAATTCGATATTATCGACCATATGTCGATCTATCGACAATATCAGGCATCGATATATCGACATATTGTCGATATATCGACGTTACATGGAATTTTTTGGTTTAGTCGTTGGACAAATGAGGACTTAATTCGATATTATCGACCATATGTCGATCTATCGACAATAACAGGCATCGATATATCGACATATTGTCGATATATCGACGTTACATGGAATTTTTTGGTTTAGTCGCTGGACAAATGAGGACTTAATTCGAAATAGATGGTTCAGCGGGGCAAACTAGAAATTCAGCGGATAACTTCATTTTTTTTCTTTAAAAAACCAAGCTAAAATATAGGACTATTCCTTTAAAAAGTCATGTAGCATAGCACGCAATCTACTTGGGAGAGAAAAATCCGACATATCTTGTTAGCTTGAGTCCTTGGAAATGGCGTGGACAAATGAGACCCGACATCACTAGTGTACCTTCTACATAAACAATCCCGGGATTGCTATATCCCAGGATTGCTATATCGAGTTTGTTTGGCACGCTCGGCCAATCCCGGGATTAAACCTTCCCATCCCTTCCAATCCCCCTAACCAAACACGTCCCAGGCAAATTTGAACGGATTAGGGTGGATTGGATGGGATTTAAAGGTAATGATGGTCTTGTCAGTGGATTGTTTTAAGATATATTAGTTACTTATAAATTATAATTGAGTGTGGATTGTTTGTGTAGGAGGTACACTAGTGATGTCGGGTCTCATTTGTCCACGTCATTTCCAAGGACTCAAGCTAACAAGATATGTCGGATTTCTCTCCCAAATAGATCACGTGCTATGCTACATGACTTTTTAAAGTAGTCGTCTTATATTTTAGCTTGATTTTTTAAAGAAAAAAAAAAACGAAGTTCTTTAGGATGAATAATCACGTATATAATTAATAAAATGAAGTTCCCCCGCCGATTTTCTAGTTTGCCCCGCCGATTTTCATGCTTGCCCCGCCGATTTTTTAGTTTGCCCCGCCGATTTTCATGCTTGCCCCGCCGATTTTCTAGTTTGCCCGGCCGATTTTCATGCTTACCCCGCCAATTTTCTAGTTTGCCCCGCCGATTTTCTAGTTTGCCCCGCCAATTTTCATGCTTGCCCTGCCGATTTTCTAGTTTGCCCCACCGATTTTCATGATTGCCTCGCCGATTTTCTAGTTTGCCCCGTCGATTTTCATACTTGCCCGGCTATGGCTACGGTTATAATCCGTAGCTATAGATTCTTTTTTTAAAAATTTTATTTATTTATTATTATTATTTTTTAGCTGTTGTAATCCTACCGCCTTTTGTGGGTCCCATCATGAGGTCTGTGTTATATCCAAACCGTCCATCGATTTGGCGAGCTCATATTAAGCTTGAGACGTAAAATAAGACAGATCTAACTATCAAGTGGTGGGCCCTACAAAATTTTTAACGGTGAAAATCAGTTTTCCCGCTGCTCTTTGTGGTGTGGTCCATTTGATCTTTGGATATGATTTTTTTTTTTTTTTTGGATAATGCTCCGAAATGATCTCTAAATATGGATGAACGTTGTGGATATAATAAATACATAGTTGTGGGGCATGTAACTTTGATCTCTTTTGAGCTGTTCGTACAACTCTTGGCTGGAGGAGCGTCAGCGTTCGTATTCGAAAGGGAGTGGTATTTTCGTCATCAAATTTGTTGTCCCTACGCGCAGGTCTAAGTTGCAAAACAAAGTTTGTATTTTTTCGTAAAAACAGCTGGATAAAAGGTGGGGTCAACCGTCCTAAATTTCTCGAAATAAATAGACTTTTGTTTGTTAGTTGGATCAAAAGTTACAGTCCACCCACCTTATAACTTCCTGCGTTCATGCGAAATCCGACCCATCCAATAGCTTGGATCCACCATGATGCTTAACTTATGAAACAATCAGCTCTATCCACTCATCAATTTGGCCACACTATAGAAAACAGTATATACACATTGATAAATATAAAATACAAGTGTGGCCTATACAATGAGTGGATATTAATGATCTTTTTCCTAACTGATCCTTGTATTTGGGTAAGCTATTGGATGGGTTAGATTTCACATGAACCTAACAAGTGGAAAGTTATCAGATTGGGTGGACCATAACTTTTGATACAACCAGTTGGACTGGAGACCTCTTATGTGGCACAACCTCGACCAACCAATCAAGGCTTCCTTTTCTAAATTAAGATTAGGCGACTGAAGGTGATAGATCTTACAAAGACAAATCCAACGTCTGTCGTGTGGTGAGGAAGCCAGACGAAAATTCCACGCCACCGAGGAAAGTGCCGCCCCCCCGGTCATGTAGTGAGAGGAAGGTGGGAAACCGAGAGAAAGTACGGCGGATTTTTTATTTTTATTTTTGAGGTTTTTTGCGAATAAAATAAAATTATTTAAAGACTTTTGTAGGTGAAATCTAAGCCGTTAAAAAACTTTTGCAACTGAATTGTAACTTGTTTATAAGGTTATCAGCACTGGGATTAATCAAAGTCACAAGTTCCAGCTTGATCCAAAACATTGGTTGCTTCCTAAAAATTGTGTTCAGCATTTAATTTCATTGTTAATTTCTTAAGGTATGGACCTACTTAAGTTTTGGATCTACCTCTATTTCGAGCTTGTCTGCTAATATGGACCATTGATGCTGTTTAACAGAATAGATGTCACACGATCATCATGATGGGCCATAACTTCCACGAACTCTTGGTGAAATCTCAAGCATATGTTGTACATATGTTTGGCTAGTGACCTGATCTTGAAGAGTTAGGGCTTGGCCATTAAATTTTAGTCGAGGATTAGACTTAGGCTTGAAATTTAGGCCCGTTGTTCAGCTTAGCCCAGCTAGCGCTAATGATTAATAGCCTAGACCAACCCATTACCTTGGTGTATGTCAAACAGTGCATAGGCACTATATAGCATTATAGAGTATGGTAGATAGGCACTATATAGCATTATAGAGTATGGTAGATAATGACACATTGATGTTATAAATCATTTAAATTATAGACCCTAGTTTAAATAATGAATAATATATTGATGAACTCATTTAAGTTCATGCATATAATGAATAATTGGGTTAGCTATATACTTGAGTGATGAACGATCTTATTCGGCATAGTTGTACCACTGAAAAAACTCGATGGCATACATGTAGCTTAACTCACAGGGCATGCCAAATGGAGAAAGGGCTAAGGGTGGAGCCTCTTTAGCCCATAGGAGTTGGGCTCAAGTGGTCTATAGTGAGGTAGTTTAGCTTTAGGGTTGGGCCAAGCCCCCAACCCTACTTCCAATTTTTTCCAATGTCATGGGGTCGTTCCCCACCATGGATGGGGGAATTTCAAATCTCTCAATATGTTTGGCACTATAAAGTAACTCGGGGTTTTAAATATAGGGAATTTCAAACTCCTCATTGAGAGGGTTTGAAATTCAAGGTAGAAGGTAAGATTATATATAAAATCCTTTTACGAGTCACATGTGTAACATGTGTGTTATTAGGCTACTCATCTATTGGGCACATGGCCCGCCTATGATATTCCAAAACAATCAGATTATCATATGCATCACTAAAATTATTTTAATAGGATGATCTGCGCCATGTAAATCAAAGTTTAAAAATCATTAGTTAGTCAATCAGATGTGATCTTTTGAATTACATGGGATTCTAAATCCAGGGTGCCAAACACAACCGAAAGATTCCTAATCTAGGGTATTTCAAATCAAAGGGATTTCTAATTCAGAGTATTTCAAATTCACAGTGCCAAACGAGGCCTAAAGTTTCCCGGCCTATCTGGAGTTGGGGGCATAGATTTCGTGCACCTGTCTGAGCATTGGGCCTGTTGTGGTGTATCGGGTATCCAACCGATCCAGTCAAGTTGCCCCACCATCAAATGGATTCCCAAACAACCAGGCCCATCAAATCATCAGCTGCACCACATCCTAGAAAACAATGGAAGCCACTCAAAAGCCTTCAAAGTAATACGGTTTCCCATTTTCCACCTGGTGATTGGACAGGCCTGATTTTTGGCGTTTTCCATATTGAAGGTGGGGCGACCCTTATAGACGGTTTGGATGCCATAAAAACACCACAGTGGACCCCACAAACAGGTAGTTGTACACGCGGCTCCTCGCTCTATCCGCTAATTACCAATATAACACATATATACAAACACAAACACTAGAATTGCACGTGTTTGAGATAGGAGCGCCGAACGGCTTTTGATAAGTTTTCATGACATTGGATTGCTCATAAAACAACTTCTGAAACACAGGAATTGTAGAACACTTTCATGTTAAGTATGATACTAGTGCAAATATCATAAACAATTTCAACGATCTTATCGGGTTTGATTGTTTTTACTATTTTGGGTTCCATGGATTCAACCTTTCTCGTAAGGTTAACCACCCTAGAATTTACGTCATCATTCTCCCTTAAGACATACATTCCTCCTTTCTCCTTGGATTGAGCTGATTTGGGATTCATGAGCTTAGATCATTGGATTGAGCTGATTTGGGATTCATGAGCTTAGATGAAGTATCCCATGACTGTGCATTTTCAACAAGTATATCAAAATAATTACAAACATTATTTGGATCTTTGTTCATAAACTCCCCATTACACATCATCTTTATGAATTGACGCATGTGCGAAGTTAGTCTGTAATAAAAAAAGCTTATGACCCGCCAAATTTCATAGCCATATTGTGGGCAAGAATTTAAAAGATCCTTGAATCTTTCCTAGTATTGAAAGAAGGTTTCTTCCTCTTTCTGTAAAAAATTTATGATCGCTCTTCTCAGGGTGTTGGTTTTATGAATTGGGAAAAACTTTTTAAGGAACTCTCGGGTCATCTCAGTCCATGTCTCGATTGATCTCAGTCTTAAGGAGCGAAGCCATGACTTGGCTTTCTCCTTCAAAGAGAAATGGAACAACTTTAACCTTAAGGTGTCATGAAACATGTTATGGAAGTGTAGAATCGCTACAATCTCATTGACCAAATTAGCTATTTCTTCGTGTTAGGATGCCATCACCATCAAAGCCTCGTCCCACCTATTTATCTGCCACATGGACTTGCGACATTAATATAATCTTCAGATCAACTTCTCGCTAATTAGCACTCTCTCTCTCTCTCTCTCTCTCTCTCTCTCTCTCTCTCTCTCTCTCTCTCTTTTTCTTTTTATTATTTTATTATTTTAAGAATCAAGAGCCTTGCTTTGATGGGCACATGCACCGCATTGACCCATCATGGCATCTATCAGGTCTGGGCCATCAACAATCAGATGTGGACCGCGGAATGCTAAAAGCCGCTGCTGTCATACATTTCAGTGGTGCTGCAAAGTCATGGCTCGAGATGTTAAATGTCATCACCATCTCTCTTGAATATTCCGGAGTCATCCGGAAACTTCCAGACATTTCTGGAAAATTTTAGAATTTTCTAGAACCTTCCGAAAACTTCTAGAGTTTGATAGAGTTTTCTTGACTCTTCCAGAATGTTCCGGACTATGCTAGAACCTTCCGGATTCTCTTAGAATGTTCCGGAATATAATAGAACCTTATAAGATATTTGGAAGCTTCTAGAAGTCTTTAGAGTTGTGTTGATTCTAGAATCTTCCATAGTCCTTTATAAATATGGGAAGAGTTTCATTATGTAAAATACATTAACAAAAAAGGAGTGAGTTCAAGAGTGAAGGCGAGGTGTCCAAGTATTAAGAATTCAAAAGAGTTTTTCCTTGTGTGTGAGAGTTGTCATTTAAGAGTGATAGTTTGTTGGTGTTGTAAAGCATATGCTTGTTGTGTGCAAGTATTTGTAGTAAATAAAATTACATTTACTTGTCATGTTCAACTCTTCAATTTAGTATCAGATTGAGGTTTGGTAGGGATCCGTTTTCTAAGGTGATCGTGCACAATTTGGAGACTGTGAAGTTTGATGGCTTGCTTGGTAAAGGGAGTGATAATCACACCAAGTCACGATGGCGGATCTTGTAAACACAACGAGCGGAGTTACGAGGCTTAACAACCAGAACTATCAAAGTTGGAGGAGTCGCATTAAGTCCTACCTTGAAGGGCAGGACTTGTGGGAGGTTGTTAATGGGAATGAGATTACCCCACCTCCTAAGAAAAATGTTGAAGCACTCCGAAAGTGGAAGATTAAGGCCGGGAAGGCAATGTACGTGCTCAAGTCAACCATTGAGGATGAGTTGCTCGGGCGAATCATGGATGACGACAGACCCAAGATGGCATGGGACACCTTTGCATCATTGTTTTCAAAAACAAATGATGCTCGACTTCAATATTTGGAGAATGAGTTAATGTCCACCACCCAAGGAGATAAGTCTATAAGCGAGTACTTTACAAGAGTAAAGGATTTTGCCGTGAAATTTCAGAATTGGATCCTAAAGCAAATATTCATGAGGAAAGAATGAGGAGGATGATTATACACAGGTTGAAGCCCGAGTATAATGATTTTATCACGGCAATACGAGGTTGGCCTACTCAACCTACTCTTATAGAGTTGGAGAATTTGTTGGCAAATCAAGAAAGTTTATGCAAACAAATGGCTGGAGTGTCGATAAAGAAGGAAGAGGAAGCACTCTACTGCAATAATAAAAAAGGTGGACATCGACAGCAGAACAGAAAGGGCGAACAAAGTCAGCAGAACTTTGGAAAGTCCAAGAAGAGATAAGAGCAAGGAAGAAGTCCTCGGATAGGGGGAGTTCAATCCGACAACAACATCAATAAACGACGATCCTCTGTATCTCGAAGGTATGATATAGAGTGTTTCAATTGCGGCAAGAAAGGTCATTTTGCAAAAAAATGTTGGTTCAAGAAAACATCTGCTGAAGGTAACTTGGTGACTTCTAGAAATCACCAAGAAGACAGTGAAGATGGCTGAGACTTTCAGGCATCCTTAGCAGTGCCTGAATCCATCAAAGGAGATTGTTCAGAGAAGGAGATAGATTTCGATGAACCACTCAAGCAGTCTAACACAGTCACTGACGAAGTAGCTGCTTCCTCAATAGTGACAGAGACTGGTGAAATAGCCCTTGCCGCAGTTTTCAATCAAGGAGCTATCAACTATAGTAATGATTAGATCATTGATTCAGGGTGCTCAAATCACATAACAGGTGATAAGAAGAAACTGTCAAGTTTATCTGCCTATAAAAGAGATCGGGTGGTAGTAACAGCTAATAATTCAAGGTTATCGATAACTCACGTAGATATGACTACTATCGCACCTCGATTTAGCCCTAATCAAGTAAAGTTGCAAGATGTTTATTACGTGCCAGAGATGAAGAAAAACCTGTTGTCAGTATCACAACTGACATCTTCTGGTAATTATGCGGTATTTGGACCGGAGGATGTTAAGGTGTACCGAAACCTTAAACTATTAGGTACACCTATCATGGAAGGACGACACTTGGAGTCAATCTACGTAATGTCAGCTGAATCAGCCTATGTAGATAAGACTCGAAAAAATGAGACTGCAGATCTCTGGCATGCACGTTTAGGACACGTGAGTTATCATAAGCTGAAGATAATGATGAAGAAGGCTATGCTCAAAGGTCTTCCCCAGCTGGATGTTCGAGAAGATATAATTTGTGCAGGGTGTCAATATGGAAAAATACACCAATTGTCATATGAAGAATCAAAGTTTAGAGCTAAAGAACCCTTAGAGCTTGTCCACTCAGATGTGTTCGGACGGGTAAAACAGGCATCAGTTAGTGGCATGTGTTACATGGTGACCTTCATTGACAACTTCTGAAGGTACGTTTGGGTTTACTTCATGAAAGAGAAGTCAAAAACTTTATTAAAATTTAAAGAATTTCGGGAGAAGGTCGAAAGTGAGTTCGATAGAAGGATCCGATGCTTGCGAACAGATAATGGTGGAGAGTATACGTCGAAAGAGTTCTCAAATTATCTAAAGGAGTGTAGAATTCGATGACAATTGACTTGTTCGGGCACTCCGCAACAAAACGGCGTTGCTGAAAGAAAAAATTGTCACCTTGCAGAGATATGTCAGAGCATGCTACATGCTAAGAATGTGCCCAGCCGATTCTGGGCAGAGTGCATGCAAACGGCATCTCATGTGATCAATAAGCTACCACAGGCAAAACTTGGCTTTGTCTCACCCTTCGAGAAGCTATGGAACATAAAGCCCAAGGTGAGTCACTTCCGAGTCTTCAGATGTGTATGCCATGTATTTGTGCCTGATCACTTGTGTAGCAAGTTTGATAAGAAGGCGATTCGTTGTATCTTTTTGGGCTATAGCAGTGAAAAGAAATGGTGGAAATGTTGCAACCCTGCAACTGGTCGGTGCTACACATCGAGGAATGTTGTTTTTGATGAAGCCTCATCATGGTGGTCGCCACTGAAGGAGGAGCTGCCAAACTCTCAAGACTTAGAAGATAAAATGCATGAGAAGATGGGGGAGACAAGGGAAGGAGAAGAATCTCCTAGTTCAACTAAGGAGTTGACACCTACGGCAGGAGATGGTAAGCAAATGCCTAATTTGTCTGAAACACCAGATAAATCTATGAGTCCATGGTAAACTGGAGTACATCAAAGTAGTCCAGAAGAGCTTCACCCGAGTCAACAGGAGGTTGCGGTAGACAGCCCAACACTTAGGAGGTCGACTAGACAGAGAAACCCTAACCCAAGATACGTGAATATTGCCTTAGCAGAAGAAGAGATTGTGAAAGAGCCAATGACATTTAAAGAAGCATCCCGAGACATAAAATGGCAGAATGCGATGAAAGAAGAGATTAAAACATTGAACCAAAATCAAACTTGGGAACTAGTTCTAAAACCCAAGGATGTGAAGACCGACAACCAAGTTGCAGACATACTCACGAAAGGACTTAGTAATGTTAAGTTCACCAAATTCAAAAAGCAACTTGGCATGATGACCAAGGCAGAATTGTGAGAGTTGGTGCTGAGGGGGAGTGTTAAATGTCATCACCATCTCTCTTGAATATTCCGGAGTCATCTAGAAACTTCCAGATATTTCCGGAAAATTTTAGAATTTTCTAGAACCTTCCAGAAACTTCTAGAGTTTGATAGAGTTTTCTTGACTCTTCCGGAATGTTCCTGACTATACTAGAACTTTCCGGATTCTCTTAGAATGTTCCGGAATATAATAGAACCTTATAAGATATTTGGAAGCTTCTAGAAGTCTTTAGAGTTGTGTTGATTCTAGAATCTTCCATAGCCTTTTATAAATATGGGAAGAATCTCATTATATAAAATACATTAACAAAAAGGAGTGAGTTCAAGAATGAAGGCAAGATGTCCAAGTATTAAGAGTTCAAAAGAGTTTTTCCTTGTGTGTGAGAGTTGTCATTTAAGAGTGATAGTTTGTTAGTGTTGTAAAGCATACGCTTGTTGTGTACAAGTATTTGTAATAAATAAAATTACATTTACTTGTCGTGTTCAACTCTTCATGAGATTGGGTCCCCAAAGTTGTGCAGCTTGTGGAACACACATGTTAATTTCTCTAGTGAATATGTACAGAGTTGTAGACTTATGGAGTGAAAAGATGACAAAAATTGAAAAAGAAAAGAAAAGAAAAGCTGTTTGATGTAAGTTTTGTAAGCAGGGATATGAGGAAGGCTTCGGATTCAGTCTCTGGTCAATGTAGCTCTGATACTCTTCTCAACAAAAATACCCTTTTTACTTCTATAATGTATATTCTTAATTTCCCAATCTAGACTTGCTAACTAGTACCACATTGTTCGAGTTTTCAGTTTGTCCATTCACCGCCTATCATGCATTTTTTCATTAAACCGCGGGACCCAAACGGGATGGCCCGTTGATCTTGTGCCACCACACAGATGCACCATGGCCTAAAAAGCGTACACAATCGACCTTTATCTGTTGTCAGTTGAGCTTGCCTTTTTAGGCCATCGATTGGGCAGGTTGATGTGCCAAATCAACAGTCCTGATCATGGAACTCCACAATCACCAACGTAGTTCATTTGTCCAACATCAAGCTGTCCATAAGGCAGATTACACCATGTAAAATGCCCTGGCCCACTATCAAAAGAGCCACAGGTATCCAGAAAAAAGAAAGGGGGTAGTCATTCCATATTCAGTGTAAACTCATATGCATTATGTCAATGGAGATATTCCTCATCTGATTTATTGTTTCTTTTTGGAAAAAGAATGAGATCAATGCAACACCTTTCCACCATATTCGAGTCAGCAGTTAAAGAGTTCTACACTGCCAACTCATCTAGAAAGAAAGGGAAAGAATGAGAGAATGTAAGTGAAGGAGAAAAAATGATATTCACATCCTCAAAAGTACAGTCAAGTTATCTGCACTGCTTCCGGCATCCAGCACGTCCTCGCCTTCTTACTTCTCATCAGAGCTCAATGCAGCAGCCATCGCCACCAGTAATGAGACAACATCTTCCGACGATTCCATCAGATAACGTGCTTTTGAATGGCTCCGTCCAACGGCACAAGAAAAGTAGTTATTGCTGTTAAGATCAAGCACTGATGATCCCTCATTGTTCCTGGCAGCGGACGTACTCTCTGCGCTTGATGTGGTCCTCCACACCTCATGTGGCATCTTTGACAACTTAGGTGAGGACCACCTGCTAGAAGATGTCCTGACAGCATCAACTGTTGGCTCATCGGCAGTCGGAAGCACTGGCTCGAAAAACTCATAGATGTCTTCATCCTGAAACATTGACCATGCATTATAAATGTTGAGAGAGAGAGAGAGAGAGAGAGAGAGAGAGAGAGAGAGAGAGAGAGAGAGAGAGAGAGAGACTTGTATCTCTCATTTGCTACATTCATATGTTGGGAAGAATATATGAAGACTGGAAATTTAAATAATAATAATAATAATAATAATAAAACCAACCAAACAAAAGGAGACATACCTTCCCAAGAAAGTGGCCAAGGCATAAAACGTAATCAAATGGTGTCACCATGGATTTTGTATGAGCTATTTGACCAATGATTCTGTCAATTGCTGTGCCCTGCCATATAAATACTAGATAAAATGTCAAACATATTTCTTTGAGGAAGGAAAATATTATAGAGGAAAAACAAAAGAGATCATTTTCTACTAATTAGGCATAAACTTCTTAGAAAATTAAAACATTTTACATAGTATGACTAATTCACTCCATGTCAGCTTCCTGAAGTTTACGAGCATTGACATATGTATGAAAACATACCCCGCATACACAGAATATACTCTGATATGATTTTATTTTTATTTTACTTAATTAGTGAGAATAATAACATTTTACATAGTATGATAAATTACCACTGATAATACAACATGTACTGAAAATGTTCCATTTTATATTACTGAGGAGAGAAAAGACTCAGCTATCGTATAAAACTTATTTTGCAGACTTGGAAATGAGATTGCTAGTACACAGAAAAAGATGCAAAAGATATCAATCCCTTTATGATGGAAAGAATTTCACCACCTTTGTAACACCAACTGGCCGAATCTCAACTGACCGGCTACCTTGGACAATATCAACTGCTGCATTTGAAATTGGGCCTGTCCATAGATGCTGCAGCATATCCCATGCTTGAAGCCTTCCAAACTCAACATCTACCAGTACAACCATAACTAGGGTCAGAGGAAAAAGGAAGCAACACAACTTGACACTAAGCACAATTGAAGAATTAGGAAATGGGACCAAATATTACACCAATACCTGCATACTTGTAGTTCCACGAAAGTAGAATCTCACGAAATTCCAAATAAGATCGAGGTGTCCTTTCTTTGAAATATTCCAAAACAGCCTGGTAAAGTGGACCAGACGAAAAAACCATAAATAAATCAAATTCAATGTTTACAACGAAAGAACCAAAAAGCTCAAATATACATGATAAGCACCTTCGCACTGTCAACCCAGTCCATATCTAGAAGGTCTGGCATTGTTGTCATCCATTCTCCTTTAGTGGAGCGCAGAAAGATTCCATGTTCTGCTGCCAACCACAGGTTGTAGTCTCCAAAGTTCTGTAGAGACAATTACTAAGTTTGCATTATGAATGACATAGAAAAGATACTAAGACTAGACATGCAAATGAGGAGTACATCATCTAGCACAGCTCTGCTACTTCCACTGATGACAAGGACAGTCGTCTCTGGATCGTTGCAAATAATTGCCAAGGGCTCTTTTAATTCTGAGTGCAACTTAAGCTCCATCTCTTTTATTTGATCATCCCTTCTTTTCCCAGGGCTAACCACAGGTTCTGTCATTGTTGCATTGAAACCCTATAGTTTTGAAATAAAATCAGTATGAGCCAAACGAAAATGGTGGCCAACTTCTGAGAGAAAAAAGGAATAATGAAATTGTTAAACCAAACTACATTGTGGAAACTTTTATCTTGTTTATTTCTCTGAGAAGAACATAAATATATAGAACAGAAGGGAGATCTGTAAAGATCCGAAGAGATCTTAACAAACACACATCTTAACAAGTATGGAAATATCCTAAACTAGAAGATTACCCTAATATACTCTAACACCCCACCTCAAACTCAAGGTGTTTTGAACAAAGTATCTTGAGTTTGAAAGGTACAATAAACATTTACTCAAAACTAAAATAAAAGAATTCAATCTTAACGTAGCAACAAAACAACGAATAGCATGAGCGACGAATACACTTTTGATGACTTTTAGGATGTGATCCAATGATACTTTCAACGAGATTGGTGAATGATCTAGTGGCACTTTCGGTGGCTGGGATTTCACCTATTGCTCCTAGTGGAAGTGGCTGGGACTTGAGAGAGTTCAAGAAAACTCAAAATAACAACACTTGAGAGAGATCAATAGTGATGCCCTTTGGCTAAAAGAAGAAGAAGCAATAAAGGAATTGGTACCACAAACAAGATGCTAAAACAGCGACAGGAGCAGCAAAGGAAAAAATCAGTCATCTTCAAACTAGTAAAGCCCCTAGTGTTGTTTCCCTCCAGAAACGGGGTTACTAATCAACAATTCAAACTACTGATTAAGTATCTTCCATTATGGTAGTAGAAAGACATTGTGAACAATAGTTACCCATGAGAAGAAAATTTGAAGTGGCTCTCCATTTCAAATTTTTATAACATTGTCGACAAGCATGAATTGTGGTTGACTTAGGGTTACTAATGCATAACTTGCTTTCTAGGCACGTGACTTGCTGTTTCTAGATTAGTCTCATCCAATGTTTTAAATAGCGAATAGTGTGTAGCATAGCATTCACCCCTCTAAAGCGTGAAGCTTAAGCTACATGGTGTGCAGCGTAAGCTACCTGCTACTTTTAGATTTTTAGTTACGGTTGTGCTTGATCACGCCAAATGTCATGAAATTTCATGATATTTTGCACCAAATTAGTCTGATTAATAATGAAATTTAACAAAATTTAATAACATCTGGTGCAGCCAAACACAGCCTGAAATAATAGGAAAAATAGGCAAGGATAAGTATAAAGGTAAACTGGGTCCTTATGGCTTAGTGGTAGACTCACAAGAGTTTCAACACATTGTCACGGGTTTGAGTACCCGCTGTGGTGTGTGTGGGTGTGTAAGAAAAAAGTATAAAGGTAAAGAAAGAGCAATCTAATTGATTTAATGCTATTACTTATATTATTTTACTAAAATCACTCACTGATAAGATTAACTATTTTTTTATATATATATATAAAATGGAAAAAAAAAAAAAATGTAACAAAAAATGTAAGCAACATGCTACATAAAGAAGCTATTTAAAACATTGTTCTCATCACTGCAATCCCAACAAGTCATACAAATTGCAGACCATGGCTGAAGGGTTAACTGCTCACTAGCAGTTTTACTATTCTATATTTCATACGTAGAGTTTTCATGTTACAAACAAACAATTTTAGTAAGGATTATTTATATGGGTAATACAGGTCCACAATCAACAGGTAATGTTCATTGACCCAATAGTCGGGATTGTCTCATTGCTGATGCTTTTGGATTGATCACCACATGGATGGTCTAGTCGCCATATATGGAGCGAAGAGCCAGTGTCAGTAAACCTTTTCAGCAGCAGCTCTGCCTATACACTAAACAGTTTCATATGCGGCCCTCTTTCGGAAAGAGTGCATTCCCCCTACAACAATCTCCTTTTATACATAAAATTAATTTTGTGAATAGAATCTCTTACTAATATTTTTGTTATGCATAAAAGAGTATTTAGTTTACACTTTTCCAGTTTTAAATTACATTAGTCAACCTTTGGTTCATTCAAACCTTTCCAACTGAACAGGTAAATGTCTGGCCCCGTATAGACAGCCTAACAGAACCAGTGACTTCGCTGGTTTTGCATTTTGTCTAGTTTCTAAAACATTGCCTGCTGACACTTGCGGATTCCATGTGGGAGCAAGGATATGGCTGCTTTCAAATTTTCAAGAAGTGTGAATGACTAGGAAGAAAGTAGTAGTATGCCAAAGCCAAAGAGCAAGCAGCAATGGTACCATGTAGAAAGTTTTTGCAACTAGGGTTTCATCTGTTGCATTATCCATTATCCATTATCAATACTTGCAATTGTTTTTCCATTAACACTATTGTTGGAAATTTTTGCAACCACAAGATGGTTCGGGATTGGTAGTGAATGCAGTAAGATGGCAGACCCTATTAAAACTTAAAATAATAATAATAATAATTAAAAAAAAATTAAAATTAAAAACAAGAAAAAAAAAAAAAAAAAAAAACAAATGAAGCAACATGCAAAGCATTATGGATGTCAATGGGCCCTGTCAAGGCCAAGAAAATTGAGCAGGATCAGCAAAAAAGGCATGACCTAGCAAGAAAATTGAACAAGGTTTTCATCATTAAGAATTGAGCAAGGTTTACTCCTCAAATATCACCAGAGACGATGAATCTTGTGGCTGACTCAAATGAATCATGCACTTCTTTTTATGAAGTATGTAAAACAGAAACAAGAATTTAATTGTCAAGCAAAACTCGATTTGATTCATCTCAAGTTAGTCACTATGCATGACGCAGTTGTGTCAAACCACCACATCAGCCCTAGTTTGTACAGGTTCTGGGGTTAACACTTGGTTTAATCTATCCTACGATTTTGAAGGATTGGCTTGGTGAGGCACAAGTCAAACAGGTAAAATTTCAAACTATGACAGAGATGCATGCCACAACAAACAGCACAAAAATGGACCTAAAAGGCAACAGAGATACAAATTACGTGGAATGAGTTGTCATATTGAACTAAGCTTTTATCAAAGACCAACGTTGTGATAATTTTCAGGTTCTGGTAAGAATACCAGTATGAGCAAGTGGTTACTCGTCTGCAGAAAACATTCAACTGCGGCCTTGACTGGAAGTAAAGGTTGAACTCGCCTTGTCCTTATTTGGGCTTCAACAATGGTATCATTTAGTTCACTACATGTAAAACAAACAGTAACTACAATATGAAAATGAACAAAATGACATGGAACACATATTCTAAAAACATCCTAGAAGAATCTCCAAATATTATCATAGGAAGACAACCCACCACCATAGATTTCTCTTTTAATTCATTCATAAAATGCAATGCACACGGAAATGCTTTCATCGTGATATCAATCAGATTAGTCATTCATTGTACCCTGCAAGAACCCTAATCACAATATCTCCATGCCATTGTGTTCGTTTGTTGAAGAGTTTCACAATGGGTGTAGAAATTGAGAGCAGCAATGATAACAACACTAGAGATCTCAACCAAAAAGCCAAGGACTAGACCTAATGAGAGTTTGCTACACGATAGAGAACCTTAGCAGTACAACAATGATTCCTGCTAAGATGTACATCGATCCAGACCATTGTTTGAAGTGCTGCCAATATTATTGAATTATCCCCGATATTATCCGTATCTCCAGTTTGGCGATACCAATAACACTGGTGGTGACACCAGTATCATTGGTAGTATCAGAAATTCTAGGCATTGACGATGTATCACTAAGTATTGCAATGTATCGATATCACCAATGTATCACTAATATTTTTTACTATGTAAATTCCAGGTGTCGCTTGTATTTCCAACTTATCGATATCGCCAATTTTCGATTGTGTAAATTCCAGATTTTGCTTATATCGCCAGTGTATCGACAGTATTTCAATAACATCACCAATGTATCAATATTGCCAAAACTCCGTTTATTAAAAAAAATTATTTCATTTTTTTTTATGGGCGCATGGTTGTATGCAATGTTCAATTGGTCGACGATAATATCGATAGTATCACGATATTATCATTATCGCAACATGGGCGATATCATGTGTTTCCTTTTTAGCTGTTGACGATTTCTTGGTGAAATATCATGTGTTGTCGGTATTTTGAAATATCGATAGATGGGATGAATAGGGATGGTTGGACTGATTTCTTATGATAGCACATGCTTTTAAGCCCCTATTAAATGACAACTTATTATGTATGCATTCTTTTCACAATTCTTTATTCCTAACTATGTAACTTTGTGTGTTTTAGCATCTCCTGAAGTTTCACTTAAAAAATCCATCATTTTTCCCATGTTCCCCCACATTTCCCGTAATCAACAATATTATCGGCGAGATATCGATATTGTTTCCATATCCCCTGCCAGCGAAACTTTTAGCAATACCGATATTTCAAACACTAATCCAGACCACCCAAATTGTAAGCCTGTTATTTATGGAGCATAACACAAAAATCACACCGATTAAATGGTTAAGTTCGATCAGCATGACTTTAGCTCTACTCCATCTACAATGGGGTCAATGATTTAAACATACTACATCGACTTAAACATATGCCATGACTCACAAGTTGTGGATGTGTTGCTAATATTCCTTTACAATGAAGACAACTTACAACATTATATGTTCCTTTGCTTTATTGATGTGACTACTACTATCGTTTTATCTTCAATATGGAGAAATAACCCTTTAACAAAGAAATATACTAGCATTAGAATTCCCAAGCAACAGTGCTTGGAAAAATCAAATTTTGGTTGTAAATCACAAAGGGGCTTAAAAGAATTAGATTGCACATTGGATAGGGAAATTGTTGTTTGTGTGAGCGTGCGTGTGTTCATGCACGTGTGTGTGCATACATGGGACATGCTCCTATAAGATCAACTTACCATATTTTACAGTAAGGTCGAGCTCTGTGGACTCCATCATGATGTATGTTAGACATCCACTCCGTCCATTAGATGTGTCCCCACTATTAGGCCTAGAGCCCAAAATCTAACCAAAGCAATGACTTAGATGGGCCACACCAAAGGAAACATTGAGAGTGGACGCCCACTCCTTAAAACTTTCCTTATTTTTTGTGGGGCCCACAATCATTTGACCTATCCACCATGTGCATCCCACTTGAATGGGGCACCCACTAAATTTCAGGCCATTTGAAAACTCAAGTGGGCTCCATGAAGTATTTTAGATGTTTTAAGCATGATTTTTGCATTGTTCCAGATGGTGCAACCCACCTGACTCCTGAATACAACTGATTTTTCGACATCCAATGTTTAGGAGGGGATTCACCAGATGCATGTTTTAGATGCCACCTACACATCATTGTGGGTATAGAGCATTGCTGTAACTTATTGTAAGTTTGACCTTGTAGGAATATGTGTGTGTGAGGAGTGATCTCTTGAGAACTAGTAAGCACGAGAGCTCTCATGTGCACCAAATGGGGTTGGCCCCTCCGTGATGTGTTGCTACCATTCTTGATCTCTTTGGATCTCCCTTTGAGAAATTGAATACTTCTAACCTTTGATATGAAGACTGCATTGCCCTGAGACAAGCCTCATTTGATCTTGGATGACCAGCTACATCCTCTGTCTAAGATGGAGACTTTGTTGTGAACTTCTCATGGATCAATCTACCATCCGCATCTACCTCGGTGATCATGTATAATAGTTGTCTTTGACTACAACTTCCCTCCCCCTCCAACAGTCTCAATTATCTTCACATGGGTGCCCAAAAGTGGAACTCATACGGGCACACATGAGCCTCGTATGCCACATGCATCAACTAATTCAAGTGACGTTGAACGGCTATCTTAACAACTGTGAACTTAAAAGCCAAAACTTCTCCATCTACTTTCAGCTGGCCATTCACTAATAGACATAATTTCCCTAGTATGTTGGTTCAAGGTGTACCCTGGAGCATACTCCTTCCTCCAACTTAACTGAATTCCGAAATCTTCTATTGAAGTTGTCGAACCTTGATGTTACCTTCTATCTTTGGGATTTAGGCTCTTCTCTCGCAACGGCTCCTTTCAGATGGATGGTCACAACCACTGGTGATTCATGTATGCATCTCTAATCACTCAATCACCTTAGACAGTATTTCTTTTGCATTTGTAACCTTGTAAAGCACAACTCAGCACATCTAGATTGCAAGGTCAATAGTGTTAGATATGTGTGCCCTAAAAAGACTGATAATTATATTGATGGATTTTGTTTATTTATGCCACTTGAATTAATAGAAATGCTTTGTTTTCATTATTATTAACTGTGTGTGGAACCTATGCATTAAATATGTTTAGCAGGCTATAGGAGTTCCTTATGGAATCTCAGTTGTGGGTCCATGAGGAAAGAATGAAGTAGATACAATGGCCATCAAGGCTCAGGGAGAGTTGTGCCACCATGATTCTAGAGTACCTAAATTCCGCAACCACTCCATTGGGTTTGGGCAACCCATGATTAGTTTCATGGATATCCTGTGTGACGAGGAACAAATGACTAGTTGTGGTGATTAATCTCCACCATCAGGCATCTTGTTGCCTATGCCCTTCACCACACGAGCGTGAGTGTTCACTTGTTTACAAGTACATGTGTTGGGCTCGATTGGAGATTCGTATTAAAGGATCGCATCAATTCTCCTATCCGAGAGGGTCCATCATGCTCAGATTGGGTTGACTTAATCGTGTGCTAGCTTTGAATAATCCTAAGGCCTAACATTATGGAAGGATTGCATTGCCCTAGTGTAGTTGGGCTTCGACACTTTTTTGAAGTTACATTAGTGGCCGGCATACAAATGTTGTTGGGTGCACACATTAGAATGCGGCTAAAGCATTACATTCACAAACATGGGATCCAATAGTCTTCCTGAGACCTAGTTGTGGATAGATGTTGTTGATCAGACTGTCCATCAAGTGTTTTACAGCTGGATATCTGATGGTATGTAGCTTCTGAAAACTCTATTTCATCAAGATGGGAAGTAGATCCTAATAACCTAAAAAATGGTTTTAGAAAAGTTTTACACTTCCGTCTTTCAAAAAATCCCAAGAAATAGCAATGGCATCCCCGACTCAAGAGCCAATTGGCAAGAAGATGTGCTAAATCCAACATTATAGGGGTAAATCCCACATTTAGATCCAGATCTCCTCTAAGCCCAAGACCGACCAATTGCTCCAATGGCGACACGGAAGGACCGATCCATCTCTTCATAGTGGCAACATGAAATGAGCCTGTCAAGATCTTCATTCAGGTGCAATGAGATCCATATTGTGATTTTTTGAGAGACTTCATCATAGTCTTCTTCCAAGAGGCTATAGCTTTGCGCAAGCCACTTTCAAGCTTCATGCATCAATGTGCGTTCCTTGACTGAAGCCACTAGGATCTATTCCATAGCTTTCCACGTGCTGTAAGGACTTTGGGGTAGATCCTCGCTTTGCTGCGTTCCGCTACGTCTTCCTTCCAAGCTCAACAGTTCTCCCAAGAAGCGCTCATGCATTAGTATTGATTGTTCTTTTCTTCATCTATTGTCATCGATTCTTTCTCCAACATTGCATCCCGGTGGGATTTAGAACCCTAAGCTCTATTTTGTCCAGACCACTTGCCCAAACCTGAAAGACCCCCATTGTCTTTAGATTTCTTCCTTCAAATCCTGCCCACTTGATTGTCTTTCTGAATCGTCTGCAAACAAGTGACTTTCTCTAGCCCTTATTTATTTATTTTTTTATTTTTTTTTTGCATTGAGAATATTCTCCCGGAAACCCATTTTCCATTGTTTCACCAAGTTCTCATCTTCTTTCATGAATCATCTTCTCCGGTGATTCATTGGAACCCATTCTTTCTCATCATCCATTCTTCTTCTTAACAGGCTACAGCTTGGTGGTTCTTGGTGACATGTTTACGAGTAGTTTGTTGCTTCTCTGTTCAGTTTCCATTTACATTCATCATTTAAATAACTATTGAAAGCTATACTTAAAGAAAGGGAGGATCCAATGGTATCAATATTATCTTACCCATCAAGCATCCAGTAACCATACATATGGTACCCCTGAGCAAGATCTGGACCTCCCATCTTTTGGGCTCTAACATGGACGGGGGACCCCAAAAATCACACCTGTCTAGTTATCATCATCATCATTCTAGCACTCAATTAGAGGCACTTAATTGGAGGCACGTGATGATTGCATGGATAGTTAGGAAACCAATAGTAAACATTAAACGGGAATAAATCCCCATATCAATGGTAGAATAAAACAGATGGACAATCCAAATCTTGTACTAGTGTGCTACTTGAACAGGATTGAGTGATTGATAACTGACTGAGATATTTGCATTTAGCATTTGATACTCTCTTTAAATAAAGGAAATTACCATTTCAATTCATTTTGACTGATAAATAGGCATCTTTCCGCTTTTGATAAACCAATAATACAATGCATTATTGTTGAGCCAAAAGTGAAAAGTATGGCTGTACTTATCAGTAAGTGTGGTCCTGATAACAATTCCCTTAAATTTGTATTTCAACAACCATGCATGATTTGCAAAGAGACTGACCATAGACTTCTGCAAAACATTATCACTGCCATTTTGCTTTTAGTTCTTATTTTACTTCTGTTTGGGACTAAATTTCTCTCAGTAATGGCGTTCATAGTAATTAGCATTTCTTCTTTTACATTCAGGCGCACATCATTATCGAAGCCTGATGCCACTATTTGGAGAAATTTAGAAGCTAAATTTCATACATCTTTTTGGCTAACCAACAATAAGAACTGATTTGAGGTTAACCATGTCCTACATATACATTTAGTACCTATTTTAACAAGAAGGGATTAGAACAAGTCAACTTAGAATTTCAAGTCTGCAGCTCTTACCTTACAAACATTTCTGTCCACTCTTGAGAAGTGTGGGTAGTCACATGTACAAAGTTATGTTGATGCCGTTTTTCTCTTTCATCAGCTGGCATGTTCAAAGCATGACCAATTGACAAAGCAACTTCTGTAATATTCCATGGGTTCACAAGGATGGCACCAGCACCAAGAGATTGTGCAGCGCCTGCAAACTAGAAAACAAAGCCATCACACAAAATTATAACTGACCAAGTTTTTCATCATTGAACATGGTAAGCAACATAAGAAAGTAATATATAAAACATTTTAGGTTAGAAGAAGTCATATGTCAAAGAGAACAGACACAATTCAGATCTTAGTTTACAATATGGCAACTTATGTTACATCCTAAATATCTTAGTTTTTCCAGGAACTAGTCCCCATTGACATGATATTTTCTTCATTTTTCGGTAATAGATATTTTCTTCATTTGTTCTCCTATTTATATTTTCAAGCCAATTCATATCCCTCTAGAATTAAACAGGCAAGCAAATGCATGTATTCTAAGATTAAAATTTAATTTATTTATTTTTCATGAGTTTCACATAACATGACAAGTTTATTATGTAATTTATAAAAGAAAAGTAAATGAGTGCAGATTTGCAATCGAATAATTAAAGCATCCCCACAGTCATTTCGAGAAGTGACCATGGCAAACTAAAGGCTCATTGTCGAATGTTTTTCATTATGTCAGGAAAATTCTCTGATAAAAGGATGATAACAAAGGCTGCCAAAGCAACATTCTCAAGTAACAAATGCATAATTGAAGACTCAAATGAATATACATATTGAGATTCATACATGTGTTTTTGATTTGTTGAACAAGTAGATCTGAAAATGAATTTATGAGATTCATCAGACAAGAAGTATATTTAGTAAATATATTTTAATAGTAAAATAAATATGATCAGCTTGGTCGACAATCATGGGTATGCATGTGAATTAAAATACAGGATGCACTGAAGACCTGATCACACGTGTGACCAGAGTGGGCCTCATTTTGAACATGTTACTGAGTTACATGGTGTGTTTAGGACTGTCAATGGGCACCTGGTTCCACAAGTACCCTAGTTAACCAATCCAATTTAAACAGGTCCAAGTTGAATATCCTGACCAATGAAAAGAAAATTTCAGTTCGGGTTTGAGTTAACCATCTTGGACCTGGCTAACAATGTACACATCATATCATAGGTAATCAAATTTAGAATGATGTATCAGGGACATGATTGCATTTTCATGGAACCTAGGTCTTCTTACTGAAAAAGATTCAGTCTCCAACTTATCACAAACTTGTGAAGGCATGGTTCAATAATTAAAAGAAAAATAAAAATAAAAACAAACCCAAGACCAAGTTCAACACATAACACACACATACATATACACATATTTGGGGCATGTTACTATGGTAACATTTTCATCACAGCTGAGGAGCAAACAGGCTTTTGACAGGTCCATGTGGTATTTTTATGGCATCGAAACCATCCATAAGGTGAGAGCCACCATGATGATGGGATGCCCAAATTCAGGTTGGTCCAATCATCAGTTAGCCACTTGGCCCAAAACCTTCAAATTCAAGTTGTGGCCTACCGGATGATTGGATTGGCCATATTTTTTAGGCACTCAGTATCATGGTGGGGTCCACCAATTGTGCATGTTGGATGTCATGCACATACTAGGCGGGCCACAACACATATTTTGTCATTCTTTTTGTGCTTTTTTCTATGATGCAGCCCACCGCATGACTGGATTCAGCTGATTTTAGCATGAGGTGATCTTCATGGTGGGAAGCACCTTTTGGATGGGTTGGATGTCACACATACAAAAACACACACCATGTGGGCCCCATAAAAGCCCAGTTTCATTGCAATGGCTCAACATTCCGGAACGTCCTTTTTTCCTACAAAGTTTACATAAATACCCTCAAAATACTACATTGCAATGAGTCAAAATACTCAGAAATCCAAAACACTTGAATGTGTGGAACGCCAACCAAAAATCTGGTAAATAATTTAACAATTGGCCATCATGTTGTCAGTAGTTCAGATTCTAGATAAGATTGGAATCAGATTTATTTATATTTAACTTAGATCAATTCTTATATTGCATGGTAAGTAAATAAACACACTCAAATGACCAAAACAGTGAAGTCGTTTCGTGATGCAAATGCTTGGCATTGCACGACCTTAAAATTGCTGTCGATCAAAATTTTTGAGTCATGTTTGCTGTTTGAAGTCTATTTGTGATACAAATGAGAGCCACATCTTATGTTCTTCTATGTATGCAACAAGGATTAGGTTTCTCTCAATGATGAATCAATGAAGTAAAGGTTAACAGGATTACCTCACTAAGAATGAGAACCCCTTTTTTTGAATCTTGGCATGCCACATACTCATAGCTGGCAAGATTCATTCCATCCCTCAAAGATGTTAAAAGAATCACATCTGAACCCAAAAAAAAAAGAAGAAAGAAAGAAAGAAAAAGAAAGAAAGAAAGAAACATGCATCAGAACAAGAAGACAGCACTCACAAAACACTCCAAACCCAAACGTAATAAAGAAAAAAAAAAAGAAGAAAATCATCAGACCTAGTAAAAAAAGATGTAGTACACAATAGTCACATTAAAATCATAAGCTTCACAATTGAAATTGTACCATTGAAGTTTGCTAATAGATGAAAGGATTCAATATTGATTAAAAACGTTCGGTTACTGACTCCAAATTTCAATTAACTCTACAATAACTTAAACTAATTCATAGAACATAATTTGTGATGCTAAAAAATGCAGAGCTTCTGGAAGACCTGCTTAGATTCCTAATACTGAAGAATATCGAGATTTGTAAACCTTCTTTCTAGTGCAGTTTTTATGTTTTCCAGTCGGGATAAGGCCTAGATGATGATGATGTAGAGCTCTGTGGGCCCCACCATGATGTGTGACAGACGTCCACCCCATCAATCAGATGCACCCTTCCATGGCAGGCCATGCGCCTAAAAATCAAGAGAATCCCTGAATTAGGTGGGCCATACCATAGACAACAGTTGAGAGTGTATGTCCACCCATTGAAATCTTCATGATTGTTTATAGGCCCACTGACATGTGGTTTAGAAATCCAGCACATCCATTGTGTGTCCCACTTGTATAAGGGGTCACACCAAGTTTCAACCGAATCCAAAACTCAGGAGGGCCCCAACAAGTGCTTTTAGATGTTTTAAGCACAATTTCAGACTGTTTCAGTGGTGTGGTCCACTTGAGTTCCGGATACAGAAGATTTTTGGGATATCCATTAACCTAGAGGGGCCCACTAAATGCACGGTGTGGATGTTCGATACATATCACGGTGGAGCCCACACAGCTCGACATCATGGGAAGCTCCCATGAGGTCGACCTCATAGTACCATTTCCCAGTATGTGTTCCACCTTAGATGGAAATCTCTGTCAAGAATCATAGTTATCAGATTATCCTAACCACATGATGAATGGCTTGGAGAATAGTTGGTCCATATTGATTATACTAGAAAAGGCTTTACCATAAGCATAGACCGTCCATGATTTGCGTCCCACCTTTGATGGCCTATCCCTCTCAAAGTCACTTTGGTGGGTTGATCCTAACCATTCGATCAGTGCCTAGAGGAATGGACAAACTATATTAATTATCCTAGAAAGTAGGAGAGAGCTGAGGAATCGGAGGTCAAAGATTTTCCTTGTTGGTTGATCCTAACCATTTGATCAATGCCTTTTAATGATGCCCAATTAAAAGGCATCACTTTGTGGGGCCCTCAATGAAAAGGGCAAAATCATCATTTCATGTAGGAATATTTGTTTTTCCTTGCACTACGTTAACATGGGACCACATCTGTGGATACAGGTAATTTGCTTCACTTTCTTTAATTTTAGTTTTCGCCAAAAAGTAAACTCCTAAACAGTTAAAAGCATCATTTTCTTTCCAAATATATTCCTAGCTCCCAAACATGCCCTAAAGCTCAATTTTTCAATAGCCATGTTATCTCTAAGAGTTTATAGGGTGGATAAAGTAGTCCCCAAGAATCCAACCCTGCAAGTTGAGAGGGAAACTGACATTGCTGCCAAAAACATAAAGATGGAGACGATCAAGTACCATTCATGGGAGGTGATTACAAAATAAGTCAAGAGAGTCTTGCCAACATTGTTGATTTGTTTCCATCCATTAATGCATTCCTTATTTTATTGATGAAAAAAGAACTAAGAACTCTCCCTTTAGAAAAGAAAATGGTCTCAATTCCAATATAATCCAAAAAAAAAAAAGTGAACTAGGTAAGTACTATACAATCAAACAGAAAAGAGTACCGCTGAATGCATATAAGGCACATAATGAGTGAAAGTCAATGGAATAGTCCTGCAAAAGAGAGAAAAAAATGAGTTTCCCACAGATTCAGATTTAGATTCCCAATCTTTCAAAGAAAAATTGTAACACTCAAAAAGATATTAAAAAGTATGCCGTGGACAACTTCAAAAGTTACGTTCTTTTGGAAAAATGTGATGGCAATTAACCAATGTTGCTAAAATGTGATAAAGGAACATGTGATGGCAAGTAACCATTGCTCAAATCATGATCACAAAAGAAAGAAAAAAAAATCATGTAGATAAGAAATGGACACCCCACCAGAAATGGGTATGTGACATCAGCAAATTTTGCTTTTTTAACTATGCACATTTTGTGCATGCATATTCATCATATTTTGTAAATTAACTAATTAAGTTACCATTTCTTATTCTATACTAAAAAGAAAAATTTTTGTTTTTCCCAGTATTTGAAATTAAGGAAATATTTTCTGAATTAGCATGTGCATTTCATTTAAACAACAGTTGAAGCATCCTAAGTCGCCAATTATGACATTGTATGTTTCTTGGGAAAATTAAGATGACTACACGGCATCGCCATGCTGTGGACTACACCTTTGTAAAGCATAAATGATTAAGAATCCATTTCAAGTTTCAAGCATCAGTCGCATAGCATGTAAATATCCACTTGCACATAATGTCCATTATTTTTTATTTTTTATTTTTTTAAAGAAGGAAAGAACAAAAAAGAAATAGCACACGTTATTAATAGCAATTGTTAGAACAATGGTCCATGTGTTTAAAGCAGTATATCTTTTTGGCACATAATATGGAACTTGTGGCTCTGCAATGTAATGACATTGTTGCATCATTCATGCTACAACATGGAGAACACATTCTCCAAAAAGTTCACGTCCCACACTCCAGGTCAGACCATGCCAAAAAGCTTTTAAGAAAACAGCAACTCCAAAAAGCTTTTTCTGATATGTCATCAGTATTTTGAGAGTGTATCATCAGTTGTGCAGGTAATTTTTCCCCATATGTTATGCATATATGTACCAATATTTATAAATGAATACAAATTTTCGATATCGGAATCTTTGTTGCCAAGCAATCGGGAGAGTTCATGTTTGAATCTTGAGATCGTTGAGTCATGTGCAATGAAGACCACAGACTATAGTTGCATTTAGCATGTGTTAAATGTTAAATAGTCCCACAGTTAGACACTTTGGGCAGTTGGGCTTTATTGTACATGTTTGGGTAGTATTTTTTTTTACAAGAAGTGACAAGATAAACCTCCACGTGATTCAAAGCGCATGGTTATTTAAAGTTCCAATCATTCATCAACACGATTGAGTTCTTGGACCCATTAGATTAATTCAATCTGAATATATAGTCAGGCGTTTGAGGGTTCAAGAGATTATTGAAGTCATAAGAGCAATGGTAAAGACAGACCAGGTGATGTATGGGAACAGCAGTTAATGTTCCAAACCGGCCATTAACACGCCCAACAATTTCATGAACCTGGCTCTTAAGCTTTCGATCTGCAAAGACAAAAACAATGTAAGGACACCTTCCTGTAGCACGCTTCACAAAATAGACTACTTATTTCTTTAATGGAATAAATTGCCATTCAGGATAGCAAGAAAATACAAACTAGACCAAGTTGAACTACAAATTCATAACTAAGATGAAGCAGATCATGATCACTCTATCGATCATTCTATCAGATAACCAGACACATTTATTGAACAAGTTGACAAAATGGATCTGTGCATAATAGCATTGACATATTTTTGTACATATTTCTATCTAATATAAGAGAACAAGAAGTTGAAAGATCTGTGCAGTAAGAATAGGATGTATAAAATAGAATGACAGGGCCTGGTATCACTGCCAAGTGCAAGAACTACACTAGCAACGTGGTTCTGAATTACACAAATGTGAGATATTTCCAGGATTCATTATTCGTGTCCCTTCTATACAGTAGATCATTGCTGGTGGTGGAGTTCGATAACTGAATTGTAAACCAACAGACTGGGGGAAATTTCACTTGGAAAAATAGAAAAAGCGAGTGGCTTTCAACAGGGAGAAGTTGGTGTTGGCAAATTTGAAGAGGTGGAATTCTCTTGTCAATGTATATCTTCAGGGGTGAAATCCATGTAATGTAACTACTACAGAAGGATTATATGTGGGGAAGCATCTTGTCCAAAGGAGAATGTAGAAATGGAAGCCGATTTAACTCTTATAATATTAAAGAAGGTTTGAAATGAGGTTTGGGGGGATGAGGAGATGTTGGGATTTCCGATTCAAATATGGGAGGAATTGAACTTCATTCTTTGAAACATGTTGATTGCCCACTCACCCATAACCATGGGATACTGGTCAAAATTTTCACAGAAAGTGAGTTACAAGAAAATGAAGTCAACAGGTTGGGAATTGAATGTTGCAATGCAAGGTATGTGGGAACCAGAATGTTTTTTTAATGCAAGGTAGAGGGGCTCAATAGAATTTACATTGTCACAAACTCATCCCAACATAATTACCGAAGTAAGTAACAGAACGTTTTCCAATAATTTGATGGAGATCGAAAAGTTTGTTTCATAGCTAAGAGAGCTGGGAGATTCTGTAGTGGGAGAGATTGAGAAGTTGCCATTGAAAAGAGGTTTGCCTGATCTTGTTGTGTTGTTAGAACTTGGAGAGGAAGTTGTGAAATTATCTTATGATGCTTTGATTGATGATTTGGCTCTTGTTGAACAGTTGAACTTCTAAATGTTTCGAATTTGAAAAGCATGCTTACATCATGGGGGAACTAGAAAGGGTTTGCCAAACTTATCTTATAATGCTTTGGTTGATGATTTGATTCTTGTTGAATTTTTAAATGTTTCTAATAAGAAAAGCATGCTTACATCATGGGGGGAACTCAAAGGGATAGAATACAGTAGTGATACATCTTGATTCAAGGTTGGATGAAGTCAGTGGATTAAAATACAGTTGTGAATTTTATTTTATTTTATTATTATTATTTTTTTTTTGAGGAAAAACCTTTTGAATGCATAAAATTTAAAAATAGAATCATTTCTAGGAATATTAATGAAAATGTGTCTTCTAAAACAATGATCAACATCATCTCTAAAACTTTCCTCAGAAATGAAGGTTGATTTCCATTAATAACACTTGCTTGAAAAGTCCATTCTTATTTATCAAATGAATGGTATAATTTTGGAAAGCATGGTGATGAACAAAATAACAATTACTTGGAATTGCCGTTGCAATCTCTGGTGGCTTCCGGATGCATTTTTTGCTGGTCATATGGTTGCAGATCTTCATGAAGACCCAGTTGTGGTGTAGCAGAATTGATTTTAAAAGCTAAACTGGCACCTAGAAAAGGATACTAGTTGCCCAAAAAAAAAAAAATGGTATGATCCAATATACTATGTTAGCAAGCCTAGTATCTAAAGAGAGTCCCTAACACTAAGACCCAATACTAAAGAAAACATAAAACATTAACAATGCTTACTAATTAAGGGAATCTAGGGCCATCAAAGTTCAAAGGTTATGCTAAAATTTATAGTTTCCACTGGTATGAACTTCCACATCTATCATAGATTGAAAAGCAGGCAATGTGGGTTCACACATCATCCAATGGGACAAAATGCTCCCACCACCTAACACCCCGAACAAGTTTTACAATAGAAGCTATTTCACTCTGCATCAATGTAGCAAAGGTGTCGCGCATGTTCAACAAGCCAAATCATGTCATACAAATTCACTAACAGGGAGAATTGAGAATTGACATTTGTATATAGGATGCTTTACCAGAACTCTCTTTCATTGGCTATTGAGATTTCATCGCTCTAGCCATCTCACACAATAAACATTATCATCATACATCATGGTTGTAGCTATCTCTTTCTATTAAATGTTATCATTATTATCATGGAAGGAGACACCTTGAGAAAACTTTCCACCTTTATAAGCTAAATCGATAAACCAACATTTAAATTATGCCATACAAAATCATATGATCATTTCATTGCAATTAAGGAAATAATTTTGCTCATAGTCCATCATCATCATCATCATCTAAGCCTTATCCCAATTTGGAGCATGCTACATGAATCCTGTTCCACCATTCCACTCTATCAAGGACCAGACCTTTATTTAGACAAATCCATGTTAAGTTCAAGGGCATACACTCAGGAACCTGGTCCCTTGTTGGAATAGCAATTTGGAGCAAAACTAATTTCTCCTGCCACTTGGGATTGTCTTCAAGGAACTTTTCAAATGCCAATAGCTTTTGAGGAATCCCTTTAATCATGTCGAGACGGTCTACGCCCAAAATTACCTACCAAATGGAACATCAACCATCACAATCAGAAAAAAAATAGCTTGACATCAAGCAAAATCTATGTTAACAAAGTAAAAGATCCAAACTTTATCCACTCAACATCAAAGAGTAAAGTAATCACTTGCGTATTCAAGGGTTCGACTAATCAGACATTCAAAAGTAAAGCATCATCATCATCTAAGCCTCATCCCAAGTCCCAACTAATCGGGATCGGCTACAAGAATCTTTTTCCGCCATTCCACTCTATCAAGGGTCATAACTTTAGTTAAACCATAGGTCATCGAGTCTTTTCTTACTCCTATTTGGCGCAATTCTTGGTCTCCATTGCACATTCCTCATCTTATTAGTATTGGTGTTGCCCCTAGATTCTTCAAATACATTCATTTCTAATTATATCCATCTTGCCACTCATCCATCTCAATATCCTCATTTCAGCTACACATCGTATAAATATGGTGTTCCTTAACTGCCCAACATTTTGTCCCACAAAGCATGGCTGGTCTTATAGCCCATCCTATAAAATTTCCGGTTCAATTTGAGTGGTATACAATGATCACAATAAGAAAGAAAGATTAGAAAGAAATATATTGTTAACATATGTACACAAAAAGCTGTCATCATCGTCAAAGTTAGAAAAGTCATGACCTGGAAGTAAATAGCTTTAGGCAAACTTTTTAAACCAAAGGAGTTAAAAGTGATGAATCACTCAATTCATTGCATTATTGATTTTTCGTAAACTAAAAAAATAGGAGAAATTATGAAAACCTAATAAAAAGGCCTATAAAAGATAAAATAATAGGACCAGCTATCAACATTATGCATCTTTTGAAAGGCAGCCAGCTATCAACATCATATATCGTGTTAGACATGTATAGTGTATGCGTATGAGAGTATTCAGGATATTTTTCTATTTTTCTTATGTGTAAGGGTGTCTTCAGTCTTTTTCATAGCTTTGTAAAAGGACTGGCACCTGCTCTCTAAAAAAATAAAAAATAAAAAAATATAGCTATCAAAATATGTATGAGACTAAGAAAATAATAGGATTTATTTCAGCATTTGTTCAATCAAAGGGAGCTAAGCTACAGTGCATCAGAAGACATGTAACCATGTATTAATTCAAAATGAAGCAGTTTTGACATGAAATGGGATATATATTTAATACTTCCCAGTTGATGATTTTGAACCAACTTTTGACAACTCAATCTGAAGTAAAAGGAATATCCAAAGTATTCAATGCATGCTAATTCATTAACTCTCTTCAAATTAACTACAATAGAGACAAAAAATCAAAGCCAAAACCTAAAATGTTCTCCAATCAAAATTGATTTAAATTCACTAAATTAAGATGTGATTAAGAAAATACTACCTTTTGGCCTGCAAATCTCTCTGTCAATTCCTTGATGTTATCTTGGACTTGTGGTAGCTCTAGTGCTTGGAGAAACCGATCAGAGTCTATCCCAACTGGAAACTGAAGGATCCAGTCCAAAGAGAAATAAAATAGCAATAAAAATCGTAATAACTAAGGGGCCAGTGAATAATTCAAATGGCACAATTACCAAGGCTCTGTTTGGTAGACACCTAAAAATCAGTTCATGTCATTTTAGTTCACAGTAATTACATGAACTCAGTATGTATTAGAGGCCAAGATCTCTAATACATAATTAATGATAACTAAAATGAGATTAACTCACTTTTAGGCAGCTAGCAAACAGGGCCCAAGTATGCCGCATGTTAACAAAGCAAAAATATGAAAGTAATGAAATCAGGAAAGTGTGAAAAAACTAACAAGACATGCTACAGGATGACAGATCCATATCAGTGAATGAAGTGATACAGAAAATAGTTTAAATTATACCACAGACACCCGAGTTAGCTTTCCTTGATTCTCTACACCTTGGTGTGTGCCCTCAAATCCAAGGATACGGGTGCAAGCACTGACAAAGTGCCTTGCGTAATCGTAAGTGTGGAAGCTGAAAATTTGAATATCCAATAATTGAAAGCATTGAGTCCTGGCAACTATAATAAATGATTCCGTGTTGGAAAAGCAGTTACACAACATAAGTTCAGGCACATTAAACCCAAACAAATCAAACAATTTCACTTCAGAAATGCATTGACAGAGCACCTAAAAAACATCAAATTAATATATTTAAGAAATAAAAATAAAAATGGCACTGCGACACAGATAAAATAAAGTGAAATTTTCAGGATTTTTACTTCAAATCATTACTGAATAAACAAGAAAACATAATGAGGTTCACTTAGAGGTCAAACTACTCATGTTCCTCATGAGGCTAACAACGTAGTGGATAGATTAGCAATGGAGGGAGTTCTTAGGTCAGTGAGTTCAGTGAGTTGTGCTAAGAATCTCCATTGCTCTCTCAGGTTTCTCTTGGTTCATAAATAAAATTTAACATCCAACGAATAAATGGGATATTGGTACTTCTTTTAATGTCACATGTATTCATGTTCCTTTTGATCGCCCAAAAAAAAGTTCCTTGTGAAGCTTAAGGAGGTGATCAACAGATTAGCTAACAGATATGTTACGTCGGCATGTTGTATTGAACAATTTATTTGAATGCCTAAAAAATAAATGAGAGGAATTTCAGTTGTGTAAAGAGAAACCAAGATGGATCCAGCATCACAGCAAATGATATTGTTATTTTGCATTACTTATTAGCAAAAAAGTTGGGGTTAAATAATTCATGGTCCCAAAAGGCAGAGTAAAACAAACGTCTTGAAAAAATGGAGTTGTTAATGAGGAAAAAAAAAAACAACTTTCAATCAGAGTGGGCTAAAACAATAAATATACGAAATAGAATTCCCTACCAAAAAAAAAGAAAAAAAAAAATGACCAAATTTATATGTGTTGTATTTATGTGTGGATTTTGCTTAGTTCAACATAGCCCACCAACTGTATTTTTTCTGCAAGGGATTTTGGACAAAAATACCCTTTATATAAAGAAAAACAAGCATAAAAAGTGTGATGTAATTGGTAGTTCTAAAAATTCACAAGGGCCTTTTCATAAATAATGTCAATGAGAGTGACAAAGAGCTCTTGACTCTAAAGAAGAATATTCTGATTTGTCTGTGAAGAAAAAGATAGGCTTGATCTTCTCAAGATTGATTACAAAAGGAAAGTCAAAGAGAAGAAAATTATATGGCGTCAAAGATTGCACACCGTTCTAGCTAAAGGGATAAGAACACTAAATTCCTCCATGGTATTGCAAATGCTATGAGGAGAAAATTGAACCCATAGACTTGTGGTGGATGGATGCAGAATGGAGGAAAAAGAGGGCCAACTGTAAAGGTCAAGCGACTTATACTCTAACCTTCTTAAAAATGAGAGTTGGATCTGGCCATCCCTTGATAATTTGTAGTTTGATCATATTTCCGAGGAAGAATTGATGAGGACATCCGCGCGCCATCCGTTTGAGTGTACACGAGGAGGAGGCGAGCACCGGTGTCCTTATGGTTGGATGACCCGTACATGGGGCATGCATCTTGGAGAGCATCTCCTGAGGAGCATCGGGCCATTAATCTTCAACGACATATCACTCTAACCGTTGGATCGCAATCGGGGCGATCATCACCATTGGATCGTGATCGTGACTGCTTGTGGGGCTGATGGATGATACATAAGCCATTCGATGGCATAGGATTATCTTAGGATTTATTTTATAGTTTGATTTATGTTTTAGACCATTTATGAGAGATGTATTATGTTTTTCTCTTATAATAGGGGCAATTTAGTGAAAGTATATTATGGGGGGGGGGGGGGTTGGATTATTTTCTTCAAAAAAACTCTATTGTTTTCTCTCTTCAAGCGATTTGGAAAGAAGATCGGTGCAAAGCCCTTCTTCAATCACAAAAGTGCGAAGCTTCCCACTATCAACTGTAGTTCATCTTCTCCATCCAAGGTACTCCTTTAATCTTTTCATCTTCTTCCATTCCAAAACCTCCAAAACCCTTCTAGAAACCTTCCCCATTCTTCCCCTTAACCTTTTTCCATCTAAACCCCATCTTTGAGAACCCAAAACCTAGCCTCCAAGCCTCACACGTGTGACCATATGGCCACACGTGTGAAACCCTAGGCTGGTCCGTACAGTTTCCCTCTTCCTCATTTGATTCCCTTTTTCTATCACACCAAAACCCCTTTACCCCTTACCCTAAACCCTAATCCTAACCATAGATTCCCTAATTTCAAATTTTCCCCAAATCCCCCAAACGTTAAATTCATAATTTCCCTAATTAACCTAAAATCCCTAACATCCTACCACCCAAAACCCTAATTCCCTTCAATTAAGACCTAAAGCCATAAAACCCTTTAACCAATCAAGCCAATTAAACCCAAATTTGGCCATTTCCCCAAATTCTCTAAACCCTAGGTTTACCTACATCCTAATTGAACAAGCCCCAAGTAGTATTATGTCTTCTTTTTAAAATAAACTTGTTCCTATGTTATTTGGATGTTTTTACATCCAGTAGATCCTTGTTTCATGCATTTAATGCTCATGCAGGGCGTTGCTTGTTAATTTTGGCCTAGACTATTCGTAATTTCTTATTGGAATCTTAAGATGTTTGATGATTTTGGCATGTTTTGTGATTTTGATTAATTAATTTAATTTGTTGAATGATCTCACCTCAATATTTAGTCCCATGCATTGGTCTTGCATCATCATCTTGGTTGGAGAGCCCTATTGAGGAAAAGGAGGTCAAGCAAGTTGTTTATTTGTTTTTATCTCGGGTGTGACAAAGTCCCTAGTCCAAATGGATTTTCAATCTAGTTTTTCAAAGTCTTCTGGGAGGTGAAAGGGGCCTCCATCACTCTTATCCCTAAAAAATAAGGTGCTAAGGAACTCAAAAGATTTTAGCCCCATAAACTTATCGATAAACCATATAAGGCATGAGAAGGTGCTTGGGGAGATCATCTCCAAGTCTCAAGGGGCGTTCTTGTTTGCATTGTGTGCCATGAAAAGCCAATATTGACCATGACCAATGATCTTAATGACCACCTATGTTTGGCATATGCATTGGATGCCATAATTAATGTGTGGTAAAGTACATTAGCCATGACTTTATGGGTTAAGAGGGATTCCTCCAGTTGTCCCAGGGGAAGGTGAGTTTGGACACAATGGCCACTGTCCAAGGGAGAGTTGTGTGACATCAATCTCAATACCTTGAGTGTCCATGAGCATGGTGGTGGGATTGGGCAACCCATTGGGGTGTGTTTGGATTGACGCATTACATTGGCTTAAATTGTAATATTATAATGATTACACTAACCAGTATTTGTCTCCCAATACCATGGAATTTTGACCAACCAAACCAGTGTTTGGATAGCAACTGCTAAGAGTGGGAAAACCTGTATTGCGGCTAATACATTGTTTGGTTGGGATGGTATTCAGCCACAAATACCACATATTAGTTATTGTGCTCTACACCTATATATCAGCAGCATGTCAAAATTGAATAAATTAGAGTACGGTTTCCCATGATGTTGCAGTGCCGGTATGCTAAAAGGTTGTGGTTCACTGACCATGGAAGACAAGTTTCATCACTTTGTTCAATTAGGTCACAGTAAATTTCTTGTTCGTTCATTGCTGAAAAGAGAATCAAGGAAGTGTCCTATAGTTTTTTTCTTTTTTATTTTTCATCTTGTCCTAGTTTCTTCCTTGTTTCCATATGATGAAGGCCATTCTCCTACATTACTACAATACAATAGTTTGTAAGCTTGTGCAACAAATGTGTGCCTTAAATGATACAGATAACCTCATAGAAACTCAAATAATTAATCCAAAAATGAATACTAGTCCAAATAAAGCTGACACTACACATGGTTTTACTGGGTTGATATCTAACAGGAAATCAAAATGCCTGAATTTTCTTGGTTATTGGACTGAAACTTCCGAAGCTCATACTTTGCATCCAACTATAGGATTTTGATAAATCACAGATGTAAAACTTCCTGAAAGATGTTTGGCAAATAAGAATGCACAATCTGGCCCACAAAACTAATCAAGGCAGCTCTTTTGAACCTTCCCTTATACTTTGTTCCCCGCAAAGTGTAGTTCAGCTTTGTGTGTTCTTCTACAAATCTTCCTGTAATTTGTCTCTCAACAACATTGTTTGCATCGGTTTGGGAAGTACAAACCGAATCCCAAGCACAAAAAACTTTTGCACCATTTAAAATGCTCTCAAGCATATCAGTTACAAAAGAATAAGCTGCGAGTAGCAACTAGTGTGATCTCTTTGACTTCTGTATTTTCATTTGAGTGGTGTAGACACAGCATTCTCTCAAGGTACATACGAAAAGTAACATAATAATTTGGTTTGACATTCCTATTCATATTGATACACATATCCACATGTTTTTGCTCATTTGAAGTTTTCAGCAAACATTTATTTCATGTATACGGTAGCATTTAGGCTGAAAGGAGTAATACGGGTTGCCATTGCTAGCTTCTGGGCTTCCTATGTGTACCAGGACATATATGCCTAAAGATCAGGACATGTGTTGTGGCAAGCTATTCAAAACAATGGTAAGAAATACAGAGGTATTACCCAACCAAATCAGCTGCAAGAACTGAAATCAGCAACTCTGACCGAGACGGCAGCATCCTGTGGACCTCAGAAGAAGGAAAGGGTGTGTGGAGGAACCATCCAACTTTCATTTTGCTGTTATATTCCTTCAGGAATTTTGGAAGAAACATGAGATGGTAATCATGGCACCAAACAACATCCCCATCTTCATAATGCCTGGCCACCATATCAGCAAACATTTGGTTCGCCTTTTTATATGCATCAAACTGAGGCTGGAGACTGTGGGTCGTTGCAGGCCTACAATCTTCATGTGGAAGCCCAAGGTAATTGAAAAGACGCCACAAGATATTGTTACAATAGCCATCGTAGTACAGATTAACTGTCTCCTTATCAAGGAAGATCGGAACGCATTTCTGTTTGCAATGAGTGAAACACACTTCAGAAGGCAATCCAAGACCAGAAATGTTAACATTGACTCTTCACAGAGGAAAATCTATGTCAACCCATAAAACTAATGTATCAAACTCTTAATGCTAGATCAAAAGGGAAACAGCCAATATATTTATAAATTCAAGGCCAAAGACAAGTTAATAATGAAAATTACATCTCACAAACCTTTTCTGCTAGTGCTTTGGTAAGTGATCGCTGCCCAATTTCATCTGGTACATATAGACCAGCCCATCCAATCCATTTTGCCTCAAGCTCCTTCACACCTTTGACAAAATGTGAGAAAAGTGAAGTGATGCTCTGTCTTATCCCATTATGTAAAAAGGTATATATGCCAAAATATGAACACACATTTAGACGACAAACTCCAAGCTTCATATTTATGAGTCTATATTATTAAAAAAAAAAATTAAAAAAAAATAATAATAAAATAAAAACTTGAATTATCATCTTTCCATATGGAAAACTAGAAAAGCAGTATGGAAATCATAATTCATAAATTACATTTGCGACTACAACTATTTTCATGAAAGATGATTGGCAAATAAGAATGCACAATCTGAGCCAGAAAGAATACAGAATCTCCTGACATGGCAAAGTATTAGAGCACAGAAATCTGGATTGTTCAGTTAAATTTTATTTTTTTTAAAAAAAGAGAGATATGAGAAATTTTATGGGTTATCCAACAAGCGTTACTGAGTGGAACAGAACCGTTGAATAAAGAGTTTATTTTCCACTTACCAAGAAGAGCATTTACTAGACCCCCAGAACAAGTCTCTAGTGACCAAGAATCATCACCATTCCTAACAGCAGAGAATGGAAGCCTGTTAATCACCATCAATATTCGCTGTTTTAAAGGCCTTGTGTCTTTGTTTTTGCGTCCCATGGTGAGTGTGCTGGCTACTTTAGTTGCTTCTGTAACTTCTTCCTTGTGGAGAACTCCCCAGTTATTACCCTCTCTTAAATTCAATTCATGCTCAGAGAAGTCCTATCAGATCTCCTTAACACCCTTCTCTCTACAAGCAAAGAAAAAGTTCAGATACTCAGAAAACAAAAGATAATTAAAAACATGTATGCATGCTAAAATTACTAGAATCTCTTTTTGGTAACTACTAGAAGCTCTTACTGCTTTCTATTAAACCATTCAGCTTCAGGGAGCAAACACAATTTGTTTTTATATTTACCAAACTAAAGAAAAGATGAGCATTTCTAATTTTCTACCCCCAAATCAAACTAATCCAGTTATGTGAAGCCAAATATGTGAAACTGCCCTTAGTACACATAAGCAATGAATCAGACTTGCAGGAACTTAGTGACTGTGTGGTGACGCGTCATACACTGATCTGAACATCTTCAATCATCCCAGTATTTGTTAACCCCACTATCAAATCACACACACACACAAAAAAAAAAAAAAATAATAATAATAATAATAATAATAATAAATAAATCCCATTTCTAATACTTTTAGCTAACCAACAATGAGGTCTTTCTTTTTCTTTTTCTTTTTTAATACGTTGACTAACTAATGGTGAGTTACTGCCATTAAATCGTGAAAACCTCTCGAGGGAACAGGAAAAGGAAACGAGCTTCAGAAGAATTCCTTTAGAAAAGAATATTAATCAAAACAATAAAATTTCGTAAGTGGCAACTTTATCATCATGTAGAGTAGATGGAGTTTTGCATCAGCAAGGAGATTCAATTTTCTTCATTCAAGTGCTCATAGGAAAATGGAAGTTGATGTGGTAATTTAGAGATGGTAAATTATTATAACAATGGAGAAAGAAACAAGGCCTTGAGCGATTTTTTTACCATATTAAAGCTAAGCATACAGGCGGGCATTCATAGTTCTGCTCACTTGCAGTTCCTTTAAATCAAGACAATGCGTATGACAGCAAATAAACATTCATTCACAGACAGATAATAACTAGTCAAAAGCTTGTGCTGGAAAATGATTCTTTCCCTGCCTCCCAAAATGGAAGCATCAAGAACCAATCAAGATCTTCTGATAAACACTTCAATTTAATCAGATCATATAAAACAAATCCATCATAGAATAACAGCCATGTGATACAGATCAGAAATCCTTTTCAAGCGACATGCAAGGCAATTCTAGCTCACGATCAAAATCTACCACTAGATTTCACATCAATCTATTATATGCACACTGGGGTAGTCGATATCATATCACACTCATCAAACATCACCAATCTCTCAAAATCCAGAAAGAAAGAGTGAACTAAACCATACAATGCAGAATAAACACCTCCAATCTCTCTGATTCCAACAAAATCAAAAGTGAAATCACAATCCGTGAGAAATGCATGACAAAATCCTAGCTCACTGGCCAGATCCAAGTTAATTTCAACCAATCTCAACAGTAATTCAATCAATGCTAATAATCTGACATCATGATCCTAATCAAACAGCCTATAGCTGAAAAAGAAGAAGAGACCCTATCAGATAATCATGTTCTTGATTTCTTTAACCAAGAACAGCAATCTTCCAAAAATCTTGAATGGAAATAATAGCCATGTGATACAGATCAGAAATCCTTTTCAAGCGACACGCAAGGCAATTCCAGCTCACAATCAAAATCTACCACTAGATTTCACATCAATCTATTATATGCACACTGGGGTAGTCAATATCATATCACACTCATCGAACATCACCAATCTCTCAAAATCCAGAAAGAAAGAGTGAACTAAACCATACAATGCAGAATAAACACCACCAATCTCTCTGATTCCAACAAAATCAAAAGTGAAATCACAATCCGTGAGAAATGCATGACAAAATCCTAGCTCACTGGCCAGATCCAAGTTAATTTCAACCAATCTCAACTGTAATTCAATCAATGCTAATAATCTGACATCGTGATCCTAATCAAACAGCCTATAGCTGAAAAAGAAGAAGAGACCCTATCAGATAATCATGTTCTTGATTTCTTTAACCAAGAACAGCAATCTTCCAAAAATCTTGAATGGAAATAATAGCCATGTGATATAGATCAGAAATCCTTTTCAAGTGACACGCAAGGCAATTCTAGCTCACAATCAAAATCTACCACTAGATTTCACATCAATGTATTATATGCACACTGGGGTAGTCAATATCATATCACACTCATCGAACATCACCTATCTCTCAAAATCCAGAAAGAAAGAGTGAACTAAATCATACAATGCAGAATAAACACCACCAATCTCTCTGATTCCAACAAAATCAAAAGTGAATTCACAATCCGTGAGAAATGCATGACAAAATCCTAGCTCACTGGCCAGATCCAAGTTAATTTCAACCGATCTCAACTGTAATTCAATCAATGCTAATAATCTGACATCGTGATCCTAATCAAACAGCCTATAGCTGAAAAAGAAGAAGAGACCCTATCAGATAATCATGTTCTTGATTTCTTTAACCAAGAACAGCAATCTTCCAGAAATCTTGAATGGAATCGAGAACATTTTCGATTTCAAAAGAAATTCAATCAAAACAAGAACCAAAAAAATAAAATTAAATTAATTCTACTTGTAGTAGGGGCAATGCAATGCGAACCTTTCAGAATTGAAAGTTCTGAACTGCGTTTTCAAGTACTTCTTCGGTTGCTTTTCTTTCTGCAAGTTAAGGAGATGAATGAGAGAGTATACGCCGAGAGAGAGAGAGAGAGAGAGAGAGAGAGAGAGAGAGAGAGAGAGAGAGAGAGAGAGAGAGAGAGAGAGTCGCTTACCTCTTGCCTGGAGAAGGAGAGATAGCGAGCGGTTTTGGCAGACTGTCCCGCCAAGCTCGCCTTTTATAGGGTTGCTTTGCTTCGGGCTCCGCCCGGTTATTTGGAGGGAATTCGTTCCGCATGCTTTCAGTTTAAAAAAGGCGGAAATAACAGAATACCGAAACCCGATACCGAATCTTTTTTATTTGACTAAATTGCCCCTTGTAACGGCCTACAATTATCTCAAGATTATTCAAAACCTGAGACCAAAATTTTTTATTTGACGAAATTACCCCTTGTAACCGCCTACAGTTGTCTCAAGATTCTCCATTCGGAGAGTTGGCGCGGCGTTTTGTGCCAAGAGCTTGAGGGCATTTCTATAATGTTCGGTATGCGTACGTAAGCGTACGGTATGCGGGGCGAATACGTTTCGGAAGACGGAAATACTGTATGTCAGAGCAAAAGCAAGATCGTGGGACATGGGAAATAACTACGAGTCTGCCCTTTTGGAAGATGCAAAATCGTGGCCCCGGGGCAGCAAATGGAAATGGGAAGACAATCCGTCGTGGAAGAGGCTTGAGCGATGTATTTGCCCTCTCCTTTTGCCAATAGAACTGTTAGAACTAGTAAACGTGGGGAGCAATGTGCATGCGATCCAACCCATCCATCGGGTGCGTTGCTTCATTTTCACCCTTTTTTTTTTTCTGGAAACCAGTCTGGTTAAGAGCTCAGGTGGGCCACACCGTAGGAAAGACTTGGAATGGGACACCCAGCATTCGGAACGGATTGGCTACTCCCCCGACACCAGCCAATGGCTGCTGGTCGGTGCTCTGTGGGCCCCACCATGATGTATATGCTTCATCCATGCTGTCAATATTTTTTTACAGATCACTTTAGGGTATGAAACCAAAAATGAGTTACATCCCAGTCTCAAGTGGACCACATGACAGGAAACAGTTTTGAATGAGCGTCGACCATTAAAAACATTTTGGGGGCCATAAAAGCTTTGTATCAAGCTGATTTTTGTTTCTTCCCTTCATCTGAACCTGTATGACCTAATCAACATATTTGATATCAAATAAACAGTACAGTGGGCCTTAGGAGGATTTTAATGGTGGATATTCAATCACTATTGTTTTCATGTGTTGTGGACCACCTGAGATTTATATAACTCTAATTTTTGGTACCCATAACTAAAATGATCTTTAAAAATGGATGAACGGAATGGATGAAACACATACATTATGGTAGGGTCCACAGAGCACCGACCACCAGCCACGGGGCTGGTGGCAGGGGGAGTAGCCAATCCGTTTCCCCAGCATTAGCTGTGTGGGGTCCACCATAGACTATTTCTGTCATCCCGCCCATTCAGATGACACGAATCGCGAGGATAAATTGATGATCGAAATATCATCATTTGGATCAGTCAGCTAATCGTTGGTTTCCCACAGGAATTTAGAAGTTTTACACATAAGTTTACACTCTCTCCTATGAGGCCCACCTGAGTTTCGGATCAGTGTGATGTTCAGCATGAAGACTAGATACTAGGTGGCGCACCTGATGGACGGTGGGGATCTCATCCATATAAAGTAGTTCACCCCGTAGAAGTTGTACGCACGCCCCTGCCTGACTATGCGCAGTCACGCCAAAGTTTTCTTTACCGATAGGAAGTTATCATCTTTAAGCCTATGTGGGGCCATTGTACAGGGTCCAAACCGTTGATACGACGGACCCCATCTTCCATCATCCATACCATAAAGGGTCCTAGATTAGAACATCCTAGACGGGGTGCATCCATCGTTGTTAGTTTGGCAGTACATCAATAGAAAGTAGTTCCAGTTTTGAGTCCGAAGTATATGAATGGCTGTGGCATTTTCTTTCTCATCTTTCTTTGGAGCGGATTAGATGAGACCCCAGCCTCACCCAAGACGGTGCGGCCCTTACCGTGGGACCTACTTTAATGTATATACTCTGTATCCATCTGTTTTTCATCTCATTTTAGGGCAGCATCCTGGAAATGAAGAAGATCCAGATCTCAGGTGGACTATACTCCTTGAAACAGTGGTGATTGAACACCCTACCATTAAAAACTTATTAGGGTGCAACTCAAATGTTTAGTAGTGTTTATTTTTCATTCAATCCTTTGATAAGGTCACGTAAGCTTGGGTTCCTTGATGTTGCTCGGGTGGTAGACTATCAGGAGTTTCAACACCCTATCAAGGGTTCGAGTATCCATAGGTGTTGAAAGCCCGCTATGGTGTGAGTGTGTGGGGGTGTGTGTGCGTGTGTTAAAAAAATAATAAATAAATAAAAGGTCACATAAGCTTGGATAAAGGGAAAAAATAAATATCAGCTTGATCCAAAACTGTTGTGGCCCACTAATGGTCAATTACCACTATTTCCTATGGTATGGTCTTGCCTAATTATTGAATTTGCTTCATATATGAGATAATGTCCTAAAATAATCTGGAAAAACTGATGGACCGTGCGTGAATACAGAAGACATACATCTCCCCACAGTAGGGGGTACAGTCTTGGGTGAGCCCGGGTTCTCACCTAATCTGCTCCCATCTTTCTTTTACCGCGTATTGGGAACGTGGAAATATGATGTAACCATGTTATTGTATTTGATACTGATGGAACTTTAATTGCTTCCTTCTTCACACATTAATGGCTAGCCTAGCTTCTGGTTTTACTGAAAAAGTAAAATGATGCTCTGGCAAAGTGTGATGGATGATATGCATGTAGTTAGAAAGGGCATAATTCAAATTTAACTATCCAAATTATGGTTCTCAGCTGATTTGATTATCTGACTATCAAAGTTAAATACGAAAAATATTGGATGGTCCTATTTCAACCAAGAAGCATCCACAAATCAGAGATTTTTTGCACCAACCTGATTTTGGGTTCCTAAGCTTAGTTTAATTTGGGTTAGCATATGGCACGCGTATAATTTTAAGTGCTCGTGTATCAAGCACAATGCGCTTCCCTTCCCGAAAGAAAAGTTCATAATTTTGCCATCGGAGGTCTTTTACCGCAGGGCCATCCAAGCTGCTGAGGTCCACTACCAGAAGATTCGACCACTGAATCAGTGCCGCCTGCTTGTACAAACTGAAAAAACCAAGTGATTTTAGCCAAAAGGCCAAGTGATGTTATTAGGAGAGATACAGTGGAACCACAAGAACCATTGGTAGAGCCATTTCTCCATGAGACAAGTGGTATTGATATACCACACTCTGACAATTAAAGCTTTTGGAGTAAATGGTTGTCTGACATGATATCAGAGTGGAAGATCCTATGTTCGAATTTCGAGAGCAGCAAATATACCTCCCTAATATATTATTCTCCCACGGGGGTCAGGAAAATCAAGTCCTACCAGATTTTCGGGTGCTGCAAAATGCCTTATCACGCAGATTTCAAATGTGATTTGGGCATGTGGTCATGCACATGAATTCCTACCAGCCTATTTGTTTTTCAATTTATACTATAAATGCATCATAAATATATAAGTAATGACGACTTCTCACCAGAGAGGGATATAGCCGGTTAATTACACCTCAAAAACTGTGGCGTAAATATGTCGAAATTAGATCAGGATTGTGCCTATAAAATCAGTGGGGCCCACTATTATGTATGTGCTTGATTCATCCCACCCATCCACTTTACTTAATGAGGCAGATCTAAAGCTCAAGTAGACCACACCACAGGAAATATGGGGAGATAATGACGTCCACAAATAAAAGATGAGATGAGCTAGGATCCAAAGGAATTTATATTTGTCATCCAACCTATCTGTAAGGTCACAAATGAAGGCAGCCTAAAAAATTACTGATTGTGGTTTCAAAGTTCAAGCCAGCGGCTTATTCTATTGTCAAATGACTTGATAGACTCCTTCTAGTAGACCATGTTTATTCCATATTTAGAAATTCATGTATTGCATATACTAGGAAATGTACTAGATGTACTAGAGATCAGGAAATTGTGCTGGCTATCATCTTAGACGATCCGTGCATACTTCCTCATGCGTGCTGCAGCTTTCTTGTTTGAACGGACGTAGATTGCCTGCCACAGGTCTTGTAGGAAGTTCCTGCACTCGAAAGCTAGGTGGGGCCAAGCGTGATGTTTTTGAGAAATCGACCCCGTTCATCCATTTTGAAAGCTCATTTTAAAATAAGAGAGAAAAAATGAGGTGGGTCTGAAACTCAAGTGGGCCATACAAGAGGAAACAGTGGCAAAAGAAATGCATACTGTTGAAACATTCATAGGATCCACCTTAATTTTTATATGCCATCCAAACAGTTCATAAGGTCATTCCCACTCGGATGAACTAAAAACATAAGAATACTTAGCCTCACACAAAACTTTTGTATCCCCACGAATGTTTCAACGGTGGTCATTCAATCCCCACCATTTCCTCTCGTGTGGCCAACTTGAGTTTTGGATCCGCCTCATTTATTTTTTCCTTGTATTAAAATGAGCTGAAAAAAAATAAATGGATGAAGTGGACTTCTCACAAACTTCATGGTGGGTCCCACCTAGCTTCCAGGTGCAGTAACTTCCTGCAACAGCCTATCCCAGGCAATCCCCATCCAACTTCCATCATATCCTTTGTATAATCGAAGGATTAAAATGTTCAGCTGAAAGTTTTCGTTTGGGCGTCCCCAACCTAAAGGAAATCCCTGTAACCCAAAACATTTTGGGTCATTGAGATAATCCATTTCCTACAACTAAAGTCCCAACATATCATATTGTAACTTGCGAGTGTACTTTAGTAAACCTTGATTCACCCATGCATCCCAATAATGTAGATTATGCATGCTAGGCTATGGCACGTGCATGGAGAGAGAGAGAGAGAGAGAGAGAGAGAGAGAGAGAGAGAGAGAGAGAGTAGCTACATGCACATGGAAAGACGGGACCCACGCCCACTCTTATCCATTTTTGTGGATAATGGAGTTTTAGAACTCTCTCATTTTTGGGTTGGCGCGTCCTAACATCAAATATAAATAGCATATCACATGGTTAAGATAGTGGTCCCACACAACCTTTGCTGTACACAAATGCAGAGAAGAGACATGCACTTGCTACTAGCATGAAGAATGAGCAGTAGAGGATTGGGTAAAATCCCAGCCATCGACTTATAGGGAAGCAGACACTTAAAATTTCATAAATATATACCCCTGACTTGTATTGACAGTTTTATTTACTGTCCTATATAGAATCTCAAAGGTTATGACTTTTCTAAAGCTATAGGCAAAAATGTCCATTTGCTACCCACGCAATATATGGTAGAGATTAAAAGTCAGGTCAATACAGTCATCAGGTGGGCTGCATTTGTGTAAACCGAATGAACTGTTAAGAGAAAATGTACAATAATCAAATTATTTGCACGTGTTTGCCCATTTAATTATTGTATATATGTCTGATTTTTTATGCATATAATTTACAGAGCCGAGGCTAGCCAGAAGAGTCAATAAGATCTTACACGTACGACTCATTTCCACGCGTGAGGCAACACGTGCTTTCGTCCACCTCACCTTCCTTGTATTTTGAAATGAGAGGAGTTATTCGAAGGCACTCAAAAAGCATAAATCCTGCACAATAAGTAAACAAGCAAGATTTTAAGATTTAACATGGATAGTTCATTATCACAAGATCTTAAGCTCTGATTAACAGACATTGTTTGTTGAATATGGGACCATTAACTGTTTTCAATTACAACTGCCAATTAAATGTCCACTGATCTTCTAGTTAGGAAACAAGATCAGTTTAACTTTAGACTTTCTGATCTAAACAAGCATTGGTTGTTTGACGGTTTGAGTTGTTAATTTTATGTTTAATAAACAATTCCTTAATGCATGACGTAGCAACCAACACTTTTTTTTTTTTTTTTTTCCAAAGTATCTAACTTAATCTTCTTAACGTTGGTCTTATCACCCGAGGTTTTGTTAAAGGTGTTGGTATGAAGATCCTCCAGGCAAATTCTCTTATTATTTAATTGGACTTCTTTAATTTGATTTTATACCATATTAGAGTATATTAGATAGATTTGGGTAATATTCATGAATTATGTTATTTATAAGTTGTTAGAGTATATTAGGTAGATTTGGGTAATGTTCATGAATTAGTTTATGTCCATATATTATTTACGTGTATTTGGAGAAATGATATAAGTCACAACTTTTCACAATGTAGTCGCTTTGGTTTAACATTGAATTAGAGCCATTTGATATGAGCTATTAATCTGGCAGATTTCAATGACTTGATCGTTATTTGTGGAGTCTTGATATCAACTAGAACTCTGTCCAGATTTATCCGTCTGCAATCCATCTAAAGAGATCATAACAGATAGGCATCTAATAAATGCGAAAATAACTTAATTCATGAATATCAACCAAATCTATCTAATATACTTTAACACAAGGACATAATGTGTTTTGGCATAGCCCCAATGATCTTGTTGCAAATTGGGAATATGTATTTTTATAAAAAAGGATCCATGTGGTTAGGGATACATACCGACAAGATTAAGTTTAATTTGATTTTGGTTGCCCCATGTTCTTCATGTCGGATTCCCCGTGCCAAAGTAGTGCTTTCTTATGCATAGACAAATAAGGCTCATTTGAAATCACATAAGTTAGAAAGGAAAAAGTAGTGATGATTTCTACCATCATACGAAAATGGTGGACTCCAAAAGTTACAACTCTACTTGATTTGCAAGGAAAAATCATGCTCAATTACATATTTATTAGATAATTTTTACCTCATTTCTTGCATAAAGATATGTGAAAAAGCTTAATAATAACAAGGTGGAATCTACTTTAACATAGAAATCAAATAGCATGAAAAATGTCAAACAAGTCAAATTATTTTCTTGTCTCATAAATCATTTCTCAAAGGTCCTTGGTGTCTTTTAAGTTTTTGTTTTTTAATTATTATTATACAGGCACTACCATTTCCATTGTTGCGAGGAAGGGCAATCTGGAAAGGTTTGGTTACCTCCGGTTGGGTGGGGATTCTACTAAATTGAGATTAAGACTAATCCTAATTTGGCTCATATGTTGATTGGATATGCTTGAGTTTTATGCCGCCATCATATTATCATGGTGCGACTCAATCAATGCATGATGCTTGAGGGAAACCACACAACACGACACGGAAACAGCTGAATATCAATTCTTAAGAGGAATGGAGAATCACCAAGTTGGACGCTGACGGAATGGTTAGGATCACATATCAATTCGTAAGAATCTCAATTCGTAAGAATCTCTCTCTCTCTCTCTCTCTCTCTCTCTCTCTCTCTCTCTCTCTCTCTCTCTCTCTCTCTCTCTCTCTCTCTCTCTCTCTCTCTCTCTCTCTTCTTCCTTTATTTTATTGACGCAGGGAGGGATGTGATGAGGTCGATCACCGTCTTCCTTAGGAAATAATTACTCCGAATCCACGGAGCTCTCTAGATTCCTCACAGAGCTTCTTCGAATCGACGTCGGATAAAATAGAAATAATTTTTAATAAATTCAAAAATAAATTGATTGATGATATAAAAATAAAATAAAATTACAATCCTTAAAATAATGAGCTCAAACTTAAGAGGGAGTTTTGAACTCAAACACCTTAAAAATGTGACTTACTATAAATAATAAACTTAATATTTATAGACGATTTCCATTCCTACTAGACTTCATGGTTTTTGGCCAAAAATGACAAGTATCCAATTTGGCCTAATCATGTTGTTCTCTTGATTTTTCTAAAATATTTTTATGTTGGGTAAGGCTCCTATAGCTCAAAACTCAAAGTATCAAAAGTTATATTCAACCCAAGACTTATTATTTATAGTAAAAATGAAAATAAAAGGGCTTTTCATGATGGTGAATATGATGGAATCTTGTAAATCCGGCATGGGCAACCCGGCCTAGTAGGTTGGTTGGCTAAAGTAGCTTCTCCTACCCCAAAATCATACATGATATATCAAAAAACTCATCTCAATTTGTGAAATACAACTGTTTTAAAGTTATACAAGTTCGAATCATTTCTACCTTTGATCGGGCTTTCTCTGATCCATCTTTGTCACGAAAGTGTCTGTGACCCATTCTATATCACTTATGCAAACAACCACACCCCCAAACACTCACACACCCACCCACTCATAACACATGGGCACTCCATCCATGGTCTTAGTGTTGAAACAAAGTCTGTCTATTACAGGCACGGAGCTTACGCTAATAAACTGCACATATGGGCATCTTAAGCAAATCCTATTCAACAAACAAATGACCATTATCCTTAGAAAAAAATATCAATAATCAGAGATTAGGATTATTTAAACCGTCTAAATTTGGGACAATCCCCTGTCCACAGTGGGTCCGGAAATTTGTACACAGACAATCAGAGCTTAGGGCACGCCACTTGTACAATTTCTGGGTGCCTGCGTACAAACCACACACTGCGAGAGTATCAAAAGACTCCATGTATCCAATCCCAACTCATTCCTTCTCTCCTAAGTTTTCCACAAAAACACAGGGTACACGCGCTCGGTACCTATCAGGAGTACTTCCACTAACGTGGGAGCAACGAATTATAGGGCATGAAATCCTCGCCGTCCATCACGTGGATGGATTGGATGGCATATAAACACTATAGTAGGATCTACACAAAATTAAGGGCATATTTTATGTGGTTTGGCCTACCTAAATTCTAGATAGTCGTGATTTTATGTTCAATGGTTAAATTAGGGCATTGTACCTGATATTTTTGTTTTCCTTTATTCCGCGTTACCTTATCAACAAGTTGGGTGTCAAATAAACATTACGACGTGTATTAGGAAATTTTCAACGGTGGACGTTCAATCACCACTGTTTCCTGTGAAGTGGTCCACCTGCAATTTGGACGTGCTTCATTTTTGGGCATGAGTTGAAAAAACGGATGGACGGTGTAGATATAAAACACATGCATCACAGTGGGCCCCACCAGTCACGGATCCACCGAATCCGCGTTTCCACTTTCCACTACCGTCTCAAAATCTCGGCTTGCGACTACTTCATCCTATCATTCGCCCCAAAACATTTCCTCCCATCAATCTTTATTCCGAGCCGTCCGATCGAAATGGCCACCAAACGAGTCTCCCCCCTCTGTAAGATATCTCCTCCGCTTCTTCTACTCTCACTTCTGCTTCTACCCTCACCCCTACCAGCGGAAGCAGTCCGAGTCGGGCAATGGCGAACCCTGTTATCTCTCTCTCATTCGCTCATGCAGCGAGTGGCAAACGCTCGTGCTTCGCGAGGGGATTTATCGGGGGCGGACAGAGCGAGGAAGATTGCCGAGAAGCTCGAAGGAGGGTTCGGGTTTTGGAGAGGGGTTTGGTCGATGGGGTGGGATTACGCGAGGAATTACGCGTGGCAGGATATCGTATCGGATTGGCCGCCCACCGAAATGCTTGGTGCCGTTTCGGATATGAACGAGCTTTTGAGGGCTCTGAGTGAGTTGACTCGGATGGAATCGGACAGGGATCGTGGGAGTTGGGTGCTGCGGAATTACCAGAGGGTTTTGGGGATTTCGAAATCGCTCTTGAGAAGGTTCCTCGTCGTGTTCTCCCGATCGGTAGGTGCTTTAAACCTCGTGGCTTATTTTAGATATCACATGGCTAATTTCGCTAGCATGCGCCGTGGAATTGGAAAACGCTTACCTACCTCGCGTGGTTACCTAACGTGGGGGAAACGACTTTACCTGCATGAAATCCACCCCGTCCAACAGGTGTATCATCACTTATTTAGCATTGATCCCAAAACTCTGGCTGATTTAACACTCAGGTGGGCCACACCATAAAATTATACCTAAAAACTTTTAAATTCACGTCGTATGGCCCACCTATTTTTGGAATACTACGATTTTTGGGTATATCTTTCATCCTGGCGAGGCACATCAGATGAATGGATCGGATGGCATATAAACACCAATGTGGGCCCTCTACAAAAACTAATGGTGGGCGATCCATCCCAACTTTTTCCTAGGGCGCGGACTACCTGTATTTTGGATGGTTAGGATTTTGCGGTTCCAAGGTGAAGACGAGGCATCCTACCTGATGGACGGGTTGGATCCCATGAAAGTTCCACCTACCTGGCTCTCCATGTGCGAGGTACGCGAGCACAGTTCTAAGGTAGCATGTGGACTCACTTTGGAATTGGTTGAAGGGATGGCTACTGTCAACGGGCCGATCCAAGGTCTGTTCAAATCAGGCCCGCAAAGTAAAACCCTAGTCCTGAACACGGCCCATGATTATGCCTGGCCTGGGCCCGAGTCCAATCAATTAATTGGCTAATATTTTATGCCCAGGTCTGACCCTTGGGCCTAGTATGCCTAGCCCACAGTGGGCCAAGCCCAAAAGCCTGTGGGCCAGCTAGCCCATTGATGGCCTTGTGGATGGGCCCTCCGGTTTACATCAGACACATGCTCTATGCAGAATATGGTAGAGCTTTATCTCCACAGTACACGTGAATTATGTATCAATTGTCTGTCCATCTAGTGGGTCTATTAGGGATGGCTATTGTTTCAAATCATGCCTACAAGACAGTGGTAGTGGTATCCATCAGTTTTCTACAATTTCCTACAATTGTTTGACCATTAACTATTTTTGTTTTATAATGTTTCTTTGAGTGCCACTTATAAGGTGTCTTGAATTACCTGATTTTTCTGTAATTTTAGTCATTTTCCATCCAGAGAAAGCACAGTTAGTTTTTTATTTATTTATTATTTATTTTAAAGAAAAAAAAGAAAAGAAAAGAAAAGGAAAGGAAAAGAAAAAAAGGATGGGTAGATGGATGGTCCTAAATGATAAGTCATCATTCCACATGTGCTGTGGAGAGCTGGTTTTACTATTTTCCTGCTCTACAACATCTGCCCTGGTAGGGTATGGTCACCTTAAAACCAAAACACATGGGGATATCTATATTGTAGAAGTAAGAGGAATGATCACATGCAGAGATATATGTTAACTTAGTTATAAAGTTTTGATTATTTGCTTAACATCCTAGCCCTGCAAAAGGATGACTGCATCATGGTCCAAGAGGACTTGGATGGAGGTAGTAAGAAAAGACTTGATGATCTATGGTCTAACTAAAGGTCTGACCCTTGATAGGGTGGGATGGCGGAATGGCATTCATGTAGCCGACCGCAATTAATTGGGATGAGGCTTATATAATGATAATGGTGTGATTCTGAGCGCGCTCCAAAAGGTGGCTGCTTCATAAACATCACTTAGGATCAATGTTGTCAAAATCCTACTTACGATTTACGATTTGATTCAAATCTTGAGCAAAATGATTTGAATCCCCACTTTGAATCCCTTTTTTATATGAATCTTATGATTTTATAATTTGAATCCTATGATTTGCGATTCAAATTATACTTGTTTTCTTATATTTTGTTCTTTATAAGAGATTAAATGATATATATTTTCTTCAACATTAAATCATAGAGTTTTTTTTTTTTTTTTTTTTTTTTTTTTTTTTTAAATGATTTCTTACTTCTTAACTGGTCGAAACACCAAATCGATGTACGACTTATTGACAATGTTTTTATGGATGGTTACGCCCTTGTTGACTTCTATGTTTTGTGGAATGATGGTTAGAAATTAAAATATCTTTTTTAGTCGATCTACATAATCAAATGCCACTTTTCCAATGTGATTCTACATTCAAGAAAGGATCTTGAAAGAACATAAATTATTAAAGGATCCTTGTATATTTTTTTAAGAAAAATTTCTTGAAAGACAAAAAGAAAGGAAAGATAAGAATTCTTTAACACTATCATGACATGGTATTATTACGTGGTGCATATTGATGGCAAAAGGATGATTGGTAAGTTTTAATTTTAATTTTAATTTTTTCTGATTTATTTATATTTTTATATTTTTAAGAAAATCATACAAAATCTTATGATTAACGATGCGATTTGCAATTCGACACAATTCAACCCCTATTACAATTTGCGATACGATAACAATTTTGATAACATTGCTTATGATCAAAACTAGGATGGTCCATTCATTAGGAGGTCTACACCGTTCAAATGAATGTAAAGCTGATGGTCTGACTTAATATATGTGTGTGGCCCACCTGATGAGTGAATTGTTCCTACGTTCGCAGGTGATCTTCATGGCATGGTGCCACCTTTTCATGGATCAGATGTTCGTCTGAAGTGACACTTAATTAATAAATAAATAAATAAAACTTTATATGTTATCTACAGTTGTATATGGTCATCTCTCAAAGAGAAATGAACTGTTGAACCCATGACTACACTAATAGCAGATTAACTTTATTCTCTCTGTTTTCTATTTTTTTACATGAAGCAGATTTCTGGGCTAAAATGACCCAAGGATCTGAATGGTTGCACTGAACTGCTGTAAAAACGAATTAGGGTTTGTTGTGGGTTTTAAAACATTGGTTTAAGGTCAATAGGCTGGGCCAAGCATGCCTCGAACACATGGTCCAATCCACCCTCATTCACACTTCCATTGGCTGAAGCAATGGTACCCATTGAATGTGGGTTCCTATTCTGTGAGTGATTGATGCCTAAAAATCTCATCCTTTGGATAATTCTAGCCATCCAAGTTTTCTCAATCCAGTCCCATCTAAATCACCTGTGCGCTTGTGGGTTGAACATATGTAGAAGATCACACTAAATCGGTGATCCTAACCTTTTAGTTGGTGATGGTAGGAGAGAAGTTTGCTAAACCCAATCAGTTGTGCAGTCCTTCCCATTCACATGCAAGCAGCATTCATGCCTATAGCATATGTGTGTACACTCGAGCTTTCATTATGTGGGGGCTAGATCTTCTTGCCCAAAATCAGGCCATTTCACTCCTGAGGTGGGTCACACTGTACAAGCAAATGGATATATATATATATATATATATTATATTATATATATATATATATATATATATATATATATATATATATATTATAATATATATATATCTGTTTAGTTTGTCCAGGGTAGAGGCCTGAGTGAGACAAGCTGGATGGATTTTAGGCCAGGAGATTGTAAACAGTGGCCCGCCTTGTGGAATGTTTGATCTGGCACATTTGTGCCACATCACAGAATGTGTGCTTACATGTATGCATGGGCAGTGCTCCACAAAGCTCAAGGGATGTTTTCAATGTTTCAAATTCAATGGTTGCCATCAGATGGTCAAGTTCAGCCGATCAGTGTATTTTTTGGGATATGCTCATCCACAATGGGCCCATAATTTGGGTAGTCAGAAATCAGAATGGATTTACGTGTGCATTGTGGATGAGTCACTACCATTTAAGAAATGATGAAGAACATGCATGGTGGCCGAAGAGAACCAAGGTTTTTTTTTGGATGCATGGAACTCAAACACAGATGAGAGTTCCACAGAAGAGAGGGCCATGGAAGGGACTTACTCTTTTGAAAGAACTCGGGTGTTTTTTGTGGGAGTCAGTTTCATGTTATGTAGAGTTCTTAGGTGGCTCTGGGCATCCAAATATTGAAGCCTATAGTTTCATGTAACTTTTAGAGTTTTGTTGAAGAGAACCATGCACCTGAACAATCTTGAGGAATTACAGGATCCTTGAATGGAGGCTTTGCATGTTTTACTCAGTTCAGTTCTGACAAGTTGGGGGCATGCTTTGATGATCCAGACAATCGGTATGGTGTGTTCCACTGCTGATATACCATGCCCCAAATATCTCCTTGGTAAGATGATCCTAAGCTTTTGACTTTTGGCCAACAAATTGCTGGTAAGAAGGAAAAAAAAAAAAAAAAAAAAACAAACTATCCAGATTCAAAGTGAAAAAGGTGCCAAGATTAGTGGCTGGGATCTTCCAAATCTGGCAAGTTTTGGCATGTGATTATCCATGGTGAAAGGCAAACAGACCAATGGACTAAATTAATGGACCAAGGGGGCCCACTAGTTACAACTGAAAACCAAAGTATTCTACTCAAAGCCTTAGGCCCAAGATCCTATAATTTCTCAGAGAGCTACTCTTTCAAGAAAAGAAGTCAACCGGTGCACCAAGCCAACGGCTGGTCCGATTGGTGTAAATTATCGGACCCACAAGGTTGCCTGTCCATCATCTCCATCACAGGGGAGTCCGTGGGAGTTAATCTGTACTATCCTGACTGTTTGATTGGTGGCCATCCAATTGATAGTTTAAAAGAAAATATTCACTGGCTCAAATTCAGTGGGGAGCTATGCCCCATTAATGATGCACCCCACAATATGGATAATCTGGATTGAGATACATGGATGGGTTGTCAATATACAGGGGCCTTTGCGGGAGTTGGTGTTGATATTGCAAAAGGAGGCAGAGGGAGGCTTGCTCCGAGATTGCATGGAACTTGGGGCCAATGACTTGAAAGGCTTGGTTCAAGTGGCTAAAGACATCGCCTTGCAGTTCATGTCCTCCTCTGGTGCACACCGTCCATCAGATGACCTCTGACTTGCAAAAACATCAAAGAAATGTATGTGTACTCTCCTTTACTGATTTTCTTTATTTGATCATCATTCTGTCCCAAGCAAGATGAAATTTGTTCTGCTCTTGCTTTAGTCTAGTTAGGTCATAGGTGGTGTTTGGTTGCACAAAGTGAACTGAATTGCAAGCATTCAGTTTGAACAAGAGGAATGACCAAATTTTAATAGCATATCTGAGTATTCATAATGAGGAAGAGGCCTCAAATTGCACTTACATTCTATCACTGTCCAACTTGAAAGTAACTTCCTTTAGTGCTTGCGAAATCCCCTCTTAGTGTGACTAATTCCACTTGGTTGGACTAGTTATTGCAATTCAGTTCGACTTTCCATCCAAATGGGCCTTTCTTGATTCAGCCGTGCATATGAATGTGCATGGAAAAGCAGGCAAGCTGGACTCTTGTACCCAAATTAATGTGTATACTGTCCAAATCAACAGCCCTTTTGCTTCAGGCGGTGATGCATCTTTCCTTTCCACTCAGGATCGATCTTCCATACAACAGCTCCTACATTGCTCTCAGATTCTCAAGTGCCTGGCCAATAACCTCCAATCTGATCAGGCATCCTTGTAATTGAAAACCCCTCAACTTGTCCCACACCTGTCCTGGTCTTGGTGTCATTGACCATGTCACAGAGAACTGTTTCTGCGTCTTCAAGCTTTGTTTTGTTTAGGGCCCTACCATAGTTCTAAAACTCAATGACTTGACTCGGAACTTGGCCGCCATTGTTTAGGGCCCTTCCATGATTAAGCAACCATTGCTTAATTATCCTTATTAATTGTATAATTAAATAATTAATTATATCATTAAATTTCAAGTCGAACTGATTCAAGTCTTTGAGTTGTCTTAACACAGCTGGACATAGAGTTGAGTTTTCAGGGTTTTGAGCTATGGGCCATACTATGGATGACCCATGGAACTGAAACCAATCTGATTGAAGAGCCTTGCTAGGTCTACATGTGTGTGCAATAAAGCTTATATACACACCACACATGTGCAGCATAGCACGATAAGCCGGAGATCTAATCTACCCAACAGAACTGGGCCATCATATTGTTGCCCTAGCCCAAGAAACAGGTTAATCCACTAGTCAGGTGGGCCACAGTTAGCAAAACACATGTACAGCTCTGAAAAACTGGGCTAAAGTTTTCTAACCCATCCAACTGTTTCCAACATTGGTGCCCACATGCTGAGTGGACCTGATTAGTTTTTGGGAAAACATGTAGGAGGTCGGACCAACCAGATGGATGGATTGGATTGGATCTCACACATATGTGCCTTGCTGGCACATGTCGCATGTACACTCCTGATTGACTAACGCGAGCATATAGTCAATAGACTTTCCCCTTCCAAATTTGAAACATTGACATTTTTTATTATTATTTTTTTTTCCACAGCCCATTTGAAGGCCACAAATCGATAGCTGGGATTTGATGTTGTGGAATTTCACAGCAGGGCCCATCGGATGGATGTCTTGAAATCGCCAACCATACAACCACGTGTATGATGGAGGAGCAACCAACCATCTACAGTTGACTGCATGATGGGTCAGGGGCGGCTTCTTCATGTATGGTAACTGTGGAAGGGATGAATGTGCTGAAAGATCAGTTAGGTGCAGACGGTAGACATGACTACGTTGAAAACCATAAGCAATTAAAGGTGTAAGCCATGCCCTTGCCAGTTGTATGAGGGCACATTTTGTGCAAATAACAAAGAAGGGGGCTTCATCACGGCTCATATACACCTCCACACACAACCACATGTGCCAACCTGGTATATGCATGGGATGTCTGAGCCATGCATCAGTCTGTAGATGAACTGGCCCAAGATTAGGCTAGTCAAGTCATGGAGGCCACACTGTTGTCAGTTGAATGTGGTAACATTGGCAAAATTTTAAACCATCCATCATATCTTTGTGTAGTAGCCATTCTCTGATCTGTTGTCTTTCGAATCTGTAGAACAGGATGCCAAGCGATATAGAGCGAGTTGTGCGTGAATCCGGTCCGAAGTATTTTTGTGTACAAACTCCAACGGTCTTCTGGTGGTTTCCAACATAGGAAAAGGCGAGGATACAAATCATAGGGAAAGGCTTTCAACCAAAACCAAAGCCCCGGACGTGGGGATGTGTTGCATGCTAAGGGGGGCTGTCTTTCAATGATAGATTGAAACATGTGTTTACTCATTTGGTAGCCGAAGCATATAATCTGGTAGGGCCTGCCAGCCACTTAGTTGGGGTCCATGAATTGAACTAGGATCACACCACTCCCGTCCCCCTGTTTTCTTTTGTTTTGCTCCTACAATCATAAGGCCCAAAAAAAGAAGACCCAAGTGCCCTGCATGTGGTGATGACGCAGCAAGGTCGAGTAGGAGTTGCATCCTAAGCTCCCAGCCATCCATTGTGTGATTATGATTGGATTCATGCACTAGATGTGATGTTAAGGATTGTGGAGACCAAGATAATCTCATTAGAACTCTTAAACCATTAGAGTTCGTTTTGCACCCGTTGTGACACAGGATGGCCAGCATCTGTGCTGGATCTGAGATGGTCCAATGATCGGAGTCCCTCCATTTTATGCATGCCACACACACGCACGTGCGCGCACACACTCCTCCTATGGTTTGTGATATCTCTTTCATCACTAGAGCGCAAATTGGTCTCTTATGCACGGGTAATCTGCACCAGTTTGGCTTGGGGTGGGGCCCCAGCCAAGCCATTTACATTTGGGCCTGAATTTTAGCCCAGGCCAGAAGACGGGTGTGGAAAATGGCTTGTGCCTGGCCAATTGCTCTCTCAAAAGGCACTATATTCAGTCTCAGCTGGGCTTCGAAAGAAGTCATTATTGATGTATAATTCTGAAAGAGAGTATCTTTAGGTCGAGGATTGAGACCTGAATCGTTTCATTGTGGGCCCGTAATAAATGGCTCCAGTGCTCTCCTTTTTTATGTTACAAATGATTTATAAAGGGTAATTTTGTGTGAGCAGCTCTTGAGCTACACACCAGTAGATATGGCACCTGCAATGCACACGGGAGAAAGGAAAGTGGTCAAGGCGTGGGGTAGGGGGTGGGTGAAGCGTTTGAAATTGTGAGATAGAACCAAAGCTCAAGTGGCCCACACTACAAGAAACAGTGTTTGTAGAGCCTCCACCCTTGAAAGGATTTTTCTTCCTAGGGTCCATAATATCATTTATTTATCATCTAACCTGTTCATAAGGTCACGTGGGCATTGATAATGGAAAAAAATACAAATACAAATATCGGCTTGATCCAAAACTTCTGGGCCTCTCAAGAATTTTTTAACGGTAGGCATTCAATTCCCACTAGTTTCTATGGTGTGGTCCACTTGATCTTTGGATCTGCCTCATTTTTAGGTTCATGCCCTAAAATCAGCTAGTAGAATGGATGGACTGTGTGGATAAGCCATATAAAACACAATGGCCCAACATGAAATATGGTAGTAAATAATTATTACAAATTTCCTTCTATTTCTGATGTGAATTAGAAAACAACAGCCCTTCCTAAATCTTACAACAGGTAGCAAAGAAATGAGGTCAAGATAAAAGAATACCACAAGAATTCCCGTTCCACCAATAAAAGTCCAAATGTTCTATTGCTAGGTTCTTTGAAACTGGGGAATTTTGGCGGATGCGCCATCCTGGGGAATCGGATCACATCAACGTCCTGGATCCCCTTACAATGGGTCTCAATTGTACGAGGCCGAACAATCCCTTGGTGGGCCAAGGTACAACGCATTGAAGTTTAAAACCTTAAAAAGCCACGTGAACATCCACAATTGCATAGAGCCTGATTGAGTCGTGAGGAGCTCACCACCCACCTCGGTGATGAAATGACGTGGTGAGATTTGATAGGTGAGACTGTATACTGTCAGAAATGGGCTGAATACATAGACGGCCTGTCCCGTACACCGTCAGAGATGGGCTGAATATGTAGTCAGCCCAAAAACTTTACAAAAGGCCCAGGCCCATCTTTAACAGCTTTTGGTCCCACCAATAAAATCTGGCTGACTCATTTCACAACCAAGGTGGGTGGTGCGTCCCAGTATACGGGCACTGGACTCCTATGCTAGTTTTTCATCATTTAAGGCTCGATAGTTGTAGAGCAATCCAATCCAATCCAGACTGGGAAAATTGATTACACCTAGAAAGTTATAATCATCTTTCCCATCCAATTTTATCCAGTCACTATTTTATTTTTAAATATTCATTTAATAGGTGATTAATTAGATGGTTAGGATTACTTGGCTGGTGTGATTTTCGATATAAGCTCTATTCACAATAGTACCCACAATTTAGATAGTTTGGACTGCTGTACAATGCCATATGAGGAGGATAAGTCCCCACCATTTTTAAAATGCTGATATCTAACATAGGAATCTAGCCCCACACAAAAAAGTTCACGACTCAAAATCTTACTAACGTGTACCTATTCGACTGGACCCGGCAATTTAAAACATGTTTTTACGTTGGTCCCATTTCTAAGAGAAACTTTCTGTACGATCAAATTCTATCACATCAGGAACGGATGAAGCTCGGTCCACCAATACCGCAATACCCAATCCGCATTGCAAACCAAATATCAGCCATATCCAAAAATCAGCCGTGCCCAAAGAAAGGTTCGATGTGTTGGAGTTGCAAACCTAAAACTCATTTTCTAGTTGAATGTTGATCTTTCAAAGCATCAATTTTCACGGAGTTGTTTTGGAAGATGAAAAGCCTATGTAGTTTCCTATAAACATTAAATGATGAAAGCATCCAGTAGAGGTATTGTAGTCATTTCACAGATGTTGCAAATGTCTACACAAAGGTGTTGAGTATCTGGTTGTGGCAAGTGTGAAGAGTACACAGCAGAGAAAAACAATTTGAAAAAAAAAAAAGTTCTCTTTTCTTCTCTCTCTTCCTTCCTCTTATAGCAATAATTTTTCAGAGGCTTAGCAAAGTTAATAAGTTTGTTCTTTTGAAGCAAAACAAATCTAGCTTGTGCAGCACAAACTAGTACCAGAGCTATGTTAAGTTTTTTTTTTAGAGTTCCCTGGTTGAAGTTGCAAGTAGTTTTTTCAGCCAAGAAAAAAAAAGAAAAAAAATCTGTTCAAGAAAAAATCAGATTTCAGCAGTTTTTTCAGCCAAGAAAAAAATATGTCCAAAAAAAATCAGATTTCTATTTCATCCCTCTCTCCCTTCTTCAAAAAAATCAGCCATTTCTTCTTTTAAAAAATCAGATTATTTGAGTCGTCTTAAAGCTTAGTAAAGCCAATTTGCCTAACCCATAAAGCTTGTTGGTGTAAAGATGACCACCATAATCCAGTCGTAGGTTCCTAAGTTGTCAAAGGACAACTATGAAAATTGGTACATCTAAATGAATGCGATGTTTGAGTTGCAAGATCTATGGGAGATCGTCACCAATGGGTATGTAGAACCCACTATGGGGGAAGAAGCCACTTTCACCAACGAGGAAAAGACCGTGCTCAAAAATCAAAGGAAGAGAGACAACAAGGCTTTATTCCTCCTCTATCATGGGTTGGATGAATCAACCTTTGAGAAGATTGCCGAACCAACATTAAGTAAGCAAGCTTGAGATATCCTTAGCAACATCTTCAAAGGTGTTGATCAAGTGAAGCGAGTTCACCTACAATCTCTTAGAGCCGAATTCGAAGCAACACACATGAAGGAAGGTAAGAACATTTACGACTATTTTTCAAGATTAGTTGTAGTCGTGAATAACTTGAAAATAAACTGTGAAAAGATCGAAAATATTCGTGCAGTTGAAAAGGTGTTTTGATCTCTCACAACCAAGTTTGAGCACATGGTTGTGGCGATTGAAGAATCTAATGACTTGGAAAAATTGTTCATTGAAGAGTTGATGAAATCATTGTAAGTGCATAAACAACGAATGCAAAAGAATACAGGAACGATGCTTGAATATGTCTTAGAGTCTAAACTGACTCTAAAAGAACAAAGAGGTAGCCATACACATCATGAGGGCCGTGGTACTAACAATCGTGCAAGAGGAAGATGACATGGATATAATCCAAGCAATCCACAAAATCAACAAAATTTTACGAATTTTCGTAGTAGAGGAAATGATAGAGGCCGATCCACATGAGATCGTGGAAATATGAAAAATATTCAGTGTTGAAATTACAACAAGTTCGACCATTATGCATCAGATTGTTGGAGCAAGCCAGTGGATCAAGACGAACGATTCAACTATGCCAAAGCATTAAATCATGAAGAGGAAAGAACCACACTCTTCCTTGTACAAGAGAAAGACTGTGATCAGTCAGACGTGTGGTATCTTGACACGGGTGCAAGCAATCACATGTGTGGCGACAAAAAGCTCTTTATGGAACTCATAGAAGGAATTCCTAATGATGTAGCGCTCGAAGACTCATCAAAAACTTCGATGAAAGGTAAAGGTAAAATCAAAATTTACCAAAAAAATGGTGAGCCGCAATTCATCTCTAATGTATATTACATACCCAACATGAAAAGTAACATTCTCAGCATTGACCAACTACTTGAAAAGGGGTATGAGATACACATGGAGAACTCAGTTATGTCATTAATGGATGCATGCGGTAGACATGTGACACGGGTCTAAATGACGAAAAATCAAATGTTCTCACTCCATATAAATACAAGCCTTGGGAAGTGTCTTTATGGACGTGCCAACAATGAATCATGGAAGTGACATATTCGTTTTAGCCATTTGAACTTTAATAGCCTTAAGCTCCTGTCCTCATCAAGCATGGTGCATGACTTGCCTACTATTAAAGCTCCAAAACATGTGTGTAAGGTGTGCACACTTGGCAAGTAGCAAAGGAATTCCTTTCTAGTTGGAGTATCCCGAAGAGCAAAGGAGTCATTGCAGTTGGTTCACACAACCATCTGTGGACCATTTGAAACACTCTCTCTTGGAGGTAATAAATACTTTATTACCTTTATTGATAATTTTAGCAGAAAGCTATGTGTGTATTGTATAAAAGAAAATTTTGCTACTTTTACTATCTTCAAGAATTTCAAAGCTCATGTTGAAACTGACAGTGGCTTCAAAATCAAAGTTTTAAGATCTGACAGAGGTGGAGAGTACACCTCAAATGCTTTTGGAGACTATTGTAGGGAACATGACATTAAGAAATAATACACTGCAGGTTACACGTCACAACAAAATGAAATTGCGGAATGAAAGAACCGCACCATCCTCGATATGATGAAGACCATGTTGAAGGAGAAAGGCCTACCGAAGAGCTTCTAGGAAGAGGCAGTTGAATGTACTGCATATCTGCTCAATCGGTGTCCCACCAAGAGCGTCAGGTTCATGACACCACAGGAGGCATGGAGCGGCTACAAGTCGAGCGTGACGCACCTTAAAATCTTTAGGTGTATTTCCTACGCTCAAGTTCCAGAGGCAAGAAGGAATAAACTTGATGATCGTGGCGAGAAGTGTATTTTCATCGGCTACAATGAAAAATCAAAGGCATACAAGCTCTACAACTCACTAACTAATAAGGTGGTGGTAAGTAGAGATGTGGTATTTTATGAAGAAGAAGCCTAGAAGTGGAACTAGGAAGATTCGGCTAAAGAAAATCAGGTCGAGGCCGAAGAATATGAAGAAGAGAGGCATGTGAATCAGGAGCAGACACCCACATCAACCCTTTCGGATCGCAGAAGTCCATAAGTATGTTCCATCTCCCCTAAAAGTATTTCATCAAATCAGAATTCAGCCAGCACATCTTTATCCAATTCTCCTTCACCCTTGGCTCCTATAAAAATGAGAAGCATCAACGAGATTTACGTAAAAACTGAGGAAATGAATTTGCTCTGCTTGTATACGGACCATGAGCCTCTCACGTTCGAGGAAGCCGTGAATGAAGAATGTTGAAAAAAAGATATGGAAGAAGAGATCCATGCCATCGATAAGAATCACACATGGGTGATGGTCTCACTCCCTAAAGGCCAGAGGACCATTGATCTCAAATGAGTGTATAAAATTAAACAGAATGCCGATGGTAAGATCGAACAATATAAGGTAAAGCTTGTAGCAAAGGGCTACAAACAAAAATATGGGGTAGACTATGAAGAAGTTTTCACCCCAGTTGCTCGCCTTGACATTTTGAGGATGATTATCTCCCTTGTAGCTTATTATAGCTGGATGATCTACCAACTGGATGTGAAATCCGTATTCTTAAATGGAATACTCGAAGAAGAAGTCTACGTTGACTATTCTGAAGGCTTTGTCATGCAAGGGGAGGAACACAATGTGTATCGGCTGAAGAAAGCCCTGTATGGGTTGAAAATGTTGTTAGAAGTCTTAAATCTTCTAATTCAGCGCTGATCGACCGGTCGAGCAGGCCGCTCGACCAGTTGAGGCCCACTCGACTCAAAGTCCAACAAGCACATGTTTTGGGTGTCCGTGATGCTCGACCAGTCGAGGGTCAGGCTCGACTGGTCAAACGAGTTGCTCGACCAGTCGAGGCCCTCCTTCAACTAGTCGAGGGTTACACAGATCTTGTGCGGACTGCGTAAATTTGAGACGATTTCTGGACTTTTCCAAGGTCGGTGTGTAAGTGGAGTTGCCTAAACTATAAATAGGGGTCCCTAGGGCTATTTTAAGCTATTCTAAGGCTTTTTAAAGGAGTTCCAAGGGTTCCTAAAAGGGTTTTAGGGTTTCTAAAGGGTGTAGTAAGGGTGAGATTCGAGATTGTTTGAATCAGGTAAGTCTTCTCTCTTGTAATTTCTATTTCATAGTGAATTTCTGTCGCTTTGTGCCGTGGTTTTTTTTTTTTCCCCGAAAGGGTTTTCCATGTTAAATCTTTGTGTTCTCTTGTGATTGCTTGTTACTCTTAAATTGTTATCCTAGATCTAGATCTGTGTGATTCCGCATAACAAATCCCCAACAAAGTGGATTTCTGTCGCTTTGTGTCGTGGTTTTTTCCCAAAAGGGTTTTCCACGTTAAATCTTTGTGTTCTTTTGTGATTGTTTGTTGCTCTTGGATTGTTATCCTAGATCTAGATCTGTGTGATTCCGCAACACAAATCCCCAACAAGTGGTATCAGAGCAATCGTTGAGGCACAGATCTGAATCTGCAGGATTAGTAATAATGGAAAACGACAAGTTTGATATTGAGAAGTACTCAAGCAAAAATAATTTTGAGTTATGGAAGGTTAAGATGATTAACCTGTTAACCAAGAAAGGCGAGGTTAAGGCTCTTGAAGAGAGAAAATCTATCATGAAAGATGAAGAATGGGAAAACCTTGATAGTAATACTTTATCCTCTATCCGTTTATGTCTCATGGATGAGGTTCTCTATAATGTTTTGAGGGAGAAAACTGTGGCTAGTTTGTGGGCGAAGTTAGAGAACATCTATGCAAAGAAGTCCTATGAAAATCGCCTACACTTGAAGCTACAATGTTATACCTTCAAGATGACAGAGGGTGGAGATCTAGAAGCCCACATCAGCAACTTTAATAAATTGATGTGTAAATTGCTGGATATGGAGAAAGTGATCAAAGATGAGGAACATGCATGTATATTGCTGAATTCTCTTCCTGCATCGTATGAGTCTTTCAGGGACACAATGTGCACTGCAAATAAAACCCTAAGTATCGACACCGTTATCTCAGCCCTTCAAGGGAGCTATGAGAAAGTTAAACGATAATATGGGGGCATCTTCCAATGCACCGATTACGAGGGGCAGATATTCTGAGCGAGGTATAGGATCTTCAAGGCCTATATCCAAATCCAAGGGCAAGGGCAAAGGAAAATTAAAGTGTTGGAATTGTGGGTTGTTTGGACACATGAAGAAGGATTGTAGAAATCCTAAAGGGAAGAAAGAAAATTCAACGGCTTCTTCCAAGGAAGCCGGTGTGTCACATCTGATAAAGAAACAAGTGATGGTGATGTTCTGTCTATGTCTATGATCGAACATGTTCATAATAATCATGCAGATGAGTGGATCCTAGACACAGGAGCGTCGTATCACATGACTCCTCATCGGAGTCGGTTCGCCAGTTATAAAGAATGCGATGGTAGACAGGTTTTTATGGGCAATGATCATGCCTGTAATGTTGTAGCAATTGGTACGGTGAGCATCAAAATGTTTGATGGGATGGAGCGTACCCTAACTGATGTCAGACACATTCCAGATATGAAGAAAAGTCTGATTTCTCTCGGTGCACTCGAGGCTATAGGGTGCAAGTTCACCGGTATTGATGGTGTCCTTAAAGTTTCAAAAGGGGCACTCGTGGTTATGAAAGCACAAATATACGAAAATATTTACAGGTTGATTGTGATCACTTCGGCAGGTGGAGTAGCAACAACTATTGCAGATTCCATGTCTCTACGTATGTGGCATGCTCGTCTGGGCCACATGAGCGAGCAGGGCATGAAAGTACTTTCTGATCGATGTTTGATTTCAGCTTTTAAAATTTATGATTTAGATATATGCGAGCATTGTATATATGGTAAACAATCTAAATTGTCTTTTAAATCTGGTAAAACATGTTTGTAAGGGAGTGATTGATTATGTGCACTCTGACGTATGAGGGCCATCATCAGAAGTTTCCAATGGGGGCTCGTCATGATTTGTTTAATTCATTGATGACTACTCCAGGAAAGTTTGGGTTTACTTCATGAAACGTAAATTCAAAGTTTTCACCATATTTAAACAATGGAAGACAATGGTGGAAAAACAGTCAGGGCGAAAAATAAAGGTTTTAAGGATTGACAATGATGGAGAATTTACTTCCACTGATTTTAATTATTATTGCAAGGATGAAGGGATCATCAGGCACAATACAATGCACCACACGCCTGAGCAAAACGGTGTGGTCGAGCGAATGAATCGGACTCTCCTAAAGAGGGCCAGATGCATGTTAAGTAATACTGCGTTGGGCAAGGACCTATGGACAGAGGCTGTTAATACGGTTTGTTATTTGGTGAACCGATCTCCTTCAACGACAATTGAATGTAAAATCGCAGAGGAAGTATGAAGTGGTCAGAAGATCGACTACTCAGATCTACGCATATTTGGTTGTAACGTTTACTCTCATGTACTGTCAGTTGAGAGAGATATCCTAGACCATAGAGCCAAAAAGTACATCTTTGTTGGCTATAACATTGGTGTGAAAGGTTACAGGTTATTTGACAAGGTCGTACGCAAGGTCATCACTAACCGTGACGTCATATTAGATGAAAGCTCTCTGTTTTGCAAGAATGATCAAGAGGAGCAAGATGAACAAGAGGAATAAAAAAGGGTGATCGTAGACGTCCAGATTAACACAGATGATACACAGGCAGAGACAAATGTGAAGACAGAGGTACACGATCAGGTGGAGCAGCCACCTGTGAGAAGGAATCCACTACGTGATCGCATGTTATCGACAATATACAGGGACGACTCTAATATTGCATATGCCCTCGTTACAGATGAGGGAAACCCGTCTACTATTCAGGAGGCTCTTGTTGAGCCTAATGTAGAAAAGTGGAAGGCAGCTATGGACGATGAGATGGACTCGTTGTACAAAAATCACACATGGGAGCTGGGGGAGCTTCCTATGGACCGAAAAGCGATCGAATGCAAGTGGTTATTTAAAAGGAAAAGGGATAGATACAAAGCAAGGTTGGTAGCGAAAGGTTATGCTTAGAGAGAAGGAATCGACTTCACAAAGATATTTGCGCCGATGGTTAAGCAGGTGTCTATCAGATTCGTGTTGGCGCTGGTTGCCCAATACGATCTCGAGCTGGAACAAATGGATGTCAAGACTGCATTCCTGCATGGGAAATTGGAAGAGCAGATCTACATGAAGCAAACAGAGGGCTACGAAGTTAAAGGGGTAGAGAAAAATGTTTGTAGGTTAATGAGGTCGTTGTACGACCTGAAACAGTTGCCTAGGCAGTAGTATAAAAAATTTTATTCTTTCATGTTGAGTCAGAAATTTACTCGGAGTGAATACGACACTGTGTCTATTACAAGACACTGAGTTATGAAAAATTTATCATTCTAGTATTATATGTTAATAATATGTTGATTGCCTGTCATGATATGTCTGAAATCAACGTACTAAAGACTCAGTTATCAGGGATATTCGAGATGAAAGATCTGGGGGCTGCAAAGAGGGTTCTCGGCATAGATATTCATAGAGACAGGAAGAAGAGAAGGCTTTGGCTATCACAGACAGAATACCTTGAAAAGGTATTGATCAAGTATGGGATGGACCAAGCAAAGCCGGTGAGCATTCCCCACGCGGCTCACTTTAAGCTTTCCTCAGAACAATATCTTAAATCAAATGAGGAAAAGTAAGTTATGTCTCATGTGCCTTATTCGAATGTGGTTGGTAGTTTAATGTATGTCATGGTCTGTATAAGACCAGATATTTTACAGACAGTCAGTGTTATGAGCAGATACATGTCAAACCCCGACAAACAACATTGAAAAACTGTGAAATGGCTACTTCGATATATTCGAGGTACAAAAGACTACGTCTTAACTTTTGAGAAGACATTAACAAAGTTGGTAGAGTATGTGGATTCCGACTACGCAGGCAGTATAGATTCTACGAAGTCTATTTTAGGATACTCGTTTATACTAGCGGGTGGAGCAATCAGTTAGATGTCGAAGCTTCAGTCTGTGGTGGCTCTTTTCACGACTGAAGCAGAATATATGGCAGTGACAGAAGCATTTAAAGAAGGTGTTTGGCTCAGAGGCATGATAAATCAGTTGGGACTTCTGCCGTGCCGGTTAACTGTGTTAGCGAGAGCGCTATCAATTTGGCTAAAAATTCTGTTTATCACTCAAGTACTAAACACATTGATGTTCGTCACCACTTTATCTGACAGGTACTTGAGGAGGAGGCATAACACTGGAGAAAATTTACACCAGCATAAATTCAGTAGACATGCTCACAAAGGTCGTTCCAACAGAGAAGTTTAAGTTCTGTGCAACTTCTCTGGGCTTGGCGATGGCGTAAAAGAAGGACGGAGTGTGCAAGAGAAGCGTTGATTGAAACTATGATGCGATGAAGAGATAAGAGAAGAGGTCAAGAAGCATTACGATTGAAGATTGAAGACATGGTGGAGATTATTATCAGAAGTCTTAAATCTTCTGATTCAGCGCTACTCGACCGGTAGAGCGGGCCGCTCAACCAGTCGAGACCCGCTCGACTCAAAGTTCAGCGAGCACATGTTTTGGGTGTCCATGATGCTCGACCAGTCAAGGCCCTCTTTCGACTAGTCGAGGGTTACATAGATCCTATGTGGACTGCGTAAATTTAATGTGGTTTCCGGACTTTTCCAAGGTCGGTGCGTAAGTGGAGTTGCCTAAACTATAAATAGGGGTCCCTAGAGTATTCTAAGCTATTCTAAGGCTTTCTAAAGGAATTTCAAGGGTTCCTAAAAGGGTTTTAGGGTTTCTAAAGGGTGTAGCAAGGGTGAGATTCGAGATTGTTTGAATCGGGTAAGTCCTCTCTTTTGTAATTTCTATTTCATAGTGGATTTTGTCGCTTTGTGCTGTAGTTTTTTTTTTCCGAAAGGGTTTTTCACGTTAAATCTTTGTGTTCTCTTGTGATTGCTTGTTGCTCTTTGATTGCTATCTTAGATCTAGATCAATGTGATTCCACAGCATAAATCCCCAACAGAAACAAGTTCCTTGTGCTTGGAATGCACGAATTGACGATTATCTTTAAGCGAATGGTTTCATCAAATGTCCGTATGAGCATGCCGTTTACATAAAGAAGAATGCCCATGGTGATATGCTTATAGCTTGTTTATATGTTGATGATCTGCTATTCACTGGAAACAGCCAGGTGATGTTTGAAAAATTCAAGCACGCTATGTTCAATGAGTTTGAGATGACTGACGGTGGATTGATGTCCTTCTTTTTGGGGATCGAAGTGAAACAATAAGTCGGCGACATCTATATATCATAAAATAAGTACGTAAAAGAACTTCTTGAGAAGTTTCGGATGACCGACTGTAAAGTCATGAATACACCTGCTGTAACAGGCCTAAAGCTCACAAAAGATGACAAATGAAGAAATGTTGACTCAATTTTATTTAAGAGATTAATTGGAAGCCTAAGGTACCTCACAATCACTAGACCAGATATAATCTATAGTGTTAGGCTTCTAAGCCGGTATATGAAAGCGTCAAAAAAGTCACACTGGCTAGCTGCAAAAAGAATTCTGAGGTAAATCAAAAGGACTATTGAATTCGGTCTCTTTTATCCATACGATGACGAGATGATTCTGTATGGATACTCTGATAGTGAGGGGTGGTGACCAAGATGAAAGAAAGAGTACCATAGGCTATGTTTTCTATCTTGGATTAACAACATTCACATGAAGCTCAAAGAAGCAGAGTACGGTAGCACTGTCCACATGTGAAGTCGAGTATGTAGCAGCTTCGTTCATTGTATGTGAGGCGATATGACTAAGGAATATGCTAAACGTGTTGAAGCATTCACAGGAAGAATGCACTGTCATATATGTGAACAATAAGTCGACAATTAAGCTTGCCAAAAATCCAGTGCAGCATGGGAGGAACAAGTTGTTGAGATATGGAACCACATCTGGGGCCGTCTTCGACCGGTTGTGAGCTATGCTCGATTGGTCGTAGGGGCCCGCTCGACCGGTCGTGGACCGGTTCGACTCAAAGTCCAGCGAGCATCATTTTTAGGTCCCGATGTGCTCAACCGATCGTGGCCCATTCACGACCAGTCGTAGGGGTCGCTCGACCGGTCGTACAGTCTGCTCAACCGGTCGTAGTTACGCAGATTCGTTTCCGAATCCGATGCGGACTGTGGATTTTGGTGTCACCTTTCGCAAGGGTGCGGAAGGGAAGTTACCTAAACTATATATATGTGTTCCTAAGGCTTTTCTAGAGATATGAGAAAGTATTAGAAAGAGATCTGAGGTGTGGGCAAAGGGTTTTCTATGTTCTTCCAAGGGAGAGGTTAGTATATTTCCTTGTAATCTTTGTTCTTCATAGTGGAAGTTTGCATCCGTGGATTTTTTTACCCTAGATTGGGGTTTTTCCACATATATCTTGTCTTGTGGTTTATTGAATGCTTTGATTCTGTTTCTAGTTTATATTTCTACCTGTTTATCGTTTGTGGGTGAGGCTTGAGATTGGATCTCGGCTCACTGCGTTGTTGGCGTGCTGCGTAACAACTGGTATCAAAGCTATTGGTTTAGTTCTATTGGGAGCGATAACGGAAGAAGGGAAAACTAGAATTGAGAAGTTTGATGGTTCAAACTTTGCCTTCTGGAAGATGCAGATGGAGGATTATCTGTATCAGAAGGACCTTTATATTCCTCTAGGAGGAAAAGAGAAGAAACCAGAAAAGATGACAGATGATAAATGATTTTTACTGGATAGGAAGGCTTTAAGAACGATCCGACTCTCTTGTCTAAGAGCGTCGCCTTCAATATATCCAAGGTAAAAACTACAAAAGAATTAATAGAAGCTCTAACCACCATGTATGAAAAGCCCTCAGCGTCTAACAAGGTTCATCTTATGAAACTGCTATTCAACATGAAGATATCAGATGGTGGGAGCGTGGCTGAACATCTAAACGAGTTCAATACAGTCACGAGCCAGTTGGAATCCATTGACATCGTTTTTGAGGATGAGATCAGGGTGCTATTGATCTTATCTAGTCTGCCAGACAGTTGGGATGGTTTGGTGATTGATGTGAGCAATTCTTTAGGGTCGACAAAGCTAAAATTTGATGATGTGGCCGGTCTAATTCTCAGCGAAGAATCTAGAAGGAAGGCATCAGGAGTTTCACGGGACTCAGGGAATGCTCTAAACGTTGAAGAAAGAGGAAGATCGCTGAACAAAGGAGGCAATAAACACAGGCGTTCTAAGTCGAGGAAGAAGTCCAAGGGACCGAAAGACAAAGACGGGTGTTGGTATTGCGGCAAGAAGGGACACATGAAACTTGATTGCAGGGCGCTCAAGAAACAAGAAGGAAGCTCTCAAGGCGGGAAGGATTCAGTGAATCTGTCTGAGGAGAGCGACACAGAGGCGTTGATCTTGTCTCTTAATGCGAGAAATGAGTCTTGGGTTATAGACTCGGGTGCTTCGTTTCATGTCACTTCATGTAAGGAAGTTCTGCGTGATTATGTGTCAGGTGACTTTGGGAGACTCTACTTGGGTGATGATGAGCTATGTAGTATAGTTGGAAAGGGGGACGTTCAGGTCAATCAGAAAGACGGAACAATTTTGAAATTGAAGGATGTCAGACATGTACCGAGTTTGAGAAGGAATCTGATCTCGGTGGGATAGTTGACCGATACCGGTTATGTGACGACATTCACCAGTGACTCCTGGAAGATCACAAAAGGTGCCTTGGTAATATCTCGAGGCAAAAAGGAAGGTACTTTGTACATAACTTCAGGATCATATTGTTCACTCGCAGTCGCATCAACTGGAGTGAATGGGCAGTTATGACATCAAAGACTGGGACATATGAGTGAGAAAGGGATGAAAGTGTTATTGTCAAAAGGAAAGCTACCAGGGCTGAAGTCTATTGACTTAGAATTCTGCGAGGACTGCGTGTATGGCAAACAGAAGAGGGTAAGCTTGAGGAAGACGGGACGCGCTTTAAAGAAGCATCTGTTAGAGCTTGTACACACTGATGTGTGGGGACCGACACAGGTATTATCTCTTGGTGGCTCACGTTATTTTGTTTCCTTTATTGATGATGCTAGTAGAAAACTGTGGGTTTACTTCTTAAAACATAAATCTGATGTATTTGATGTATTTAAGAAGTGAAAAGTTATGGTAGAAAACGAGACAGGTAAAACAGTAAAGTGTCTCAGATCTGATAATGGGGGAGAATATTGTGATAAGAGGATTGAGGAGTATTGTGCAGCAAGTGGAATCAAACATCAGAAAATGATTCCCAGAACACCGCAGCAGAATGGTGTGGCTGAGCGCATTAACAGGACCATCCTTGAGCGCGCCAGGAGCATGAGGTTATATGCAGGGTTACCCAAGACTTTTTGGGCAGAAGCTGTGAATACTGTTGCATATCTCATCAATAGAAGTCCCTCAACACCATTGGATGGTGGGCTACTGGAAGAAGTGTGGACTGGGAAAGAAGTGAACCTTGCACATCTCAGAGTGTTTGGTTGCACTTCATATGTTCACATTGATGCAGAGCACTGAAACAAGTTGGATGCGAAGTCCAGGAGGTGCACGTTTATAGGCTATGGGCAGCATGATTTTAGCTACAGGTTTTGGGATGCAGAAAATAGAAAAATCATCAGAAGCAAGGACGTAGTCTTCAATGAAAAAGTGATGCATAAGGACAGTGTGCAGGAAAATAAGGCCGAGGAAAAAAATTCGTAGAGTTGGAAGAGTTACCGGACACGGGTGTTACAGTGCCACAAGATGATCATGCACAGGAGCATTATGAGGCAGAGCCATATACACCGGTTGTGAGGAGGTCTACTCGGGAGAGGAGATCCACGGTCCGATACTCACCCTCCTTACATTATCTACTGCTTACAGATAATGGTGAACCAGAATGTTTTGAAAAGGCGTTACAGTTAGATACACGGGTTAAGTGGGAGCAGGCCATGGATGATGAGATAGACTCTCTTGAGTCTAATCATATATGGGAGCTAGTCACTCTACCTAAGGGTAAGAAAGCCCTTCATAACAAGTGGGTTTATAGACTGAAGGAGGAGCACGATGGTTCGAAACGATACAAGGCTAGATTGGTTGTAAAAGGGTTTCAACAAAAGACATGTATCAATTTCACTGAAATATTTTCACATATGGTGAAAATGTCTACGATTCGTATGGTCTTGAGTATAGTGGCTACAGAGGACTTACATCTAGAGCAGCTAGATGTTAAGACAACCTTTCTTCATGGGGACCTTGAAGAAGAAATATATATGCATCAGCCAACAGGATACGTGACACCAGGAAAGGAGAACAAGGTGTGCAGACTGAAGAAGAGTCTATATGGCCTGAAGCAGCCCCCGAGGCAGTTGTACAAGAAGTTCGATAGTTTCATGTAGGGAAACGGTTTTAGGAGATGTCATGCAGACCACTGTTGCTATTTGAAGAAGTTTGATATGTCGTACATCATCCTTCTTCTGTACGTTGATGACATGCTTATGGCTGGTTCAAATATGAAGGATATCTCAGATCTCAAAAGATAACTGTCTAGAGAATTTGCCATGAAGGATTTAGGAGCTGCAAAACAAATCCTAGGCATGAGGATAAAACGTGACAGGGAAAATAAGAAACTAGTTTTGTCACAGGCAGTGTACATAGCCAAGGTACTTGATCGATTCAATATGGGAGGTACTAAGCCGGTTAGCACTCCATTAGCCGACCACTTCAAGCTATCTAAGGAGCAAGGTGCAAAGACGTAGGAGGAATGAGACTACATGGTTAAAGTCTTATACGCGTCAGCGATAAGGAGTCTCATGTATGCTATGGTGAGCACGAGGCCAGACATTGCTTAAGCAGTAGGAGTTGTTAGAAGGTTCATGAACAACCCCGGAAAGGAACATTGGGAAGCTGTGAAGTGGATCCTTAGATACTTGGTAGGTACTAAGGATATAGGGCTGTGCTATAGTGGATCAGAAATCAAGCTACAAGGCTACGTGGATTCAGATTTGGAAGGAGATATCTACAGCAGAAGAAGCACTACATATTATGTCTTTACTCTAAGCAGTGCTGCAGTCAGTTGAGTCTTTCAGTTACAGAAGATAGTATCTATCAATACGATAGAGGCAGAATATGTTGCGGCTACAGAAGCGTGCAAAGAGTGGTATGGATGCAAGGTTTCATGGAAGAGTTGGGTAAGAAGCAAGCAGATTGCAAGCTGTACAGTGACAGTCAGAGTGCAATACACTTGGCTAAGAATTCAGCCTTTCATTCAAGGACCAAGCATATTGCCATCAGATATCACTTCATACGTTCGTTACTGGAAAATGGATCGATTGCTCTGGAGAAGATTCATACAAGTGAGAATCTGCGGATATGTTGACCAAGGCGGTCACACAAGAGAAGCTGAAGCTCTGTTCAGCTTTGATTGGTCTTCAGGCTTGAAGACTGGGAGGTGATGCACTCCGGATGAAGAAGACGAAGGTTTAAGGTGATGTGTATCCAAGTGAGAGATTGTTGAGATATGGAACCACATCTGGGGCCGTCTTCGACCGGTCGTGAGCTATGCTCGACTGGTCGTAGGGGCCCGCTCGACCGGTCGTGGACCGGTTCGATTCAAAGTCCAGCAAGCATCATTTTTTTGGTCTCGAGGTGCTCGACCGGTCGTGGCCCATTCACGACCGGTCGTATGGGTCGCTCGACCGATCGTACAGTCTGCTCGACCGGTCGTAGTTATGCAGATTCGTTTTCGAATCCGATGCGGACTGCGGATTTTGGTGTCGCCTTTCACAAGGGTGCGGAATAGAAGTTGCCTAAACTATATATAGGTGTTCCTAGGGCTTTTCTAGAGATATAGGAAAGTATTAGAAAGAGTTCAAAAGTGTGGGCAAAGGGTTTTCTATGTTCTTCCAAGGGAGAGGTTAGTATATTGCCTTGTAATCTTTGTTCTTCATAGTGGAAGTTTGCATCCGTGGTTGTTTACCCTAGATTGGGGTTTTTCCACTTATATCTTGTCTTGTGGTTTGTTGAATGCTTTGATTCTGTTTCTAGTTTATATTTCTTCCTGTTTATCATTTGTGGGTGAGGCTTGAGATTGGATCTTGGCTCCTTGCATTGTTGGCGTGCTGTGCAACACAAGTACATTGATACAAGATATCATTTCCTGAGAGATCAAGTGAAGCAGAAATCAGTGAAGCTAGAGTACTGTCATACCATTGAACGAGTGGCGGACATCTTCATTAAAGTATTGCCGACTGATACATTCAAGAAACTTAGATCGATGCTTGGAATGAAACCTGTTTTGGTTTGAAGGGTAGTTTTAGAGTTGCAAACCTAAAACCCATTTTCCAGGTGATTGTTGATCTTCCATAGCAACAGTTTTCGCGGAGTCATTTTGGAAGATGAAAAACCTATGTAGTTTCCTGTAAACATTAAATGATGGAAACATCCAGTAGGGATATCGTAGTCATTTCACAGATATTGCAAATGTCTATATAAAGGTGTTGTTATCCGGTTGTGGCAAGTGTGAAGAGTTCACGGCAGAGAAAATAAGTTTGAAAAAAAAAATAATTTCTTTTCTTCTTTGTATTCCTTCCTCTTACAGAAATTTTTTTAAAGAGGCTTAGCAAAGCCAATAAGTTTGTTTTTTAAAAGCAAAACAAATCTAGCTTGTACAGCCAACACGATGATGGGCATCCCTGTCCACACTTTCCCATACAGTGAGTGGGCCCACTGAGTTTTTGGAGCGGCAAATGTTTGGGCTCAAAAGTCGTTAAATGAGCTGGCGCAAACGATGGACGAAGCCTATCACACCCATCACAGATAGCTTTTTGGTCGTCCACATGTTTGTCTTTAATTGAGATCGTGGATGACGCAAATATAATAGAGTTGTATTACTTCCGAGTAGGTGATGTTTTCTGTTAAAAGAAAATAAAAAAAAAAAAAAAAAACCAGTAGGTGATGTTGATCAAGCAATAATGGCAACCATCCGTTTCGGTCATCCTCAGTCATGCCAAAAACTTCCATCACAAAATATCACCGACATTACCACATGTTCTCCATGTCTGTAAATTCCAAATGCTCTTGTTTCACAGTTTGACACGTATGTGAGATTTGAGCTTTTCATCAGTTGAGATACACTATTTAAATCTTCTGCCATTTCACGCCTCATGTGGGCCATAGGATATCAAAACAAATGATTCGCTAGAAAATTTGTTGACCGTTAATTTTCGTTGCAGAGTGAAATTGTCTAATCTTTATTTCCAATCTTACGGAACGCTCGGATCTCTCACTCGTGTTTTGTATTTGCACGTGTGCCCGCGTATGGATGTGTACGGATCTACGCGCGCGTGGTATTGGCAAACCTATGTACTCTTCTCTTTCATTCTTCATAGCAAATAAGGCCGACACAAGCAATACGTTGCCGCTCCAGTGCACATGCGGGGAGTAATGGCTAGTGAGTCTAGACTGTCCATCTGATGTCCTGAACGTCGATGGCCTGTGCTACAAATGGCGTACCGAACAAGCAACCCTAGCTGTCTGATTTCTGTCCTGCAAATGGACAGTCAAAATGAAAAAGGATCAATGATTCAAATTCAAATTAAGGGAGAAATACTCTAAGAACGGCTAGGATTCTCCAATCTCTATGCTTTCTGTAACTTGGGTCATCTGTAGTGTAGCCAATAGGATTCCCCGACTCCACAGGCATGGCATTTTCGTGCTTCATCCGCATGATTATCCCGACAAGCATCCCGTCGGATCCAAGTTCATTGATCGAACTATCTTAACCATATAACAAATGCACCTTTCTCGATGAGTGTGAACCATCACTGGCTTCTTTTTTATTTATTTATTTTTTTATTTTTTACTGGGAGTTTTTCTGCCACCAATTAAAATTTTTAAATCCCCAAATAGTGAGAATTTCGCAATATGGCCCATCCATTATTTTTTCTATCAAATAAACGGCTTTGATTTACTCAATGTACGCCGCGTGTACATGTAGGCACGGTATCTCCCGCGCCTCTACATGTACTGGATCCGCGCCCTTAAATGCGTTTTGGCTATCATCTGTTAATGGAACCGGCGGTCCGGCGGATGCTCCTGTCTGAATAGTCCAGAGCACTAGTTTTACCCAGCGCATAGAACATCCAAGCTCCATGTGGCAACAATGGTATACGTGCAAAATCTACTCCGTCCGTTACGTGAGAACCTTTATATTCACCGCACGTACAAAAGATCTACATGGTGGAAGACTCTGCTGCGCAACAGAAACAGCAACGATGCATAGTGCAGTCTACTTGAGTTTTGGATGAGGGTGATTTTTGTATATTCCCTTCATCACGGTGTGTTACACCTGACTCGAAAATAAAAAGTGAAAATAAAAAATTAAATATTATTTATATAATACTTGGCTGGATAGGATTGAATTCATTCGGATCGAATTAGTCCGGATTGATCACTGACCTGAACTTGACTCAGTGTACATTCAGATATGAGTGAGCCTACTCGAACCGACCCAATTCTAACTGTCAGCTCAGATCAAATCGAGTCGGATCAAGTCCAATTATACCTGGCTGTAATTTTTAATATGGAATTGCCCACAACTGCCCACAAGTTGTGGGCAATTCCATATAAAAAAAGAATCCTCCGTTTCACCTGTTTTCACCGCCTAAATTACCAGACGGATTGGCTGGTGTACCACACCTGTATTGAGACGGCAAGTTCTGCGGGTCCCATCATGAGGTATGTGTTATATCCAAACTGTCTATCCATTTTTTGAGATTGTCTTAAAGCTTGAGCCGAAAATTAAGATAGATCTAAAGATCAATTGGACCACACTGCAAAATGCAGTGGGGTATTGAAAAGTCTACCATTGAAACCATTTTAAGGGTCACAGAAGTTTTGCGGATCAATATGAAATTTGTTTTTCATCTTCATCCATGTATTTTTGACCTTATTAACAGGTTGGATGGAAAATAAACATTATGATGGGCCCTACAAATTTTTTAACAGTGAAAATCATTATCCTCACTGCTATTTTTGGTGTGGTACATTTGAGATTTGGATATGATTCATTTTTTGTCTAATGCTTTAAAATGATCTTGAAAAATAGATGAACGGTGTAGATATAATAAATACATCATTGTGGGCCATGTAACTTTGATCTCCTTTGAGCTCGAGGAGTATCGGCGCTCGTCGTCTTAGCACGACACGTATTTGCGGTTGTACCAGCCAATCCGCTTCCCTAAAATACCCTACCTATCTGGGTTCCCCATGTTGTATATATAAATGCTAGTCCCATACTGTGTGATGATCAGGAATGGTGGGCCTCACTTTCGATGGCTAAATTGTGTCTAGTTATTGCGCTAGTGTACGTTTCGAATTGGACTTCATCCATGATAGACATTCTAAATGGTAAGCGTGTAGGGTAGAAATATGGACGTACGTCCATATCCAATTAAAAATCATTAATAGAATAGATTGAACCAAGACAAGAAATAGGGAATACAAAGTGAGGGGCGGCCCCCGCCACATTCTGGCATATCACTGCCGGCTCCTATTGGCTTAATTGATAGGACCCACAGACCCTCTCCGATTAGACCGGACAAAGAGGTCTGGTAGAACGGACGCGGATTGCATCCTACCAGGGCTCTGTGGAGCCCACCGTAATGTAAGTATTTTATCCACACCGTTAATCGTTTTTATATGATTATTTTAAAATATGAGCCAAAAATTGAGGTAGTTTTGGGGCTTAAGTGAACCACAAATTGGGGATTAAACTTCCACCATTAAAAACTTCGTGGGAACTGGAGAAGTGTTGGATCAAGATGAAATTTGTGTTTTCACTTCATCCAAGTCTGCATCACCTTATTAATAGGTTGGGTGGTAAAAAAAATACATCACCGTGGCCCTTAGAAATGTTTCAACGGTGGGTGTCATTATCACTGCAAATTCCTTTGATGTGGTCCACTAGATCTGTGTATCTGCTTCATTTTTTGTATAAAATCTTAAAATGATCTGAGAAAAGCGATTAATGGTGTGGATAAAATACTTACATTACGGTGGGCCCCACAGAGCCCTGCCCGAATGGATTACTGTCCGGGCGGGGGTAGGACGCAATCAGCGTCCCTGGTAGAAGGACTTTAGCTGTTGGATCTGTGTTCTTAGGCGCTCATGGCAAATATATCATTACATAATGTTGCATTCCTTTCATGTGATGAGGAGAATCCCCTACACAACTTATTTATAAATGAAAGAAACTCTAACCTTAATGAAGCCCTAATGGACCTAAGGGAGAGGCCCAATAGCGAGCTCAATAATAAAACCCAATCTCCAACGCTCCCTATCAAAGTAGAACGTAGATATCTCGCATGCTTAGCTTGAATTAATACAAAGTAAGTTGAGAAGAACAAATTGCTTTTGTAAGAACATCAACCAATTGATTTCATGATAGGATGTTGGACAAAGTTACAATAACTTTTGGCGAGTTTTTTCACAAACAAAATGGTAGTCAATTTCCATATGCTTGGTGTGTTTGTGAAAGATAGCATTGGAGGTAATGTAGATTGATGATCGATTATCCCAAAAGAGAGGAAATGGTGCTAATGCTAAGATGGGAGAGAAGTGGTTGAAACTAAAATTTTTGTCAGGGATTAAAGAGCCCCACTCCATTTGAGCGAGTGGCCATGAGCGAATAAAAGATATGGCCAGAAGAGTACGAACAGTTTTTATCTTGGCAACAGGAGCGAAAGTCTCATCGTAATCAATTTCGTATTCTTGTTTGTATCCCTGAGCGACAAGTCGAGCCTTGTATCGATTTAATGATCCATCAGACTTAAGTTTAACAGAATAAATCCATTTGCTACCAATTAGCTGTTGGTTAGCGGGTCGAGTGACAATGTCTCACGTATGATTATCATCCAATGTCGCAAGTTTTTCTGTCATAGCCTTCTTCCAATAATCATGAGTGACTGCCTGAGAGTATGAAGTAGGAATAGAAATAATATCCAGAGTAGCATTCATGGCAGATATAAAGCATATCAAGCGATCAGGCGCTCAATGTTTACGAGTGGAATGACGTATCGAGGTAGGTTTGGGATCCGCAATAGGTACAGCAGGTTCGGGTTAAGTAATAGGTGGTGGATCTGTACGTGGTCGACGTGAGTAAACCTACAACGAACGAGGGAGAGTACTTGAGGCAAACGGAATTTCAGGAAAGACAGTTAGATCAGGAGAGTTTAGAGTGTGGGAGGAGGAAGAGATTAATGAAAGGCAATGTGTTCAAGAAAAACAACATGTCGTGAAACCCGAACACGACGAGAAACAGGATCATAACATCAAAAACTCTTCTGAGTTTCCCCAAATCCCAAGTACATACATTTGACCGATTTTGGAGATAGTTTGTTACATTCATGTGAAACCAGATGAACATAACAGATACAACCAAAAACACGAAATGTGGAATATACAGGAGGTAAGCCGGTGAGAAGAAAGTAGAGAGATTTATTGTTCAGAACTTTGGTTGGCATCCTGTTAATCAAGTAAACTGAATGTAACATTGCTTCTGCCCAGAAAGAACGAGGAACACTCATTGTTGTCATTAGGGTGTTGACAGTTTCAACAATATGACGATTTTTCCGTTCTACCGCCCCATTCTGTTGTGGAGTATCAGAATAGGTGGTCTGATGAATAATCCTATAACCTTGAAGAAATGTACGAAAATCGGTTGAGAGATATTTCCCCCTGATTCAGAGCGGAGAGTTTGAATTGGAACCCGAAATTGAGTATCCACCATAAAGTGAAATAACTTGAAAATTTCAAAAACCTGTGACTTCGATTGTAGAAAGTAAATCCAAGTGTAACGTGTGAAATCATCAATGAATATAGCATAGTATCGTAACCCAGAGAGAGACATAATTGGTGATGGACCCCAGACATCCGTATGCACAAGTTCAAACATAGAAGATGATTTTGTAGTATTTAGAGAAAAGGGAATACACTTACTTTTTGAAAGACAACAGGAAGAACAAGAATAATCCAAATCATTTTTATTAAGAGAAATATTCCCTAACATGCCAGAAGAAATTAACTGAAGTAACCAATCAGAATGTGGATGACCCAGGTGAAAGTGCCACAGTTTTCACAATTTATTTGCCGAACTAATATTTGATGAAGATGGAGAAAAGAAACAATGAACCAGATTGACAGATGGATCAAAGTCCAGCAGTACAGACGACTATGCCGCCTATCCATCCCAAGTACCTTCCCCGTTGCCAGATCCAGCACAAAACAACAGTTGGGAAGAAATATGACTAAGCAGTTATTGGATGTGAGTTGACCAACTGAAATTAAATTGGATGAGAGGTTAGGGACGTGAAACACATCATGAAGGGTGAACTGGCGATGAACAGAAGGAGAGAAAGTCAATGATTCAACGGATTAAATAGGTAGTCTAGTGCCATTCGCAGTAGAAATAGCCTGATTGCCAGTGTAGAGACGAATGTCACGAAGATGGGATACAACACCAGTCATATGATTGGAAGCACCCGAATCAAAGAACCATGTAGAAGATGGGGATATACCTGACATACCGGCCGTAGAAAGGGCTTGAACGATTTGCTGGAGCATCGTAGGAGTCAACGGAGATGAAAGACCTTTAGTAGAAACAGTAGATGGATAATCACTAACAAACGGCTCGGAAGAAATAGTAGCAGCAGTAGTAGAAAGAGCACGACCACGACCATGACCACCACGTCCCCGGCTGAAAGAAGATGCAAATGCACGTGTACGGCAGTCCTAAATACCATGACCAGTCCGTCGACAATAAGCGCATCATTCTTTGAATTGAGCGACAACATGACTCACCTTATTGCAGCCGCGACAAGTCAAATGATTGGAACCACGTGTTGGTGTAGTGGTAGACACAGCAAGCACCATATCAGATGATCCCGGAGTTGAGGAAGGAAGAGAGAGAACTTTCAGTCGTTGTTCCTCAGCTAATAAATCATTAATAATTGAATTTAATGAAGGAGGAGGGCTACGGTTCAAGAGAGCAGCCCGACAATGCTCAAATTTCGGACGCAGCTTCATAAGAAATTCTCTTACTTTCGCACTCTCGCGCATAGATTAGAATATCTTAAAGTCATGAGGAAATGTTGGATCTATCGTAGCCATCTCTATTTAAATAGTGATAATTTTGGAGTAAAATGATTTAATACTGTCATCACCTTGAGTAAGGTTAACGAGATCCTGTTCTAGGCGATATAACCGGGCCACATTACTCTATTGATAAATTGTCTGGAGATGCTCCCACATTGTCTTAGTAGTGCGATGAGGTGTGAGGCCAATAACAATGGACCGATCGACTGAATCGAGAATCCAGGTAATAATTCATCCATTGTTCATGTCCCAATCAACTAATTTGTCGGTATCTGTGGAAGTGGGGATAGGAATAGATCCATCAATGAGTCCCACAAACCACGACCCTTGAGGAAGTTTTAAAAATGGATGGCCCATAAGAATAGTTGGTACCATCAAAACTACAACGTGAGGCCTCTGTACGTGATGAGTTCTTGTTCATTGATCTGAAGTAATGTAAAGCACTCAAAGAGTTGCAGCAGAAGAAGGTGTTAGATGTACCGTACAACAGGAGATACCCAAGCAATTGTAGTTTCCGGATCTGGCGTAATAACAACAGCAATAGCAACGGGTTCGAACAAAAACATGATTCGGACAAGCAGATCTGGAATAGGATGGAACAACAGCAACAACAACAACAACGAGATTCAGACAGTAGATCTGGAGCAACAGTAACAGGATTTGGACGAGCAGATCTGAAACAGGGTTTGGACGAACAGATTTGGAACAGGGTTCAAACGAGCAGATCTGGAACAGGGTTTGGACGAGCAGATCTGCAGCAACAGTAGATCTGAAACAGTAGATCTTGGAACATGATTCGGACGAGTAGATCTGGAGCAGAGGGGTCGCCGGACGACGTAGCAGGGACGGCCGGACGACGCAGGGGCAGTTGGACGAGCAGGGACAGTAGGGATGGCTGGCCGATGCAGCAGGGGCGGTCGGACGAGCAGGGACAGTGGCCGGACCCAGCAGGAATGGGGGACGACGCAGCAGGGGTGGTGACCGGACGACGCAGGGGCGGTTTAAGATCAGGGAAGCTCTGATACCATGAAAGCCGAAAGGAGCTGAAGCTTTTTTGTATTTGAGACAACCTAATGGGGTTGAATATATAGAGATTACAACCATCTATACAAGGAAAACAATAAACTCAGAATCCTCTACCTATAGAAACAAACTATACAATGTATACTAGTTATACAAGGTATGTGAGCTGTCTAATAGATAAAGCCAGAAAGGGGTTGGGTAAAATTGAATGTGGATGGGTCAGCTAGAGGGAACCCAGAGATGTCGAGAGGTGGAGGAATTTGAAGAGGAGAATTTGGTGATCTCATTTTTGCTTTCTCTAAACGGTATGGGGTGGGTTACAACAACAAAGCAGAGCTGCGAGCGGTGTACGACGGACTCGCCCACTGTTTAAACCAAGGCTTACCTCAGGTGGTGGTTGAATAAGACTTAAAGCTGGTGGTGGAGTTTTTAAATTGCTTGTCCCAATCGGCTTGGAAGTGGAGGTATTGGTTTACCAAGATAGAAAGAATGAAGAAGAGAGGACTGATTTGCATCGTTCATGTCCTAAGAGAAGGAAATGCCACAGCAGATGGGTTGGCCCATTTGGGGGGCAAGCTCCAAGGGGACCTCTTCTTCAGGTAGGTGTTGGATCTCCCTCTCTGCATTAAAGAGATATTTTTGCTAGATAAAATGTGGCTGGGATATATTAGAGAATCTCCCATATGGGAGTAGTTTTTGGTTTTTTGGGCTCGGCCCTCATCACCGTGTATAGGGCTCCGAAATGATAGGCCATTCAGGGAGTTTTTCTATCCAGGGGCAGGTCGAATGTCTATTGTCTTGTGTAGTTCCCCAATGATATGAAATTTATTATTATTACCATTATTTTTAATTAAAGTCATTTAGGCAGCTTAACTTGGTTTCATGTCCCATATTTTTTTCAAGACAACCTTCAACATTGCTACTTTCCAATAGTGATCCACCAAAGCATTTGGTGTGAGAGAGAGAATAGAAATAAAGAAAATGATGGAGATAAAAACATAGAATGATAAAGAAAGGAAAATTAAAGGAGTTAAATTTTCAATTGGATGAGCAATATGGGACTCATAGGAATAGATGTAGTTCTCTCTGTTTTCCAGAGGGCGTTAGGAAGATCCCTGAAGTGGGGTCTGATTGGGGTGCAAGAGGAGAAGTAGATTCAGTGATTGGTGAATGAGCAGTAGGTTCATTAGACAATGGTGGTCCTTGATCTGAAGAGTCCCACAGAGCAGGAAGGATAAGAAGAGGAGGCTCATTCATATAATTAATCATCCAGACAAAGTAAGGAGTATTCTAAAAAAAATTATTAGTCATCCAGACAAAGTAAGGAGTGCTCTAAAAAAATATTAAATTTTTTGACACAAACTTCTGTCTAGTTTCAAGGCGAAAATATTTATAACCTTTTTTGAATGGAAGATTACCTTCTTTTTATATATGTGGGGACCACGGAAGTTTTAGATCAAGCCGATATTTGTGATTTCCCTTCATCTATGTCCGTGTGATCTTATGATAGGTTTGGATGACAAATAAATATCACTGGGGCCTTAGAAAGGTTTCAACGGTGGAAATCAATACTTCCACTGTTTCCTGTGGTATGATCTACTTAAGCTTTTTTTATACTTCAATTTTGAGCTCAACCCCTGAAATGATCTAGAAAAACGGATGGACGGCATGGATAAACCGCTTGAATTCACAGTGGCCCAACGGAGTTTACTCAGTACGATAAGAGCGTACTGAGTAACTCAGTACGCAATCCGATTTCGTAACCTGATACCACACGTCAGCTATATAGCTGGTCTATTGACGTCAGCAAGTTATGTGGGTCCCATCATAAGCACTGTGTTATATCCAAACTGTCCATCCATTTGGCGAACTTTTTGTAAGGCTTGAGCCAAAAAATATGACAGATCTAAAGATAAAGTGGACCACAATGTAAAAAGTAGTGGGGGATTGAACGTCTACCATTGAAACCCTTACAGGGTGACAAAAGTTTCGGATCAATATAAAATTTGTTTTTCCTATTCATCATTTTTTAACGCCGAAATTCATTATACCTACGGCTATTTTTAGTGTGGCCCATTTGAACTTTGGATATTATTCATTTTTTGGCTAATCTTTTAAAATGATCTCGAAAAATTGATGAATGGTGTGGATATAATAAATACATCATTGTGTGGCTCATGTAACTTTGATCTCCTTGAATCGTTCATACAACTTAGAGCTCGAGGAGCGTCGGTGCTAGTCTTAGCACGACACGTATCTACATCAGCTGTATTACTGGTTTACGGGACACCAGCCAATCTGCTTCCCTTTGCTAGTTCGGTGGATCTAGACCGTACACCTAGGTAGTCTTGTATGTAAATGGCCATGTTTCATGATTAGGATGAACCAAGCGGACGGTCCTAGTCGTCAGTGTTTCGGAAGCGGATTGGCTGGTGTTCCTCACACCAGCTATATAGCTGCTTCAGCAAGTTACGGGGATCTGATCATGAGGTATGTGTTATATCCAAACCGTTTATCTATTTAGTGAGCTCGTCTTAATGCTTGAGACGAAAATTAAGACAGATCTAACTATCAAGTGGATCACACTGCAAAAATTAGTAGGGGATGGAATGTCTACTATAGACTAATATGAAATTCGTTTTTCCTCTTCATTTAGGTATTTGTGATCTCGTGAACAGATTGTATGATCTTGTGAACAGATTGTATGTAAAATAAACGTTATGGTGGGCCTACAAATTGTTTAACGGTGAAAATCATTATCTCCGCTTCTATTTATAGTGTGGTCCAAATGATCTTTGGATATGATTCATTTTTTGGACAAAGCTCTAAAATGAACTCTAAAAATAGATGAACAGTGTAGATATAATAAATACATCACTGTAGGGCCATGTTACTTTGATCTCATTTGAACCGTTCGTACAACTCAGAGCTCGAGGAGCGTTCCGCTTCCCAGTGTTTCCTGTCCACGGGGTGGTAAGTACAAACGAGACTACTGCCTAACTCGCTAGTTATTTAATAGCATCAGGAAGTTATCAACAACTAAGATATAATGAAGGCATTATGAGTCTCTGACAGTTAGCTTGAGGTTTCCCAATGCTATACTGGGGAATTCGTTTTGCCTCCATCGCGACTCAGAAAATAGTCCGTATGACTGCCCAATAAGGCCCACATGCTCAGTAATTCGTTGATAGGAACTGTTTACTTTAAGGGTCTGTTTGATTTTCTAATTATAGAGGTAATTTAATGTAAATGGATAATAATTACTTACATTTATATTTTCGGTTGAATTTATCAGGTGATATTGACCGCCAACTTTCATTTATAGCACTCCTCACATCAACCGAGGAAATTTTTTTTAAATTGTGGGGCCTACCATGATGTTTGTGTCTTATCCACACCGTTCATCCCTTTAGCTAACTCATTTTAGGGCATGAGCCCAAAAATGAGGCAAATCCAAAGATCAAGAGGACCACACCACAGGAAAGAGTGGGAATTGAATTCCTACCATTGAAAGCTTCTTGAGGACCCATAAGTTTTAAATCAAACTGATATTTTTGTTTCCACTTTATCCATGACTGTGTGACATTATGAACGGGTTGGATGACGAATAAACATTAATGTGGGCCCAGGGGAAAACAACTTTCAACCATTGACGTCTGAATGATCATTGTTTCCTGTGGTGTGGTCCACTTGAGCTTTTGATTTTCTGAATTTTTGGGCTCATGCCTTAAAACGTACTTTTTAAAAGGATAGATGGTGTGGATAACTCACATATATCATGGTGGGGCCCACATATTAAAATCAGTAATAAAAGGGTTTGTATGGACCGATTTTCGAAACGCAATTCCCGGCTAGTTTTAAACGCGTGGAGTAAGTAATAATTATGTATTTCCATGTATTTACCGTTGGAAATTGAAAATCAAACAGCCCCTAAGAAAATTAAGAAGAAAAAGATTATCATGACCGTCATTCTCTGTGGACGATTTAGGACATAGAAAAATGAAAATTTTCAACGGATGAATCTGGATAGGGTTATTATTGTTGCAGATTTATGATGCGCCTTCCCTTCAGTTCGCCACCTGCACAAGGGATAAACTGAACGAAGACCCTGGCTCTAACGGGGGAACCTCTGATGCTTAAGTTAGCTTTTGCAGATTAAAGAGAAGGCATATTTAGGATTTTGAGTTTCGTACCTTTTTCTAGAATGAATGTCCTTTATTTATAAATATGGAAGAATCCTACCGTGCAGGGATTCTCTTCCTGATATCATGGAGATTTGATTTTGGCTCGCTTTTGGTCTCCATCCGATCCCAAGACCATCGGGATTGAGGATCCTCTTGCGAGATGTTCGGGACAGCGTTTTTTGTTTTACACCGTCTTCTCTTCTGCCTCGGCCGATTCCGACTCAGTCAGATGAGTCTCGGCTGGCTTTGCGGAGATGAACTTATAAGCCTTAGTCGGCACACGCTGACGTTGCTAGCTCGTCAACCGAGCTAACTTAACTCGTCTTATTTTCTCCACTTTACAACTTTGTTTCGGACCTAACGATTGCCTCGGTAATCCCAGACAATATTAGTGAAATTGGTCCGCTCCATATCCCAGTCTTCGGACTTAGCATATTTTTTTCCCAACAGTAAGCCCCCTTACTCCGCATGTCCCTTACGGCACTGCGGAGTAATGAGTTTTTAAGTTGGTTCACAAATAAATCCGAGGTAATAATTAGGCATTTAATGCCTTTTGTGTCATCCTCAATGGGAGACGGTTCATTGCCCGAGGTCGCACGTGCGAACAACTGTCAGGTCGTCTCTTCCGCTTATGAACGTCTGACTCGTGGCGAGGGTGTTACCGTCGTCAGTTGGCGTGCGCCATGTGTCGAGCGGGGGATTCGATGCAGGCATCGATTCGTCTCCCCATTAATTGCTCTTGCCACATGGCAAGGCTATAAGAGGAAGGGAGAGGCGTGTGTTTCACATTTTCGCTGCCACTTTCCTGCTCTTCGTTTTTCTTTCATTCAAATTTCTTCTATTCTTCTTCCTCTCCATTCCTGCTGTCTGCGTCACATTCCACTATTTTCATCTTCTCCTCTGCCGTTTCCTTCCTCGTTGTCCTCCGTATTTTCTCCGGTGAGTTCCTCCCTCCCCTTTTAATTAACAAAATGCACGACTCTCAGAGCCCCCGGGAGGGAAATTCTGGTGACGAGGGCAAAGCGTAACGTTTTTGGAATGTTGCGGAATTGTCTTCTTTACTGGCGGAGATTGCCGTCGACGCCAATGCCGCTTTCCTATCTGAGAGGGCCACCGAAGCTCCGGCGGAGCATCCCGCTTCGGTCAGTCCTTCGCGTGGCGGATCATCTCTGATAACTCGCCCAGGGAAACCCAATCTTCCAATGGATTTGTTGGAAGAGGAAGAGGAAGAGGAAGAGGAAACTGAGATTGCTGAAGGAACCTCTAGGTCGGCTCTTGTTGCTAAGTCGGCGCAAGCCCCTCACTCGGGCAGCGAAGGAGAGGAGTCAGAGGATGAACTGAGTGGTCCGATTCCTTCAGTTTTGATTGAGGCGGACTTGGACAGAATCCGAATTGGATATCACGTTCCAGACTCGGTTAAAATTTATCTTCCTCGTCCGAATGATTTACCCGACTGTTCTCCGGCTGGGGCGGTTGCGATTTTTCAAGTCTCAATGCAATGTGGGTTACGTTTGCCTCTTCAGCCCATCGTTCGAAACTTTCTTTCTCGCATCCGGATTGCTCCCGGACAAATAGTTCTGAACGGGTGGAGGAACTTATTCGGGTGTGCGGTGTTGTAGGCTGAGTTAGAACAACCTCCACTGACAGTCGATGAATTCCTCCACTTATATCAAGTGCGGGTAAACCCAAATTATCCTGACTTTTACATCTTGAGAGCTTGGCGGGGCAAGGACAGCTCTTTAATAACCAACCCTCCTACTTCCAACAAACATTGGAGAGAACGTTGGTTATGGGCATGTGATCACTAGGAGACGGCCGAATCCGGGCTCTACGAGGCTCGTGTTCCTTGGGCGTTTGGTAAAGCAGGTGACTCGGCATTTCCTTTCCCCTTTTTTCTCTCTATTTTGTTTTAGTGCTTTGAGTCCGACGAACTTATGTTTAACAGATATTCCGAAGAAGAGGCAGAAGTTTGGATCCAGTGCCTTAGCTCAGATCAAGGATTTGAGAGTGTTAAGTCAGGAAGATCGGTCGTGGAAGGTACTCCTACAGCTGGAACACCTTCATCTTGTAGATTTAGACTCGGCTGTCACAGGTAACCCTTATTGCGTCTTCGTGTCTCTCTTGAACTTTGTCTGACTTGTTTTGCTCTTCTTTTAGATTTAGCCGAACCTCGGACCTTTCTTAGGCCGGTTCATTTAGACATGACTAGAGCTCGGCCTCCCCTTAAGCCGGTTTCCAGAGTAAAGGCTTCCCCGCGATCAATCCTTCTGTTGGTGCCTCGGCCGTCCAAGAAGCAGAAGACGACGCCGAAGGAGAAGGAACCCGCAAGTTCCTCTGCTCTTACTGTGGTCGTGTTTTCCGATCCGGAAGAGAGGGCGGAAGCGGAGGACGCGGTAGCCGTTGAACCTTGGGCGGCTTCTGAGCCAGGACCTGTTGTAGAGGAGGTCTCGAGGCAGAGAGAGGAGACGAGGGCTGAATCTTCCAGAGGGGAGACGACTCAACAGGAACCGTCGCCCTTTCAAGCGGTTGTGTCAGGGATGGTTCCCTGGGCCATAGCTCACGGGAGCGAAAAAGACTTTGCCAGCCTCTACAACGCCCCCATGACGCAAACCGTCGATCATGCGGCGAATGTGCTCTTTGAGGCAAGAGACTTCTTTCCCTACCTTTCAACTCTTTTGTTGCTTCTCATTTCAATCATCCATCATGACTTTACGCTCGTCTTTTACAGCTTGTCCCCTGCTTGGTCAAGGCTTGCAAGGAGTTATCCTCGGCCCAAAGGCTTCTGAATCTATTGGCTGAGGCAAAAGGGTGACGCGAGATCGGGCGTCCTAACCGGTGAGGCGGCTCTTGCCAGGAAGCTGCTGAAGACGCTAAAGCCGAGGCAACTTGCGCCAGGAAAGTTGTTGATGACGTACAAGCCAAAGTCGCTCGAGTATTGTCGCTGCTGTCTGCAGCTGAGGAAGAGAATCGGCGAATTCTCGTAACTCATGCTTCTTGCGAAAGCACACTGGCTCAGGCGAAACTCGAAGCGGCGAGGCTCATCCAGAAAGCTCAAGAGGAGGTCCAGGAGGTCGAGAAGGCCAGGGATCGGGCTTACAAGAATTCCTCGAGTCTAAGGAATTCGAGGAAGAGAGAGATCGCCTGTTCCAAGGCGGATACATAGCATGTATCGAAGAAATGAAGGGTGTTTTCCCCGATCTTAATCTCTCGGGATTTGATGGAGAAGGCTCGGGTTCCGGGGATCCAAATGTCAGTCCTACCGACGCCGCTACCGACGCTGCTACTGGAGGTGACTCTGGTGCCTCTGGGACTGCTTCGGGAGTAGTGGCTGATGCCTCTGGGACTGCTTCGGGAGTTGTTCCGGCCGAGGGGCAGTAGCCGAGCTTCATTTTTGTCTAGTACCATCATTAGCTCCATCTTTGGGTTGGTACCATCATCAGCTCCATTTTTTACACTCACAGCAGCCTCACACAAGCTTGAGAATAGTATTAGCCGAAGAAGAGACCCGCCTGTTGTGGCCGATCTTTCTTTTTGACCTTAACCCTTTCTAGTCTAATCAATGTAATGCTGAAGCAAGATCTAACTCGATGTAACAAACATACTGATAAATGAATATGATCAGTTTCATTTTATTCATCTCGACTCAATTTACATGCTTGCTATTTTCGAGTCTTCTTCGTTGCTTTGCTGTGCCAACTTTAGGGATAATAGATTTTTAGATGCTCGACATTCCATGGATGAGGCAACAATTGTCCGGTTAGGTCTTCTAACCGATATGTTCCTGGTTGGATAGTTCCTGAGACAATATAGGGTCCTTCCCAGTTGGGTCCCAGTGTACCCGAACCAACTTCCTTTGTATTGAGAAATGTCTTTCGAAGAACTATGTATCCAACTCAAAACGTCTGACCTTGACTCGGGTATTATAGAATCGGGCTACCTGCCGTTGTCGAGACTCCACGTGTAACCGAGCCATTTCTCTTTGTTCGTCCACAAGATCGAGCCCGAGCGCTAAGAGCTCTTCATTATCTTCCGTATTGAACGAACTGACTCGGGTTGAAGGCAACTCAATCTCGACGGGAGTGACGACTTCCGAACCATTAGCAAGGGAGAAAGGAGTTTCTCTTGTGGCGGTTCGAGTTGTAGTTCGATATGTCCATAGTATTTTCGGGAGTTCTTCAGCCCATGCTCTTTTGGCTCGGTTAAGCTTGGTCTGGAGATGTTGTTTGATGACCTTGTTGACCGCTTCGACCTGTCCGTTCGTCTGAGGATGGTGGGGCGATGAATATACGTTCCTTATCCCAAGGTTGTCACACATCTTGCGGAAGCTCCTATTATCAAACTACTTTCCATTGTCGGTAATAATGGTACGGGGTACCCCAAACCGACAGACAATATTTTTCTATACGAAATCAGTAATCTTCTGTTCAGTTATTTTTTCTAATGGCTCAGCCTCGGCCCACTTCGTAAAATAGTCCACGGCCACCACGGTAAACTTGGTCTGACTTTTTCCGATAGGAAGTAGTCCTATGATATCGATTCCCCATTGTGCGAAGGGCCAAGGACCTGTCATGGGCATTAGCGCTTCAGGAGGTTGTCTCGGAATAACCGTGAATCTTTGACACTTGTCGCATCTCTGAACGAGCTTACGGGCATCGTGTTGGATAGTCGGCCAGTAGTATCCCTGACGTAAAACTTTATGCGCGAGTGATCGTCCTCCCGAGTGGTTTCCTCAGATCCCTCCATGAATTTCTCGCAGCACATAGTTGGCTTCACTGGAGTTTAAGCATCGCAGCAATGAAGCATAATAACCTTTCTTATATAAAGTCCCGTTGAGTATGGTTTAACGGGAGGCTCGGATCTTCAACCGTCTCGCCTCTGCACGATCCTCAGACAACTCTCCCTTGTCGAGGTATTAGACGATCGGATCAACCCAGGAAGGTTCCGAGTCAATCGCATGGATCGCCGAGCTAGCTGGTTCATTAATACTTGGTCTAGCGACGTACTCGATTGGAACAGACATGGGTATGTCATCTTCGTCGGCCGAGGCAAGTTTCGTTAATAGGTCGGCTTTGGCATTTTCTGTCCGAGGGATCCAAGTGACGACACAAAACTAAAAATCGTTGATCAGCTCTTTAACTTTTTTCATGTATGCTTTTAATTGCTCTTTTCGTGTTTGATATATACTGGTAACTTGGTTGACAACCAGCTGAGAGTCACTGAACACATTTAGATGTGCAACACCCATATTGGCCGCGAGTCGGAGGCCAAGTAATAACGCTTCATATTCGGCTGTATTGTTCGAAGCTTGAAATCCAAGTCTTAAGGCATACTACATATAGGTGCGATCGGGAGTTTTCATAACTACTCTTGCCCTGCTTGCCTTAGAGTTGGAGGAGCCATCGACATACAGCTTCCAGGGAATGGGGTCGGGTAAGGACTCGGGAGAGCAGTAGTCGACTCTTCAAAGCACTCGGTCACATGTTCAACTGACGGGTCGGTTTGGGGTGTCACTTCGGCAATGAAGTCGGCCACGGCTTGTCCTTTGATTGCCGCTTTTGACTTATACTGAATATCGAATTCGTTGAGTTCGATTGCCCATTTTGTGAGTCGGCCGGAAGCCTCTGGTTTCTGTAGGATCTGACGTAGTGAGAGATCGGTCATGACGACAATGGTATGAGCTTGGAAATATGAGCGAAGTTAGCGCGAGGAGACTACTAGAACTAAGGCCACTTTTTTTAAAAGTGGGTATCTCGTTTCCGCCGGTAATAATGCTTTGCTGACATAGTAGACTGGTAATTGCTTTCCTTCGCGCTCTCATATCAGGGTCGAGCTGATCACTGCCACGGATACTGCTAGATACAGTAGCAGAGCTTCTCCTGGCTCAGGTTTTGATAAGAGAGGTGGAGATCCGAGATAAGACTTTAGTTGCTGGAATGCTGCCTCGCACTCTACCGTCTAATCCACCGTTTGTCGTCCCTTCAATTGTTTGAAGAACGGGAGACATTTATCCGTGGCTCTAGATAGGAAACGATTGAAAGCCGCTACTCGTCCAACCAGCTTTTGAACGTCTTTAATCATTTTAGGAGATTCTATATTGAGGAGGGCTTTAATTTTCTCCGAGTTCGCCTCTATTCCTCGCTGACTCACTAAGAAACCGAAGAACTTTCCCGATCTTACTCCAAAGGCGCATTTGCTTTGATTCAACTTCATTTGGAATTTGCGTAAAATAAGGAACATTTCTTCTAAGTCGGCTATATGGTTGGCCGCGTGTACACTTTTGACGAGCATGTCGTCAATGTACACTTCCATGGTTCGGCCAATCAGCCGAGTAAAGATTTTGTCCATTAATCTTTGATAAGTCACACCAACAATTTTCAAACCAAATGGCATTACTCGGTAACAATAAAGGCCTTTGTCAGTGCAAAGGTAGTTTTAGATTTATCGGACTGATGCATAACAATCTGATTATACCCCGAATATGCATCTATAAAGCTAAGAAGTTTGTGCCCCGCAGTACTGTCTACCAACTGGTCTATCGTAGGAAGAGGAAAGCTATCCTTTGGGCAGGCTTCATTTAAGTCGGTATAGTCAATACAGACTCGCCACTTTCCATTGGCTTTCTTCACAAGTACGACGTTAGCTACCAATTCTGGATAGTATATCTCCTCTATAAATTTTGCCTTGAGGAGCTTGCTAACCTCTTCTTCAATGACAGCGTACCTTTCGGGGCCAAGTGGTCGTCGCTTCTGCCGGATTGGTCGATAGGTCGGATCGATATTGAGTCGGTGAGTGATCACTAACGGGTTGATACCGGGCATATCTTCATGGCTCCATGAAAACACATCAGTATATTGTCGGAGCAGTGCTATTAATTTATCTTTCAAGGGTGATTGTAAAGACGAGCCAATTTGAACTGTTCTGGATCCATCTGTCTCGACTAGGGGCACCGAGATAAGATCTTCAACTGGCTGCCCTCGTTCATGAGTCTCGGCCCGGGGATCTAGCGACTCGATCATCGATACTTCAATTGGAGCTTTCTCGGTGGGAACTTTTACCGCTTTTGCGTAACAATGTCTCTCATCTTTCTGGTCTCCTTTGACGACTCCTACTGCTGACTCAGTTGGGAATTTCATGGAGATGTGGTATGTAGATACCACGGCCTGGAGGAGACTTAGGGAGGGTCGATCGAGTATGGCGTTGTAAACTGATGATTGATCGACAACCAAGAAATCGACCATTATTGTCGTCTGATGCGGGGAATTTCCAGCAGTTAGCGGCAGTGACACGATCCCTTCAGGGAGTATCTATCTGCCAGAAAACCCGATCAATGGGTTCGAACCGGACGTAACGCCTACTGTTCAACCCCTATTTTGTCGAACGCTTGAACGAATAACACATCCGCAGATGATCCCGTATCAACGAGTATACAGAATACTTTTCGGTTGGCAATGGTGAGAGTGACAACTAATGCATCGTTGTGGGGGTGATAGATGCCCCGGGCATCGTCCTCCGTAAATGAGATGCAGTATTTCTCTCTCTTCATTTCCTTTGAGCGTCGAGCTATAATCATAAGCTCCGACTCGGGCTAACTGAGACTTCTGTCATGGTTTTTTTGAGCGTTATTTGAATCACCTCTGCCTCGGGGACCATCGATAATAGTCTGAATTTCTTCTGTAGGTTAATTTTCGCTCGGACGTTCTTCAGCGACTCCGGCTCTCACCACATGTTCTTTAAGTCGGCCATCTTTTATGAGTCATTCGATTTCTTTCTTTAGATGATAGCAATCACTCGTATTGTGCCCATGATCACGATGATAATGAAAATATTTGTCTTTATTCTGTCAATTGGGATTGCTTCAGAGCTTGTTAGGCCAGTTGACAAAGCTTTCACTTTTGATTTCCATCAGCATTTGCTCTTGAGTTTTATTCAAGGGGGTATATGCGAAAAATCGTCGGTCGCGTGCTTGATCATCCTTACGCTTCTTTCCTCCAGTTGAGTCGACTTCCCTTTTAGCCTATTCTTTGACAGAGGATTTTGCGTTCTGGGCTATTTCACGCATGATTCGCATTTCTTCGGCGTCCGTATATTTGTCTGACCGGGCTATAAATTCTGCAAGAGTCTCTGACAGGTTCTTATCTAGAGATGCCAGGAATGGTTTGTCTTTGACTCCTTGCATAAGAGCATTGAGTGCCATTTCTTCTGAATGTTTTCGAACTTGAAGAGACTCAAAGTTGAAGCGTTTGATGTAATCTTTTAGTAGCTCTCCCTGCTTCTAAACAATATTGTTCAGGTGTGCGGGGGGCTTCAGTTTCTTTTTCCCATCGATGAAGTTGGTGAAGAAGGCATCGCTGAGGTCGATGAATGAACTGATGGATTTTGGTTTCAGCTGCTTGAACCAGAGTCGAGCTACGTTGGTTAGCGTAAGAGAAAATGCTCGACACATAACGACATCCGAGGCATCGTGCAATTCCATGTAGGTTCTGAAGCATTCGATATGCTCAGTTGGGTCGGTCTTCCCAGTGAAAGGAGTGATTTGAGGTAGTTGAAACCTTTCTAGTAACCGAGCTTGCATTATTTCGTTCACAAAAAGGGATGCTTTTGCCTCGGATTTGGTCGGGTGTATATTCCGACCCTGTTTCATGTCTGCCATCTTCTTCGCCATTTCTTCCCGTACTTCTCGTTTGAAGTCCTAGATGTCGGCTTTCCAAGGTTCGCCGCTATCCACCGTGTAGGAGGTAATACGGCTGTTGCCGAGTGAGCTGGCGCTGGTTCGGGTGAAGCCTGGGGCTGACTCGGTTGATGGGTCGATCGCGGAACAGAGGGCTGTGGATCGACTGCTAGTGTAGGGATAGGTGGTACCTGCCCTTGCTGAGGCGATTGCATTTGTCGTTGATACATCTGTTCCAGTATCTGCTTCATCACATTCATGTCGGACCGGATCTCCTGAACCTCCCGATCCAACCGTCCGTTGTTGCGGTTCCGCTGGTTATTTACGACAGACGTTGCTCGTTGTGGCGCGGAACCCTGACGGTTGTTAGGTTGATTTTGGATTACCGGGACGACATTTGTGCCCGCTAGCCCTATTACCACGACTTCATTAATTCTTCTTCTTGAACCGTCCTTCTAGTCATCATCATAGGAACAAATTTCTAATTTATAAATTGGAATATGAGGAAATGACTTTTTGTACGTTTTCCACAGACGGCGCCAAACTGTTGTTGCAGATTTATGATGCGCCTTCCCTTCAGTTCGCCACCTGCACAAGGGATAAACTGAACGAAGACCCTGACTCTAACCCGGGGAACCTCCGATGCTTAAGTTAGCTTTTGCAGATTAAAGAGAAGGCATATTTAGGATTTTGAGTTCCGTACCTTTTTCTAGAATGGAGGTCCTTTATTTATAAATATGGAAGAATCCTACCGTGCAGGGATTCTCTTCCTAATATCATGGAGATTTGATTTTGGCCCGCTTTTGGTCTCCATCCGATCCCGAGACCATCGGGATCGAGAATCCTCTTGCGAGATGTTCAGGACAGCGTTTTTTGTTTTACACCATCTTCTCTTCTGCCTCGGCCGATTCCGACTCAGTCAGATAAGTCTCGGCTGGCTTTGCGGAGATGAGCTTATAAGCCTTAGTCGGCACATGCTGACGTTACTAGCTCGTCAACCGAGCTAACTTAACTCGTCTTATTTTCTCCACTTTACATCTTTATTTCGGACCTAACGATTGCCTCGGTAATCCCGGGCAATATTAGTGAAATTGGTCCGCTCCATATCCGAGTCTCCGGACTTAACATATTTTCTCCCCAATAGTTATCATTGGATCTGAATTATTGATTTATGGATTATCTATAATAGTAAAGATAATATGGACGGTTCAAGTCATTGTAATTTCTGATAACGTGGGCCCCATTGGTTGGTGATGGTGATAGACGCTTGATTCTGAGTCGCGAAGGAGACAAAACGAACTCCAAAATGTTGCCAAGTCAAAGCCGGAACAATCACGGGCTTTTCATGGGCGGCTATGCTAGTTGCGCTATTGCTAAAAAAAACAACTCAATGTGATTGGACAGAACAGACGCGTTTTTGCGGGTAACCTCTGTACTAGCCATATAGCTGGTGGAAAAGCTCCGTGGGCCCACCATGATCCACGCTATCCATCTATTTTGTCCGGTCATTTTCAGCTATTGCCCAAAAATTGGCGGATTTAAGTCTTAACTAGACTTCGCCATAGGAAATAGTAAGAATACACCTATCCATAATGCTGATATGTCATCTGACCTGCTCACAACGTCCTATAACTCAGGATGAATGAAAAATACAAATATAGCTTTATCAGAACTTATGTAGCTGCCAAGAAGTTCTCAATGATAGGCCTTCAATTGCCACTATTTCCTAGGTGTGTGTGGTAAACTTGTGAATTGTGTCTGTTTCAATTTTGAGCAGATCCAAAGCCCAAGTCGACCATTGAAACATTCCTAAGGCTCACCCTTATGTTTATTTGAAATCTAATTTGTTGGTAAATTCACAGAACATGAATCAAGGAAAGCACAAATTTAAAACTTTTATGACTCCCAAGCAGTTTTTAATGGTAAGTGTTAGTTCCCACTGTTTTTTATGGTGGGCCTACTTGAGCTTTTGATCCGTAGTTCATGCCTTAAAATGATCTCTCTTCACCTATTATGGTAGGGCCCACAGAACTTGGTGATGTCATACGTCTTGAAGCTGTCAGCAGCTAATCCGCGTGGCCCAGGAGGCCTTTGCCCTTGGTTAGGGGGACCAGTCACCACGCGCTTTGGGTGCATTTTCCCAAGCACGATTGCAGTCGCATTCCCCAGTTCAAAAAATATATCCAAGTCAATGTGTATGTCGGTGGGAGTGCGGATATTCTGTTTCGTAAATATATTAAAAAATTACATTTCACGGAAAGTCCAAGGGAAACGGTAGACGGTTTCCATTTGGAAATCCGATTGGATACTGTGTACAGTATGCTCTTATTGTGCTGAGTGAACTCAGTTGGGCCCACGTTGTGTATATGTGATCTATCCACGCTGTCCATCCGTTTTTCCATCTAATTTAAGGGGTTGAACCCAAAATTATAGTATATCAAGTATCAAGTGGATCATACCACAGTAACACAGTGGGGATAATGTTTTCCACAGTTGAAACCTTGCTAGGCCCCACAGTGATGTTTATTTGTCATCCAACTTGTTCATCAGATCATACAGACATGGATGAAGGGAAAACACAAATATAAGATTGATCCAAAACTTTTGTAGCCCTTGGAAAGTTTCAATGGTAAACATTCAATCCAACTGTTTCCTATAGTGTGGTTCATTTGAACATTGTATATGCTTCAAATGGGCTTGAGGCCAAAAATGAAGCATATAAAATGTTAAAATAGACCACACCATAGGAACAGTTGAATTGACCCTTTATTGTTGAAAATTTTTGTGGGGGTTACAAAATTTTTGGATCAATTTTATATTTGTGTTTTCCCTTCATCCATGTCGGTATAAACTTATGAACAGGTTGGATGACAAATAAACATCACTGTGGGGCCTAGCAAGTTTTCAACGGTAGAAATCATTATCCCCACTGTTTACTGTGTTATGATCCACTTGATATTTGGATACACTTCAATTTTGGGCTCAACCCCTTAAATTAGATGGAAAAACGGATGGACGGTGTGGATAGACCACATACATACAAAGTGGGGCCAACTGAGTTTACTCAGTAGATAAGAGCACACTGTAAACATTACGCAATCGGATTTTCAAATGAAAACCGTCTAACGTTTCCGTTAGACTTTCCGTGTGAAACGTAAATTTTTTTAATATATGTAATAAAACCGGTGACGTGGACCAATAATAAAGCTCGATTCAGCCGCTGACTGTTTCCACGAAACAGAGGATCCGCACTCGTGTCGGTGAGGATTGCGTGTGTATTTGCCTGCTGAGAAAGTGGACTACACGAAATCCGGCTGGACGTATGTAACAGGGACAGAAAGGGACACATGGACGGCTGCCAACCAACGTGACCCCAACATCTTTTAATGATAGCTAACCAGAGATCAGTTCTTTACCTAGAAAACAACAACATACATCTACTGCATGTGAACTTTCACGTGCAGCCATTTCATTCCCTCCAACGTATCACACAAGTTCGAATAGCCAATCCATGCAAAAGGTGGGCCACGCGCAAATCAGCATATCGGGTGGCCCACCCAGTGAGTGGATCCGTGATAATCAGGGTGCAACTCACTTTTTTTTTTTTTTGGTGGAAAGAATGACTGCATGTAAAAATTCGCGTACAGCCGTGAATGTGATAATTTCTCCTTTAATGAGAAAATCTCTGATGTGATCACATACAACCGTGCATGTGATTATTTATCTTTTTAACCAATTGAGTCGTGAATACAAATGATATTATAATATTAGATGTTCTGATCATGTGATGCTGATATATGTGACTAAACGGCTGACTGGTGGACCCACCCTGCTTTAAATGTGTCATGTGCCAACAATTAATATGAACTTATCCCCCAAGTCACAGATTAATGGGAAATTAATGTATGATTCTTTTTTCAAATGATTAAAGTTGAGAATAACCAACGGATAGATCTATATTAAGATCCTCACCTCTTCCAGCATTGCCATTGAAAATCTTCTAAAAGATGGTTCATGCAACCTCCCATTTCAGCTAGTGAAGCTACAGGCACTTCCTCATATGCTAGCTAAATCTAGCAGTTTGTCGATGATGATGGACTTGTATAGCTTCAAGTGCTCTATACGAAACGTCAGATATGAGAAATTGGTAATATATCTCTGCACAAAATTCTACCTGCTACCAAATTGATGCAGTTCAATTTTTTTAATTAACAAAATTACAGTAAATCACAATAATCATAGGAAAAAAGAAGATGGAAGAAGGGAAATTGGGGAAGATGAGGGCAATTAAGAAAACAAAATCAACCCAAAATCCACCCGAGAATAAGAAAGAACAAGAAATAAAGATTTTCTATCACAATCCTTTATTTTATTCCAAAATTCATGTTAAAAAAATTTAAGGTTTTGTACAATCCCAACTAATTAAGGTGATTAGGACTGGAAGATTCTCTATTAGCACTGATACAACTAACTTATTACTAGTAACAAAGAAAAGTATAAAATCACCATTCATATCTCATCTCAGCCAAAATAAGAATCACATCTGCACCGTTAAAACATGAAATGTATCCTGCCAACTGGGATAGAGAGCTCCTAGACACAACAAGGAAAGTCCACTGACCGGTGGAAATCGCTCCCTGCCAACTGGGAGCAACCCCTTTCCTTGTGTGGTCACTGGTGGATGGCCTCTGGCAGTTATGTCTGAATGTTTGAGGCACTATAGGACCATTGTATCTGCAATATTAGCCATCCATGACAGGATTGGACTATCAGAACAACAATATAGTCATGTGGACCCAAAAGTACTGAACTAAAATGTATTTTTTGTGCGATTGACCAACAACAAAAGATTTAAAAAAAGGGACTTATTTCTTGCTTATTATTCTCTCAAGTGTTATGGTTATTGTCAGTTCTCTCTTCATAGGCTACCTTAAAATGAATTTCATCGACTAATCATATGCTCGATTAAAAGATAAAAATTTGCCGATTGATCATATGTTAGATAAAAAGATAAAAAGTTACATATTTAATTACGATTGAAAACATCATAAAATATGTCAAATTACCAATTTGAGTTGTAGTCTACTCAGAGGTCCCTGCCTTAGATTGCTTACAGGTCTAAATAATGATTTTTTTTTTTCCCCATAAATGCTAAGCATCCAATCATTTTGACTTAAAAACATATGGTTATCTAAAAGAGAAAAACTTGGATACTCTAGTAGAGATTGTAACAATGACATGTGGGTACTTAAAAATTACTTAGGAATTGCATAAATTGCATGCAAGTAATTCAAATTAAAATACTCCAAATGATGGGTCCTAGTTTAAATGCATCATGAACCAAAAATTATGATTATTTGACTCTGACTATTGAATTGGTAGACATTTATTGGACAATTAAAAATGAATTAGGTATCCAACGTTCCTATTTCAACAAACAAGTTCCCCTAAATTGAATGCTGATCAAATTGTTCAGCCAAGTTGATTTTAGGACAGTGACTTTAGGCATGGTGGTTCCACAATTTAATTTAAGATAGAAGTATTCCATGTGTACACCACCTGTATGCCTTCCTATCAAGGGTCATATGTTGTGAAAGTATCAGATAATTCTCATTTATAAAATGGGGAATATATGGTTTTTTTTTTTTTTTTTTTTCTTTCACAGATTTGCTAACTTTTTATTACTCTCACCCCTCAGGGCAAGTGCATAATACCCCAATGCTACTTGAATCAACCTCACTTCACCTGCACCACCTATTACTTCAGCTTAATTAGTGTCATAGTGAAAATGTAATAGGGCACCAGAGTACCAAAATTAAGAGAGTGGAAATGCTTGCATTGGAGTACAAAGAGAATATTACAATTTGATGAGTTTTGAGTCCCAAATGAGAGAGATCTCCCATAGTCCTAGGAATTTTCTAGAAATCCTACGTTAAGAGCATGGATTGTGCCACTTAACACTCACTAGCTAGCAGCTAAGAATATCTGGAACACTTTTAGATACTTCCACACTATCCTTACTACAAATTTCACTGGGGGCTGGTTTGGATGTTTGTAATTGGAATACGTTGAAATCCAAATCACATGGTAAATAGAATTTATGTAAATCAGAATCTTTAGTTGTATTTGGATGCATGTATGTAGAATACATTGGAATCCAAAAATTTTATTTGGATGCCTATAATTAGCTGTTGTTTGGTTGATGGTGAATAGTTTTAATAAGTGGTAAATGGATAATTGAAATCCATTTACTTAATGCATTTCAATTATAGGCATCCTGACGCAGGGATGGACGTGATGAGGTCGATCACCATCTTCCTCGATGGGATAATTACTCCGAATCCACGGAGCTTCTTTGGACTCTCCTCATAGAGATTCCTCGAATCCATGAGGAAAAATAGAAAAATAGAAAAATAGAAAAGAATTCTAATAAATTTGAAAATAGCTTTATTCATGATAAAAATGAATTTACAACCCTTTAAATAATGATACCAAATCTAGGAAGAAGTTTCAGAATCAAACTCACTAAAATTCACGACTTAATATACACTACTTATAGACGGTCATGATTTCTACTAGACTTCATGGTTTCAGCCAAACATAGTAACTATTTAATTTGGCCTAACCACATTATTCTCTTAAAATTTCTAAGCCCTTTTCATGTTGGACACGACTCCTAAAGCTTAAAGGATCAAGAGTTGTGATCGAATTAAAACTTACAATAAATAATAAAAATGAAACTATTTTATTTATTTATTTATTTATTATTATTATTTTTTAAAATCGTCGATCTGATGGAATCTTGGAAATTTGGTGTGGGCAACCTGGCGTAGCGGATTGGGTGACTAAAGTAGCTTCTCCTAGCCCAAAGTCATATATAGTATGTCGAATAACTCATTCTGATTTGCGAGATATGCCTGTTTTAGGGTTCTGACAGTCCTGATCACTTCCGCTTCTGATCGGGCCTTCTTTGGTCTATCTTGGACGTGAAAGTGTCCGCACGACCTGCTTTACATCACATCCAAACACAAATTTTGGATTCAAGTGTACTCTAATTATAGGCATACAAACACAACCAAGGACTCCAAAGTCGAATCGATTCCATTGATTAATTGTGATTAGGATTCCAGTCTATTCCAATTACAAGCATCCAAATGAACCTCAGCAAACTTTGAAATCTCTCAAATATCCCTTCACAACTTTAAAGTTCTAGCCATTTCTAGAATTCTCAATGCAACACTTTAAGACTCTAAATTTCTCTGCACTGGCCATATACAAGACTACCTAAAGTGGATCCAAAAATGGCTAAGCCCATAGTCAACCTCCACGCCTAGCGCACTGTCTCATCTCTAATTTGTACATGTTATTGGAATTAATAATCCAAGGCAGACTCTTTGCATAATAAAGAATGCGGCCACATGGTGCAGAGTCCCCTCGCAACCAACCAATCATGCCAATTTCAGACAAGTGGGGCCTTGATTTATAGTCTACCCCACCAATCAGAGATCTTAATTAGCAGATCTCCTCATGGAACCATCCTCGCCGCTGTTGTAGTAGTTATAGTGGTAGCTTGTTTTCTTTTTACAGGATAACAATTTACGGTGCTTCTGACGCTGGCTGCTGTCACTGGCCTACCTGTCGGGCTATCAATGGCCGGGCTCGGGCCAGGCAACAATGAGATTTTTGAATAGAATCGGCCTGAACAGTTCAAAATCTGGGAGAAAGCCAATCCCAGGTCCGGACCGTTGATAAGACCTACTTCTGAGTCAGTAAACCTCCTTGATTCTTATGAAATCTGACCTTTCTAGTGTCCAGTACGATGGCATAAACGATCTCTTTCAGCAACCTGGCGAGTGGACTCCCGTAGACTCCAATCAAACGGTTTTCATTTGCTGAATTTCAACAATTGACTTTTTTCTTTTTATTTTAGTCGTCCATTTCAAGTCCACTGATGAAATACTCAGGACCATCAATCAACTATGCATGGGACACTTGAATTCAGTGGTTTGGATCAATGTGCATGCATCCCCTGTATTCAACTATTGATTTTCCTAAAGTGCTAACCCCTTTAATAAACGGCTCAGAATTTGATGTAGAGTGGGTCGCGGATAGTTTCATGGCCAAGATGGATCAGAAAAGGCCCGGTCGACGACAGAAGTGATCCGGACCGTCGGACTTTAGATCCGACGTATCTCGCAATCCGGAATGAGTTATCTGACGTAAAATATATGATTTTGGGGTAGAAAGAGCTACTTTATCCAACCAACCCCACTATGCCGGGTTGCGCAGCCTGGAATTGCAAAAAACCCCTGAATCGACGGTCATTTCCCTGTTTTAATTTTGTTTTTACTATAAATAGTAAGTTTTAGTTTGATTATAACTCTTCATCTGTCAGGCTTTAGGAGTTGCGCCCAACGTGAAAAGAGCTTAGAATAGTTAGGAGAACGGTTTGGCGAAGCCGAATAGGACACTTACTATTTTTGGCCAAAAAACTTGTGTACTGGTAGACATCACGATTGTCTGTAAACTCGTTTTTATTCATTCATTAATCAATTTTAAATTTATTAGAATTTATTTATATTTTTTGCTTTCTTTCCTCGTGGATTCGAGAAGTCTCTGTGAGGAGTCCAGAGAAGTTCCGTGGATTCGGAATAGTTATCATCTTGAGTTCGTTGGCCTATCGCTAGCTCTATCAATAAGCGAGGCTCATGGTTTGGTAATCTACACCATTTGTCTGCATGTGGTCTATCATATAGACTTACTCTTCCAACAATATTCCTCATAAGAAGATCCAGCCTCCAATTTGGGAACCTTTTTGGTTGAATGAGGCTTCATCTCGTATTTCTCTTCCTAAATATCTATTCGTAGGACACAATTGGAGGGTCCGGTTTGTACCAAAGAAGAAACTTTTGGGGGCATAATACATCCAAGGTGGCACCCAAAATATCAAGTGGTTTGGGATTACCTAACCATGGCCCACCTCTCATAATACATTTACAATTTTATTTATTTATTTATTTATTATTATTTTATTTACACACACACACCCCCACACACTCACGCCACACGCACACACACCCCACACATGCACACCGTGGGATTTACCACCATGGGTACTCGAACCCTTGACCCAGTGTTGAAACTCCAGGGAGTCTACCACCCGGGTAAGAGTAAGGACCCATGAATACATTTACAATTGATATACTTACAATTCCCCCCCCCCCCCCCCCCCCCCCATAATTAGTAGATAGGTGTAATTGTACCTTGTTGCTCCATGTGCATGTCCCTACTTGAGTTTTTGATAGAGATGACTCTTGTGATACACCGTGCCCATGAGGATTCTATCTAGACGAGTCACGGTTTAGATTACACATATAAATCACATGTGGGCTCCACACAGCTGATACACACGGTAATTACCGTAGGTTGATATACATGTGATCATTCCCCGTTCGTGAATGCCAAAATGTAATGTAGGGACATTTTGTGAGATTTCCAAAAATGCAATTATCTTTGGGTCGAGAACCACCCCTGCCCTTAAAATCAGGGCTGGTCCCTATTCAATCCACGTGCATGTACGCGTGAATTCAATGCATCGACCAACTCTCTCAACTGTAAAAGCCAATACGTAGTCACATCTCTCCTCTTTCTCTACTTTCCTTCTCATACTTCCATCTCTATATATTTCCCTCTTTCCACTTTTCATTTCCCACATCACCTTTTTCCACTAACTCTCTCTCTCTCTGTCACCTTTTTTTCTTCTTCTCTTTTCATGGCTGGTGTACTTGGGCAAATTTGGGTGGTGGGGATCTTGTTCTTGATCTCGGTTTCCCTCCATGGGGCCCGATCAGAACCACAAGTTCCTTGCTACTTCATCTTCGGTGATTCATTGGTCGACAATGGCAATAACAACCAGATCGCTTCGTTGGCGAGAGCCAACTACCAGCCTTATGGGATTGATTTCCCTGCTGGGCCCACCGGAAGGTTTTGCAACGGTCGGACCACGACTGATATTATCGGTGAGGTTTTACTCAAGTTCAAATTTTTAAAGAACATGAAATGTGCATGTGAAGGCTTGAACCCCAGTCTAAACACCATTGTAGGCTGCTTGTTTAGGTGGACCACACCACACTAGCCTGTTGCACTAGAGTAACTCTTTTATTTTTCATTTTTTTGATAATTCATCATCTGCAATCACTTACATACTATATTTGGTCCAGCACTCGAAACCAATAAGCTGTGGGGCCCGCTGGCATGAAATGTGGTTCCCCTACCATCAGGGAGCCATCCTTAAAAAGATTGGAAGTTCCTTAAGCAAGAAAAGAGAGTTTTTCTAGATACGTATAAAGACCTTTTCTTCTGATCTTTGCTCACCACAAGGAATTAACATTCAATTGCATATATATGCGGTCTCTTCAACTTGTGACATTTCTATCCTGAATTTTTTTTTTTTAAAAAAAATGCTCTGACAGTGTATGACGCTTGATACGGAGGCACTCAGAAATTGTACACCTGGAATACATTAACTCAAACTAATTAAACTAAATTATGGTACCCATTGTCCCTAAGTCACAATCTTAAAATCAGATTAGCTGATCAATCCTAACCTATGATTGGTGGACACTTATTTGTTGAAATTGGATCATTGGATAATTTTTATTTTTAACGGTCCACTAAACATCCACCAATCCAAGAATAAGATAATCAAATAAGTATAATATTTTTCTCAAGGCATATCTAAATTGGGACCTATTTTGGACAGTTTAATTTGAATTACTTGTACGTGACTATTGAAAATTTTAAGAGCCCTTGTATCCTCTGACACAATCCTCAAGAGTATCAAAGCTTCTCTCTCCTTTTTATCTTATTATTATTTATTGTTATTATAATCATTATTATTTTACCATATTTGTTTGCTTTGGCCGTGAAGATCTTTATGGTGTGAGCTCTTGCAGCCGTTGCAACGTACGCCCACGAGACTGAATTAGGTTCACGTGAATGGCACCTCTCAAGCCAATACAAATGTTCCCATGCACACTTGTTTTTGTACTAATATATCAGTTATGTCACACGAGAAAGATTTGGGAGAAAACATGATTAATTGATTAAGTGGGCCACACCTGTACTTTGAGTCAGATTACGTCTTTCGGTTGATTTCGACTCTAGTCCAACCTGATGCTCGCCCAAGGTGATATTTATGGTGTGGGTGACATTTTGGACGGTTCAGATTTTCTACATGGGTGACATGTTGGCATGAAAGAAAGCGTTCTCTGCGAACATTTTTCCAAGTTGATATCGCGTGCTTGTTTTGCCCATGTGTTGACTCGATATCACCTTTGCGGCATGGGCCCACATGCGGAGATGGTCGGGTAATCTGAACCATCCATCCCATGCAAACTCTTTTGATCGAATTGAAGGATGAATCTAACCCTTGATTTGTTGAGTTAATGTCAGCCATCCAAAATTCATGGTTAATGCTACTCATTCACTCATACATCTATACATGTAGGGCCCAATGGGTCGACACGTTGCTAATCCTGATACTCCCAATGATCAAAACGATCATGTATGTGCTCACGTCCGTGCATGTATATAAGCAAGTAGAAATGGACGCGGATTGCATCCCCCATCCCCCAGCTAGGAACGGGCGGGAGCTCTTTGTGTCCACCGTAATGTATGGGTTTTATCCACACCGTCTATCTACTTCTCCGTGAAATTTTATTGAATATAACCAAAAATTAGAAAAATCGAAGGCTCAAGTGGACCGCACTACAGGAAACAGTGGCGGTGATGATGCTCACCGTTGAAACTTTCCTACAGCCCACGGTGATGTTTATTTACCATCGAATCTATTCCTAAAGTTACATTGACTTGGATGAAGGGAAAGAAAAAATATCAGCTCGATCCAAAACTTCTGTGGCCCCTAAGAAGTTTTCAACGGTAAGAGTTTAATACCCGTTGTGTGGTCCACTTGTATCTTTTATCTTCCTCATTTTTAGAAATATATCCTGAAATTACACGGATAAATGGATGGACGGTGTGGATAAAATCCATACATCACGGTGACCACTCAGAGCTCCTGCCCGTTCCCAGCTGGAGACGGGCGGTGGAGGACGGAATCCGCGTTCAGTATCATAACTTTAAAAAGCCCATGCCTAAAAGCGGCATTCCCGGTACAAGCCGTATTTCCGGTAGATACAGTACAAACTGGAGAATCGGATTATGGACAAGCCATCTCGGTACATACACGTGGCTGGGTGGTGTGTCGAACGGATATGTACACCTGGTGGGCCTGACTATGGATGGAAATGGTTATCACATCACTGGCCTACAAAAAGGGTACCATTAATGGTCGCTATTAACTGATGGAAAGTTAAGGGCTATGATCGTCTGATTACATTGAATTTTTTAACATAGACAATCTGTAATGAGTCCATCAAGATGTACAGTCCAGATTTATGAATAACCATTCTAAGTGTACTGTAGAGAGATGGGATTCGCTTAGGCTCGGTGGTCCAAGCTCTTGCAAGAGGCGTTTGACTTAGACAGAGCACTGAATTTGGGCCGACACATGGAATTAACTCGGCTAAAAAATCGTGAGTCAGCATTAAATAGGGTTGTGGTTGGGTTCAATGCATGTACATAAATGCGTGTCTATGTACATGTGTTGTGTACGTACAGTAGGTATGTATGTGAGTTCAAAGATCCAACGCTCCTAACTACGTTTTGCAGTGCTCCTAATTTCATTGGTATATATTGACTGTCCGATCAATCAATCTAGAGTGGAGATTATGTCTACAACTCACTTTGTGGGCCATCATGTGAAAATCACACTGTTAGATATCATCCTAGCCGCCCAAAACGCAGGCCTTATGTTTTATAGCTCTTTCCCAAGCCATTTATGAGATGTTTGAGAATTGATCAAGATCATCCGATAGAAGTGATTCTCTCTGGGAGTATATGAACCCGTAATGAAACCCACCAACAAAACCGCACACATCAATGATTGACCATTTTCTGACAAACAATCTTGACCGTCCATTTTATAATCCATTGGTCGGATGGTTAGAATTGCGACCAGTGTGATTACTGCATGATGGACCGTGAATGTGACGCCCCGTCACTGTGGTCATATGTGGGCGGGCCCCAAGATGGCTGACGCATGTGTGGCTGTAGGCAGGCTACTGTGCTGGTAGGCTACTGTGCACATAGTGAAGTGAAGCTTTGTCCCACATCGGAAGTGCCGTCTGAAGTTGTGGTGGTTATATGTAGAGTTGTCACCCTATACTGTATGAGGCCTTTTGGGGAGTCTCCCAAGAACAAAACCGTGCGGGCTGTGCCCAGAGCGGACAATATCATACAGTGTAGGCATGGGCTGTTACAAATGGTATCAGAGCCGAGGACGGCTCTGCCCTCGGTGGGGGATATTGTGACGCCCCGTCACTGTGGTCACATGTGGGCGGGCACACGTGGGTGGGCACACATGTGGGCGGGCCCCAAGATGGCTGGCAGACTACTGTGTGGCTGGCAGGCTACTGTGCACACAGTGAAGGTGAAGCTTTGTCTCACATCGGAAGTGCCGTCTGAAGTTGTGGTGGTTATATGTAGAGTTGTCACCCTATACTGTATGAGGCCTTTTGAGGGAGTCTCCAAGAACAAAACCGTGCAGGCTGTGCCAGAGCGGACAATATCATACAGTGTGGGCGTGGGCTGTTACAGTGAAATATGCGCTCGACTTAATGAACAGTCTAGATTGATTGGTTAAATTGTAACGTGTCCAAATGCGACCAGGAGCAGTCTAAGACCGCTCCTTCATCTCTGTATGCATTATCGGATAGACGTATGTGGAGGTTTGCTAGCCACATATACACCCCAACTAGGGACCATGCACGGTAGTTCGGACATCCTGCGTATGAGATGGAAGGTCAAAATAATCAGGTCGTGCAACTATCAGCTAGGCTACAGAAGTGGGGCAAAGATGGAAGGTCGAAAAATACAATTTTCATACTGTCCATTGTTATTTATTTATTAATTATTATTTGTATGACCGGCCTATGTAATACTTAGACAAGCTTGATTTATTAGCTAGATCATCTACACTGCTGATGCTACTTATACATGCATAGGTTGTCCTGCACGCGTGTGTGACTTGGCTTGGACTTGGTAAGACCTGATCTGGTTTGATACTACTGAGTCATCCTTGACTCGGGTGAGTCATGATTCGAGTCAGGACAGAACAAATCAGTCTGAGTCGCCGAGTCTTTTAACCACGTGTATTAATAATGATGGAAAGCTTAAATATATAACTAATAGGATCTGTTCGTGGTATGCAGCTCAGCTGTTGGGCTTCGATGATTTCATTCCACCTTATTCAAATGTAAGAGGTCGAGAGATTCTAACAGGCGTAAATTACGCGTCTGCAGCTGCTGGAATCAGGGAAGAAACTGGGCAACAATTGGTAATCACTTTCTCGACACATTTTTTTTAGAGCATGTATGTGTGAAATCCGGATTGTTCATCTGGTGGGCCACAGCAAAAATGCACCCCACCATCATTTGGGCCACATCAATAAGAAAAATAAAAATCAATTGCTTAAAAATCACACCAGTGATCTGTATTTGTCACACACATACGGCCCAAATTAGGGGTGCACATGGGTCGGTTTGGTCCAGTTCCGGAGTGAAACCGGAACGGTTCTAGAATATTCGGAACTGGAAACGGACCGTTGGCACCCTAGAACTGAACCGTTAAAACCGGTTCGGATCCGGATCGGTTCCACGGTTCTAAGCTTTTTATAATCCAGCCCAATTACATGTTTAATTTTATTATCTAGCCCATGTCCATCCATTGTGTGGTCCATTTGATTAATGGTTTATATATTGTATAAGGTGTGCAAAAATACATTTATGAAAATAATTAATGGTGCATTATAAACCATAAATCATGAGTCAAATATGGAAACAATCAAAGGGTTCTTGGTTCGGTTCCACGGTTCAGTTCTACAGATCGGATCCACGGTTTGGTTCTACGGATCGGTTCATGATTTGGTTTAGTTCTACATACCCCTAAACCGAGAACCGAACTGATGTAACCGGTTCTTTGATTTTTGGAACCGGAACCGGTGCACTTTAGAACCGGACCAAACCGGACTGTTTGGTTGGTTCCGGTCCGGTTCCACGGTTCTACCAGTTCAATGTGCACCCCTAACCCAAATGATGACAGGACCGACCTGATTTTCTTATCATGACACAAGCATACTTGGGTGGCCCCACACGATGAATGAATGAATGAATGTGGGGATTACTTCATCCTAGCTCATCCATGATCAACGGTTAGTAGTTAGGCATATAACATGTATGTACATTTTATTCACATAGGGGGATCGCATCAGTATGAGTGGGCAGCTACGTAACTACCAAGCAACAGTTGAAGAGGTGGTGAATATATTGGGAGATGAAGATTCTGCAGCTAATTACCTAAGCCAGTGCATTTTTACAGTTGGAATGGGCAGCAACGACTACCTTAATAACTATTTCATGCCTGCTGTTTACTCCAGCAGCAGGCAATACACTCCAGAACAGTATGCGGATGTTCTCATCCAGCAATTTTCTCAGCAACTTCAGGTAATTTTGAGCCATTGGAAGAGGAGATCTGCAGCTAAAATGGCACGTTTATGTTTTGTCCATTCTTCAGGTGGCCTCACAAGCGTAGATGATAGGTTATTTTTCTCATAAGCTAGTGGCCTAACTGAAGAATGGACCAGGGATGAGTATGATGGACCCCACCTGCCAGACAGCTCATTTTCTTCGCTAACCAAGTATAATTATTTCATGAGAAATAGTTTTACGGATTAGTTGTCCACTAATGGCAGCATTATTTATTTCTTGTTTTGATAGACATTATACAATTATGGGGCGAGGAAAGTGGCAGTGTTTGATGTGGGGCTAGTCGGGTGCAGCCCGAGTGAATTGGCTCAATACAGCCCTAATGGCGCTACATGCGTCGACAGAATCAATAGCGCCATCCGGATATTCAATGCCAGGCTCCGATCTCTCATTGATGACATCAACAACAGTCTCGACGGTGCGAAATTCATCTACATAAATGGGTATGGGATTTTTGCGGATATCCTTAGTAGTCCATCGTCTCACGGTAATAATCACAACTTAACTCATTTCATTTATTTATTTATTTTCTTCTAGATCTTATTTTGTGCATCCATTTAAGAATACAGTCTCTTATTAGTGCAATAGCACATACCAGGAGAAAAACAAGTTTAAGTTCGATTTAGAATGGCACATGTGTGAAATCCAGCCCGTTGATCTGGTGGGTATGTCTCAAAGATCAGACCAACACCCCCATCTGTCCACCAGTGTTTGAAAAAAAAAAAAAAACAAAAAAGGACAGCCCAAAGAATTACTGAACAGTCTATGTTCATTAAACACATGTAGCCATCATGATGACTGGACCAGCCTAATTTCAGGCTACATTAAATAGATGGTGGGGCCAGCTTGATGAACTGCCCATATCTCTCGAAGAGAGTAGAGAGTAGCTATTGCAGGACTCTGATTAGTTTGTCATACCTTTTCCTATTAGCACTAATAGAAGTGATGTTGGGTTTTCTTTCTTTTCTTCCCAGGTTTTACAGTTACAAATAGGGGATGCTGTGGGGTCGGCAGAAACAACGGTCAGATTACATGCCTACCTCTACAAACTCCATGCCAAAACAGAGATGAATATATCTTCTGGGATGCTTTCCATCCAACGGAGGCTTTTAACGTGATCTTTGCTAGGAGATCTTACAGTGCCCAATCTTCGTCCGACGCATACCCCATCGACATCCGTCGCCTCGCTCAGCTGTAATGATAATGGATGATGGATGGTGATGATGATGATAATATTAATAGTGAGTCGGATCTTAGTAGTAGTCTCCAATTTCTATCTATACTATGGTAATAAATGTGATTTAGTAATATAGGTAGAGCATGGATGATAGGTCCATTTCGTACTAGGGTGCTTGGACATGTAATGCACTAGGTTTGTGACCATATAGTCTTTGGTTTAAAAAAAAAAAAAAAAGCTTTCTGGGTTTGTGAGGTTAGTACCATTGTACTCAAATTGGATCTAGGGTGCTTGAATTCTTTTTGTAAGAGGATTTTTCCAGGTGAAATAGATTGTATGTTTTGGTTAATAAAGATGGTGATGATGATGATGAAGAAGAAGATAAAATGATGGTTGTGGTGTTTTTATTTTTATTTTTTACTTTCAAGGAATTCCTCCTGTTTGGTGGTAAAAGTTAGATTTTAGAGAAATGATTCTAGAGGAGTGAAAGCGGTCCTAGTTGCATAGGGACACTTGGCCAGTCAAAATGATCGTCTGGACTGTACATTAATTCAGCCCACGCTTCATGGCCCACCATAAAGATAAAAGTCTTGAGGGTCTGACGTATTGACAAGTACAGCTATTAGTCATAAACAATCTTGTCCGTCCATTTCACGAATTGTCGGGTAAATGTTACTTTTGCATGGTGGCCCGGCCCATTAAAATTGAACCGGACCTACTCGGATGTCCAGATTGATAAATTGGTTCACGTGTTTCTTGGTGAAGCTAGCAGTACTCCGGAGAGGTGGATGTATCCTCCAACATGATTAGGCTGTTGATAATGATGAGTGGGCCCATGGTCTGCTCTCTGTGTAGAGGTGCTCATCTCTACTTAGTAACAAAAGCAGCATTTAGACAATTTTTTATTACTGCAATTAATCTTTTAGAAAATGGGCTCGAAGAAGGCCTTTTCTCTTTGCATCTACCACGCACCGACAGTCGTATTAGGGAGCCTATTCAAACAATAGCTCTGTGGGCCCAACCCAACCGTAGCTGTTGATCTGGTTTATGTTAGGATATCATCCCAATAACAGGATAGATGAAAAAGTAAGGATGGATTACCCACTATTGAAATTATTTTGAGAACCCTTCTCTCTCTAAGTACAGGTTTGCACCTGGCCATAATATTGTCCTCGCTTTCTCTCTCCTACTCTCTCTACATGTGTTGCATGTGCCATACTCTAGCGATGAAGAGTGTAACAAAAATATTGTGATAATATCCCAAAAACACAAAATGTGATAATATCACAAAAATACAAAAGGATATTACAAGATTATCATGAGATTTTCGTCATATTATAATGTTTTCTTTTATTGAATTGCTACAATAATATGACAATATTAATGAGAAAATAGTAAAACTTTGAGAGCCTATTTGAATTTCCATGGCATATAAAATGAGGAGACATCATTTCCATAAAATGACATTTGTGTTGTTTGTTTTTGTGAGGGGTCGTTTGAAAACATGGATTCTGATATATTTGAAAGGATTTTAATTTTTTGAGACATTTGGTAGCGAGTACTTTGAAAGATTAGAATTTTGATTCTTCCAAAATTCATCTATAGAGCTCTCCCGTCCTTTTGCATTCCCACTTCAAAGTTGATTCACAAAATTCGGTCAATTCCACGGATTTACCCAAGATGATAAATGATTATTCTATTTCTTAAAATGCTATTTCCACTAAAAGGAAAATATCTCCTTTTCATTTCCTTGCCCCAGTATTATTATTTTTTTTAATATTATTTTTTAAAGTCATTTCTAAACAATTGAGAAAAATAAGAAGAATGATCAAATTTGAAATACCTCACATAATAGTCACATAAGCCATAACTCATTTCTAAGTGCCCCAAATGCGATAATGTGGTACATGTGCAGGATGTGCCACTCTCCATCCTAAAGTGCAAGCATGTGCTATTATGCAATATGCGTAATGTGTGTGACATATGCCATTGCCTATATTTTAATGATCCGCACTTTAATGTGTCGTACACTCCAATGTGCTACCCTAATCTTTAAATGCTTACATGTTCCATATGTGTCGGATGGCTGCCATCCATCTTCAATCACTTCACATGTGCAAGGTGTGCCAATGTGTGATATATACTTGTGCCCTCCACCAACCATGCACCTTTAAGCTTCCCACTATTGTAGACATCTATTCAAGTGCCCTGACATGTGACACAATCCATCTTACAGCACCATACACATGTCAATGTGCAACATGTGCAACTTCTACAACATGCCTCCATATACCACATGTGCAACATGTGCCACCCTCATGTTAAGCAACCCACATGTGTGAACCACATGTACCACATGTTGCCATCCATTTTAAGTGCTCTAAATGTACACCATGTGTTAACATTGGAAATTACAGGCAACATATGCTACCATCCATCTTCTAGCATTCTATACATGCGAATATTTCACACGTGCCAATGTGTCACATGTAATAATGTGAACATTAGCCCATCAAAGAGGTGGTGTATTATTTCTTCCGTCCTAATTGATAGATGCACTCACCCATCTTTTTTATGTATAAGGTTGATGCCATATACTGATAGGTCTGTTTATTCATCCACGGAGAGATAACCTTGCCACCATGCATTAATGACAGCCACTCAGTCCTGTAGGCACCTATTTGGCCACGCCTCAATTATTGGCCCTTTTGATTAGAGCAGTAAATAAATCAATTACTATCCATCTTAAAGTGCACACATCTGGTGTGGTCCACTTGATCCTTGGATCTGCCTATTTTTTTATGGATTACAGAGATAATTAAAGCCTATACATCAGGGTAGACCCTACAAATCCCTGGATAGATTTCAGTCCAGGCAGGGCTTTATGAGACCCACTGTGATGTATGGGTTTTATCCACACCGTTCATCCATTTTACATATCATTATAGGGTATGAACCCAAAAGTCAAATCCAAGGCTCAAGTGGTCCATACAAGGGGAATGAACGCAAACCATTAAAAACTTCTTGGGGGCTAAGGAGGTTTGGGATCAAGGTGGAATTTGTTTTTTACCTTCATCTAAGTTTGTGTGACCTTATGAACAAGTTGGATGAAAAATAAATACCATGATGGCCCTAGGAAGGTTTCAACGGTGGGCATCATCATCACCGCTGCATCATGTGGTATGGTTCACTTGATCCTTGGATCCCCCTCATTTTTTGGTTCGAAGTATAAAATCATCTGAAAATTTTGATGAGCAACATAGATAAGCCTATACATCAGGGTGGACCCTACATAATTCCTGCCTGGACACGTCCAGGATGCAATCGGATACCTCTTAAAAGTAACTTATTGTTTAGGTTTGCTGACGGACATACGTAAAACTTAAATTATTCTTTTAACTATTTTACTTTCCTTCTCATTTTCTCTCTTTCTCACTCTCCAAGTGATTGATGGATGGTCTAGGTGGAGCCCAGGCGATTGATGATCTACATCAAAGTTGGGTTCCACATGATGGGATGTGGACATTGAAAGTAGCCCACATGATGGGCAATTAACATTGATGATGGCCACATTAAGGTGAGCCCCACATAATGGACTGTTCACATCAAAGGTTTGTCCTAATGATGGATGGGCCACATCCAATGTAGGCCCCGCATGATGGGCATCCCACTTAGAAGGTGGCTCGCACAATGGATGGTCCACATCAAAGGTGTGCTCCACGTGATGGCCAGTAGACATTTGAAAGTGGGCCCCACATAATGGACTATTCACATCAAAGGTCAACCTAATGATGAATGTGCCACATCTGAGGTGTCCTCTCCAAGATGGATGGCCCACTTCAAAGTTAAGCCCCACATGATGGAGGGTCTACATTGAAGGTGGGCCCGTCATGATGGATGATCCATAACCAATATCTAATATGATGGACAACCTACATCCAAGGTTGGCCTGGCATTATGGATAGCCCACATCAACGGTGGAGCTCGCAAGGTGGATGGTTCACGTTAAAGGTATGCCCTGCACAATGGACAATTCACATTGAAGATAGGGTCCAGGTGGGCCCAACATAATGAATAGTCTACATTAAAAGTCGGCCCCACATGATAGATGGTGGATATTAAAAGTAACTCACATGAATAAATAAATAAAAATGGAAAGAAATTTTAATGAAAAAGATTTAAAGAAAGAATGAAATGAGAGAGAAGAAGAGTAACCAAGAGATTTGAAAAATAGTTATTTAATGTTGACAGCCAAATGTATATTTTTAACTTTTTAATTGACAAGTATGTTATTTATCAAATATACATGAAGTATTATTTTCCTTATGTTAAATGATTAAGTTACTATTTTCTTTTTTCATGGAAGTTAGTTTGGTAAGCATTGTTGTAAAAGTAATTTTTGTGCCAAAACCTACTCATCTTAGCAAGTTTTTATGTTATTTTATAGCCTTGTAACTTATTACTTTTCTACTCATCTCTCTTAGGGCCCGTTTGGATACCATCAGATAAGTTACTTTTTTTACTTAAGTAGTAGATAAGTAACTTATTTCATATAAGTTTGGATTATAATTGATTATAAGTAACTTTTTTACTTAAAAGTACTTTCCCTATAGTTATATATTTGTTTTAGTTTTTTTATTTTTATTTTTCATAAATGGGTGAGAGAGACATCTAGAGAGAGTAAAGAGAGGAGAAGTTAATAAGTATATTGTTTACCGAACATACTTATTTTCTTAATAAGTAGAAACTAATATAAACTATTTGTGATATAACCTATATTAAGCAACTTATGAACAAAACACTCCCTTAAGATTTGTTTGGCTACTGCCAAATAAGTTACTTTTATACTTACAACCGTTGATTAATAAGTTTGGTTTATGATAAGTTATAAGTAACTTTTTTACTTAAAATAATTTAATCACTTCACTCAATTTTTATAGCTTTTTAGCTTTTCATTAGTCACTAAAGAGAGCTACTGGAAGAAGTGAAGGAGAGGAGAAGTGAAAAGTATATTACTTACCAAACATACTTATTTACTTAATAGTTATAAACTAAGAAAAGCTATTAGAGGCATATGTAGCTTATCTTAAGTCTAATAGCTTTTCTTAAGTAACTTATGATCCAAACACTCCCTTATAATCCATATCAAAGGAGGCCCCAGATGATGGACTGTCCACATTGAAGGTGGGATCCACCTGATGGGTGGCCCCATATTAATGTGGGCCAACATAATGGATGGTCCACATCAAAGGTTGGCTTGGCCTGACCCATAATGATAAATAGCCAAAGCTGTCTGGTATGATGGATGACCCACTTCAAAGGTGGGGCTTATACAATGGACAATCCACATCAAAGGTGTGCTCCAAATGATGGGCAATGGACATTGAAGCTGCATCCCACATGATGGATGGCCCATATTGAGGTGGCCCCACATGATGGACGGTCCACGTTAAAGATTGGCTCATAATGATGAATGGCCGGCATCTAAGGTGAGCCCTATATAATGAGCAACCCACATTGAAGGTGGGACCCACATGATGGATGATCCACATCAAGGTGGGTCTCACATTATGGACGGTCCACATGAAAGGTTAACTATAATGATGAGTGGCCCATATCCGAGGCAAACCCCGCATGCTGGATGACCAACACCAGAGGCGGGGCCCACATGATGGATGGTCTACATTAAAGGTGGGCTCCACATGATGGGCGGTGGATATTGAAGGTAGGCTTCACGTGATGGACAATAACATTGATGGTCGGCCCTACATGATGGATGAGCAACATCAAAGGTGGGCCCTACATAATGAACGGTGAGGTCAGCTCTTAATGATGAATACCCACATCCAAGGTGGGCTCTGCATGATGGAGGACCCACATCAAAGGTGGGGTCCACACAATGAACCGTACATATCAAACGTTGGCCCCACATGATGGATGGTGGATGTGAGAGGGAACCAAACAGACTTGAGTAAGATAATTATTTATGATGTCGAAAGCAAAACACGTTTATTTTTACTTTTTACCTAATAAGTAGCATAACATACTTATCTACCAAGTAGAACTAAGATAAGCTACTTACGGCATAAATAGCTTATCTAAAGTAACTCGCAATCCAAACACCCCTAAATAAGTCATACAAATGTGTGTCAATCCATGCCATCAGTATCACAGCCTCATTTGTAAATAGCGCATAGCCCAAAAAAAATACACCTTGATCATTTTTCCTTTCGCCTGCTGACCATTTGGACTGTTGGTATCATCAGCGGTCATGATTTTAGGCTCTGCTCCATTCAAAGTGGGCCGGTGTATTGTGTGCAAAGGCTGTGTACCTGACCTAATGATTAGGAGTGCCCCATCTTAATTGACAGGCCCACCAAAATATACGAGCCGGACATTGTGCTTGTGTTGTCGGTCATATCATTACATTGGTAGGCCATCTTTTTTATTTTATTTTATTTTTTTTATTTATAAATTTTTACCTTCTAATATTAATAGGCCATTAAATAAGTGGGCCTGTCAATGTTCATGTCAAAGACAAGTGGTCCTAGCGAATTTGAACCTCCCTGCCGCTTAGATGCCCACAATGTGGTCTTCCCTTCCGCCCACTATGTGATGATCTGTGCCGTTCATCTAAAAGTCCTTGCCAAGGATATTTGAAATAACCGTTCAGAATAAGCATTTTAAAACTCAATTTTGCATGAAAGGTGATGATCTCCCATTACTGAAGTTGTTTCAACATGGCCATATACAATAAAATCTTCTAAATGAACGATGCAGATCATCACATTATAGCGCAAAAGGGATGTGTAAATGGAACGCAGATTGTGGTAGTGTAGCAAACAGCATCCACGTCGGTGCTGTGTGCTAGGTGTGCTGTTGTGTCTATTTTATCCACGCCATCCTTCCATTTTTCCTTCTCAATTTAGAACACGCCACGGGAAAAAAATGGTAATTGAACCCCACCATTCAAAACTTCCTGGGGCCCACTGTAATGTTTATCTTATATCCAACCTGTTGAAAAGGTCACACAGACCTGAATGAAGGGAAAACATGCATCATCTTGATCGATAGCCCTCAAGAAGTTTTTAATGGTGGGCGATCAACCACTACTTTTTCCTATGTAGTCCACTTCAGATTTGGATTTGCCTCATTTTTCGTTCTTGCATAATGGACGGACATCGTGGATAAAATACATGCATCATGGTGGGGTCTATAATGCTTTTCCAGCAGCACATTACGAACCATGGGGTAAGCCTGTCAATGGGCTGTGCTTGGGTCGGTCCCGGCCCAGATTTTAACCTGTTTTTGGTAGGGCTTTTTCAAAATTCTGATTTGCCAGGTCCAAGCCCGGCCCATTGACACCCCTGCTAATGTAGTTGTATGATGTGAGAGAGTGGGTTAGGTGGGCCCCACTTTATTGATGTGTTGTATATCCACGCTGTCCATCCATTTTTTCAGTCCAATTCAAGACGTGCAGATCCAAATTTCAGGTGGACCAGACCAAAGAAAACGGTGGTGGCTGAATGCCGACCATTAAAAGCTTTTCAGGCCGACAGAAATGTTTCTTTCCCACCCAATCAAATTTCGACGCGTTAAATGTAAAGATAAGCTTGATCCAAAATATATGTGGTCCACAAAAAGCTTTTATGGTAATTCACCACTTTTCCCGGTGGTGTGGTCAGGTAACAACGAATCCGCTCCCGTACCATGCGAGCCGGTTTGCAAAGAATCCATGACGTACAACGACACATGGCTGCCGGTAAAAGGAGGAAGGATAGGGACTGAACCTGTCCAACTCACTTGTACGAACTCAAGGACTGAGCTTTCAAATCAAGAAGTCGACTCAACAAGCGACCGGGAGAAAAGGACGATTTCCATCTCCCGGACGGCTATTGGATTGCGTGCACGCTTTTACCGCAAACTCGGTTGGGCGTACTGCGGGAAGCGGATTTTTTATTTTTTATTTTTTTTAAAAAAACTTAATTTTAATACACACGCGCACACACCTCCACACACTCACGCTAGGGGAATTTCACCACGTACGGGTACTCGAACCCTTAACCGGAAAGCGGATTGCGTGGTGCATAACTCTTTAAGGTCCACCATGATTTATATACTTTATCTTCTCTGTCCATCAATTTTACCTGATCATTTTAGAGCTTAAACTCAAAAATGAAACATATTAAATGTTTAAATGGACCACACTATAGGAAAGAGTTGAATTGAACGTCTATCATTGAAAATTTCTTAGGGGCCATAGAAGTTTTGGATCAAGCTTATATTTGTTTTTTAACCTCTATCTATGTCTTTATGATTTTATTAACAGGTTAGATGACAAACAAACATCAATGTGGGGCCTAGAAAGGTTTCAACGGTGGAAATCATTATCTCCGCTGTTTCCTGTGGTATAGTCCACTTAACCTTTGGATATGCTTAAATTTTGGGATCAACCCTTTAAATTAGATGGAAAAACGAATGGACGATGTGAATAGATCGCATACATTCAAGGTGGGTCTAACTGAGTTTACTTAGCACGCGATCCAAAAATTCAAGAGGGATATAAATCTCAGTTGGACTACACCATAGGAAAACAATAATAATTGGATATCCACCATTAAAATCCTCCTAAGGCCCACTGCACTGTTTATTTGACATTTAATCTTTTGATTAGGTCATACAGGCCAGATGAAGGGAAAAAACAAAAATCAGCTTGATTTAAAACTTTTATTGTCCCAAAAGGTTTTTAATCGTCGATGCTCATTCAAATTTTTGTCTTATATCATGAAATGATTTGAAAAAATAGATGGACGGTATGGATGAAACACACACAACATGGTGAGGCTCACATAGCGCTGACCACCAACCATTGTATGGTGGCAGGGGGAGTAGCCAATCCGTTCCCCCCAAAATTACAATACATCCCGAGCTCAAGTGCACCGTACCATATGAAAGAGTGGGAATAATGATTTCCATGGTTGAAGCCTTCCTCAGGCCTGATGATGTTTATTTGTCATTCAACTTGTTCATAAGGTTAGAGACATGGATGAACGGATAACACAAATAACATCTTGATATAAAACTTTTGGAGGCCCCGAAAAAACTTTCCATGGTAGACATTCAATTTGTAATGTTTATACGATGTGGTCTACTAGAGATTTTGGAAATGCTATGTCCTGATCCATTGCTTAGTGGTACACTGAGTGAAGATTAGGGGTGTACACGGGTCGGGCCGAGTCGAATTGGCCTCAGCCCGTCCAGGCCCCTTCAACAGCCACACAAGGCTCGAACCCGACCGGGCCTGGTCACCGGGTCAACATCTCCAGCTCGAACCGGGCCTGGGGCGAGTTCGGGTTGCGTTCGGGCCAGTTTCAAACCTTCGAGTTCGGGCCAGTTTCGAACCTTACAGAAAGTTCATGGGAAGGGCTTTGGCAGGTAATCCGTGTCCCATTACAAGGCCATCGATCAACGGTTTAGATAGTTGAATTATAGACTCCACAAAAATCTAACTAGGCTGGTTTTCCATTTGAAGAGCTGTTACTTCTGCTTTTGTTGCTGCTTTTGATGTTTTGAGCGAAGGAGAAAACAACAAAAACAAAATCCTAAGGAGAAGGTTTTTCATTGCAGTTGTTACTCTGCTTTTCTGCGGTCTAGGATATAAACGCAAAGTGCACCCGCATGTTTCGAACATGGAGAATGAAAGTGTAGTCGATCGTGTCAGATGGATGTGTTGCTACGTGGGACACGTGCTAAATAGCCTACTATTGTAGGATCAGAACCATTCATTTGGTATGGAGATAGACCATAATTTAGATGGTTCTCATGAATAGGTGTGGTACTTGATGAAAATAAAATAAAATATGTGGATGGTAATAAAAGTACCAACTTCTAAACTTTAAATTAAAAAAATATGGCCCATGTGGTCACTGTAGAAGCTGATTTTTTTAATTTAATTTAATTTTATTTTTTATTTTTAATCTGGACATGTACAAACTACAAGCTACCTAATGGATGGGTAGGATTTCATATATATGTGATTCATGTGTACGTATGCCGGGAAGATCCCGTCAATAGTAAAAGTTGGACCGAGGCGAGTTGGATTTCGGACCGAGTTGTGGGCCGAACTGGGAGGTATCCGAACTCGGCTTGAACTCACTTTCGGGCCTAGAAAATTGGCCCGTCCTGACCCGAACTCAGTTCAGGGTCAGGCCGAGTCGAGCTTTTTCGGGGTGGGTCGAGCGAGCTAACCGGGCTAGCCCGGTTTGTGTACACCCCTAGTGAAGATACCTGGTTTCACCAGTGAGGTCATGGTATCGATTCCCTAGTGGGGGTGGCTAACAGTACCATTGATCCATCTCTTAGTGGTATACTGAGTGAAGATTCCTAGTTTCAATACTAAGGTCTTGGTATCAACTCCCTAGTGGGGGTGGCTAACAGTGGGGTGTGTACTGACACTGTTGTGTACTAACAAGCTAACCCAAAAAGAAAAAAGGAAAAAAAAAAAAGAAAAAAAGAAAAAAGAAATTGGATATGCTTTAATTTTTGAGCTCACCTTAAAATTATCTAATAAAATGGATGGATAGAGCAGATAAAATACATAAATCAGAGTCAGTTTACTCTGGTGCGGGAAGGAAGCAGATTGCGTGGTGGGCTCCACTAACCTCCTTGGTGTGTTGATGTCACCAGGTTATGTGGCCCCCACCATGATGTATGTGTTATATCCACACTGTTCATCCATTTTGTGAGATCATTTTATGGTAGAAATGAAGATCCAAATCTTAAGTATATCACACCACAGAAAGCAGTAGAGATTGAATGCCTACCATTGGAAAAAAAATTTAGGCCACAAGTTTTGGACACCATGTTGAGCCTTAGGAGGGTTTCAACGATGGGATAATTGTCCCCACTGCATTCAAAAAAGAAAAAGCTTAAAAAAGAAAAAGAAAAAAAGATTACTTACATGCTTTTGAAACATGATTTGGATGTTGTCAGATGTCTTTAATTTGTTTGTAATTGGATTTATTGATGACATCGACAGACCACTCAATTCCATTGAGCAGTTGTCGATCTCATAGACAACTCACTCAATTCAATCAAGAAAATCTCATTTTTTAACTTTTGTTTGCTGCATAGTTTTTGAGTCCAAATCGATTTGATTGAAGATAGCTTCGATCCCATCGATGGATTATTGATGATACTCAATATGATCGAAGCTTCCATTGATCAACTCGCGCAGTTTTATAGAATTGCAAATTTTATTTCCTAATTTAGTTTTAATCATTTTTAAAGGTTTATAATAATGAATTAGGGTATTGTAAACATGCTTAGTGCTTTTGGTGAGCAAAGGGAGAACACTACAAGAGTTTTTTTTTTTTTTTTTTTTTTGTGTGCGTATATTTTCAAATTGGTAAGCTCTTCCATCTCTTGTAACGTTGATTATCATGATGGATTCGTTGCCGCTTTGTGTTGTGGTTTTTACCTACAACGGTTTTTCCATGTAAAACATTGTGTTCTCTCTGTGCTTAATTTGTTTGATCTCATGTTGTTTAATTCTAACTTGAGTTACTTTTACACATCCCCCAACATTACGTGGGTCTCCAATTGAACGATCGATGGGAGGAGAGACATACATTCCTTTTGATGGGCCTAGCCATAAACGGATTACTGTGAAAACAAGGAAATGAAGCCCAGAGGAATGATCCAGTGCAGCAACCCCGTCTGATTAATGGGGATTTTCCACTAGGTGGACTGCACCTTGGATTGTCCATCTCCCAAACGACGTTGATCAGATGCTCCACTTCTAACCTTTCGAACAAGAACTTGCAAGTATAGACGGTCCAGATTCAGTATCTGAAAATTCATTCAAAGAGTGGTAAGCACATTTTTTCCATCAGAATGATTTTTGTGCCACGTGTAACCCATACGCCCACTTTTGAAATACAAGCACAACCTCACGGTAGTATGATACGAACATCAATGACAAGTCATAGAAATATCTGGGTAGTTCATTTGGTGGGCCCCAATTTGCATATATCATGCTCAGAAAACCAGGCTGTTCGGTTGTCAAGTGGGCCAGAAATGCATGTTGAATGTGAACCGTTGGTCATTTTTGAACCATCCATTGCTTCTTATGTGGTTACAACGTACACACTGTTTTGGCAAATAATTGCATGATTTACTATTGGCCAGCCGTTGATAATTACAGCAGCTATTAGGGTTGTCAAAGGCCTGAGCCAGGGTTTGTTTGGGCTGAGGCTGAGCCTTCAGGCCATTCCTATTCAAAATTCAAAATTCAAGAGCCCAGGTCGGGCCCATTTCGGCCAAGTGGCTTTTGTTATATTTCAGAGCTACTGTTTTGTGTTGCACTTGTATGGGCCCACTCGTCCCTCACGCCCAATGTAGACTTCTTTTCCCAGAATTGGATGGTTTGCTCAGTATGTGTGACACAAGTGTACATAAGGACAGTCACACTAATGTACATGTCTGGCCCACCAGATGAGTGGACCGTCTTATTCTTTTTCTTTTTCTTTTTCGGAGAATATTCAAAATAGTGATTGGTGTACTTAGGTTTTGGATTTTATTCTTTTTCTTTGTTGGAGAATTTTCAAAATAGTGTTTGGTGTACTTAGGTTTTGGATTTTATCAAAATAGTAGGTACTTCCAGTGGTAGAGGTCTATCTACCGAAGTTCAGGTGTCCAAACCATCCACCCAATTCACCATGCTCCCTCATTTCATTGGTTTACTGATCTTATAGTAATTAAGGACTGGTTTTATCTCCACTGTTCATCCACACCAAGTATATCTGCTTATTCAAACTGGTTCAATATTCTAAGTTAGGGATAGGAATATTGGTCCTGATGGATGGATCCAGCTCAGTAGAGCCAGGGTTAGACCCCTAAACTTAGACCGACTACTGGGCCTGGTCTTGAAATCTACAGCTTCGTGTCTGGGTCTGGCCGATGAATGACCCATTGGCCCGGTCTAATCATCAGGTGGGCGGCCATTATTAAAAAAGAATGGACATTTTAAAGACACTTTTTAGCAAATCTCATTCACCATCCGTGTGTAGTTTAAAAATATTTAATTGGATTTTGGTTATTTTTCAGCAATCCAAACTGTTTTTAGAATGAGACAATTGTAGATGGAGGCTAGCCACAAAAAAAAATATTTTGAACTGATTGGGCCAGGTCTGTCACATCGGCCCTTCAAAATTTCAATTTTGGTTGGCTGAGGTGTAGTACATTTATGGTGTTGGTGGGCCATCCCATTTGAGCTTGGTGTGAAAATGCCCATGCATTAGATCTCTCGCTCTAATATTACTTTGATGCATGACAATTAACCATTTACTCTAAAAGGTTAAATTGATAAAGCTTGGGGAATCAATCCCTTTATCTCATGGCTCAGGCACAACATCTCATGGGTTAAGTACTCGGCCGAACCCCCTCATGGGTCCCACATCACAATGGTTCCACATCACACCATCCATCTGCCTCAGCCTCATACAGGCTGCCCACCCTAGTTTGCCATGCATCTAACAGGCCACCCCACTCAAGTTTCCACTATTAAAAGGATTTGGTGGTGACCCTTCAAAAGTAGTAATCAGGGCTACCAAGATTGCCAACCCAAATGGGAGTGGGAGCATAAATGAAAAATAGCAAAGAGACGATAATACCAAACCAACCATCTAATTTTTACCTTTGAATTCAGACGACACACTATTTTACTTTTAACCATCTATTTCATAGCCATTAGTTTCTAGATTAGGATCAAACAATGGGACCGATAATTTGGATACTATGAATAGCAGCCGTACATCAGCGCCACATGTGAGGATAAGTGGTGAAAAACTAACATAAGAGTCTATCCCCTGGCGAATTAAACTCTTGCAGTTCCTGTGTTTCCGAGAAAAAAAAAACTTGCATTGAGAACCCATGTGTGTGTACTCCTTTACATGCACGGGCTTCAACTTCATACACGAGAGAGATGAAATAAAAAGGGATATATAAATATATATAAAAGGTAAGGTACAACATACATTCATGGAAATGGACCGTTCTCTAACAATAACAAAAGACGAGGTTATGAGTCTTATCGGACCATCTACATATATCAAGAGAGAAGAGGATGCGAAGGCTCTAACTTCTGCGTTTCCACCCCTTGGATTTAGTTTTCTCAACACTCGTCAACGCCTCTACCTTTCATTTTGATTTGAAGATGCCAAGAATATCCAAATCTGTAAGAAAGCTACTGAGAACTTCCATCCTTTCAACATCTCATCTGCACCCCAAAGTCATTAGATTTTCAAATCTAACGCATGCTTGTTGCAATCTGTTATATAGAATGAAAAATTATTGAAGTGTGGCTTATGGTTCAGTGGTCTAGACCATCTATGTGATGGGATCCAAAGATTGGATATATATGATCTTCTATTCTGGGAGAGTTTTGTGGGTTGGTCCATCCACAGTCAGACCCATCATATCAAAGGTCTTGATCACTGACCCATAAATATATGAAGAGGAAAACATGTATTGCATTCATGCCAAACGTGTATCTCAATCAAAGCTGTCTAGATCATGGACCTCACTGCAGATGGGGTCTACATCCATTCAGTGACCATTATTTAGACGGTTTGATCATATCAGTTCGATGTGATTTTTGGTCATGACCCATCTAGAATGGGCCCCAAAATTTGGATGGCTGGCACTGAACGGGTCATTCGGGCGAGCAATGACTCTAGTCAGGATTGAACGGGTCAGTCGAGTAGCCGAGTCTTAAAACCATGCCTTGTGTTTACCATATGTTACTATGCATGCATGAATGCTGCGGGGGGAGATATTTACCCTAGTTGGAGGGCTGTTTGCTCCTGGTGAGAGTAATGGTGATTAGCTTCCAATACATTCACTTGTAGGAAGTTCCGAGAGTCAAATCCGGGCATGACTTCATAGTCATGTCCTGGCAACATGTTCATGTGTTGTTGGGCTCTCTCGTTTTCTGCTATCTGATCATCCACAAACTACGTCATTGTTACAAAATCACCTGCATGAATGCACACACCCACACCCATATATATACATATAGAGAGAAATAGGTACCTTAGCCCGGAGATACATATTATCATTTTGCAAGTCAATCTCCTGCATATTAAGGTAACAAATAATAAAATCATGAAACAAATTTCTATTTTGGGGTGCATTTGGTTGAACCCATGATATTTGGTATACCGAATGCACCATTAACAAATGAATGGCATTGGAATTACAAGAACGCTGCAAATTACATAATATTAATACTGATGTCATGGTATGCATCTGATGGTATCAAACTCATTGATAAGCTACGGTTGAATGATAAGAAGTGGGGTTGACCAATGTTGTAATGCAACAATAGATGTGAGAATTTATAGTTACCCTCTTCTGCATATACTCTATTTCCGCAAACAGCAATTCGTTCTGGTAGAATTCAAGAACATTGTAGAATACATGAGAAGAGAGAAACATCCAGAAGAAGAAGAAGAATAAAGAAAAATACTTCTCCTAATGTATTTCTAATGATGAGTAATTTCATAGTAAAAATAGTTTTATCTAAAGTGAATACCTTTTTAGATCTTATTCTGCTAATTCCTTTCTCCAATCTATTCTCCAGCTGCTTCAGCTCCTTAACAGTCATGGAGCTAAGAGCCTCACCCATCAAATGCCTGGACATTAACCATTTGTAAACTATACAGTTTCTGAATTGTCCTGATACAAACTCAAATGCCCAGAAGTTACCTGTTTGCATTCTGTAAAGTCGCAATTTGCTGGCGCAGTTTTGATGCTTCTTGTTGGTAATACTAGGACAAATGCAACCAAAGTTAAAAACCTCATACTAAGAAGATGATTTTAACTAAAAGCAGTTTCAGATGGTTTTATTAAGGCATTTTGGTGTTGCTGCATTCTCTTCTCTACATAAGAAGTATAACTGGAAATGTTTCATTCTGCTCATCATATTCAGGTCGTTGTATATTTTGTGGGTCCATTCTGTTTAAATCTTTGGTCCATGCGGCTAACTTGATTTCAACTTGATCAGTTTGACATTAGATTCAAAACTTTCAAAATTATGCAGCCTAAAATCAACTTGGGTTTCTAGATCAAAGTTTAAGAAAAACAGATAAGAAAAGAAGAAGAAGAAGAAGAAATTAAACACCTTGATGCATTGCCACAAGCAATGAAAACTATCAACTAGTAAACTAGAAGATTCGAAAGTTGAAAAGGTTATATTTATTAAAAAAGGGCTTCTTGTAGTAATAGTTCATGTGACTGATTTTGTGGTTGTCGGCAGCAATGATCATGGGACTTTTTTTTTTTTTTTTTTCTTCTTGGTTTGAAAGATATGATCATGGGACTTCTAAAGTTCATATAAAGAAAAATGATGCTACCCCAGAGATGGCAGTGTGTGGGTCTTATCCTATATTTAGCAAGATAAGAGTCTTTACGTTAGGAGTGCGTTATTAGCAATCCTTTGTCACTATTAGCCGAATGTTAATTCTATGATTTCTAGTGGCTATTGTTTCTAGGTGAGTCTCTCTTAGAGAGATGTAGGTGAGTCTAGTTAAGGGGGAAATGTAACTCAAGAGAGGAATATGAAGAAATAAATGAAATGTTCTTAGGAGGCAGGTTCCCCTTCAAGTGAACCATCTTCTTCTTCTTCTTCTTCTTCTTCTGCCTCTCTCTCTCTCTCTCTCTCTCTCTCTCTCTCTCTCTCTCTCTCTCTCTCTCTCTATTCTTTATTTAATTTAAGAAGAAAATCTTCCAAGTACATATTTAAAAAATGATAAAGAGTTTGGTGTAATTTGGAGTTGATGTGTGAAAGAATGGATGCTGAAGATTGAAAATTTAGGATCCAGAATACTTTGGATTCATAGGTGGTCCCCTTTCTCGCATAAAAGTGACCAGAATTCAAACACACTGCGTTTTATTGGGAAAGATAGAACCATGCGAGTGAATCTACAGGACTATCACCTTCTAATGGAGAAAATTGGTCGGGAGATTTCAATAAACTGCTTCTTGAGGTATTTCGGCAATGGTTGCTTCTGAATTGTCCAAACAAAACTAAAATAATTTATCTTCCTTTTAAAAATAAAAATAAAAATAAATTTATCAAGGGGTTAGAACAAGTAGGATTTGAGTCATATGTGAACAACTATTAGCATTCTTTTCTAATCTATACTATTCCCATAGCAATGTTTTTTAGACATCCTTTATAAAGATTTTATATGTTTTTTGGCAGAAACTAGTCACTAATTGTTTCTCCATTGAACTTGGAAGCATGAATCATAAGTCTATTGTAGGATGCTTATTAAGTATAATTTCTTTTAGTAGAGAAATGAGGACTTTTAAGAATTGAAATTAAATTAAATAAAATTAGATGGGGGTTGAAAATCCTGATTACGCTTACAGTTTTGAGTTTTGTCATTTCTAAATTATAAAATATACCCCTTGGAAATGAACTATGAGCTTAACGTTGATGTACGTGCTTTATCCATGCCGTCTATTTATTTTATCATATCATTTTAGGATGTGAGCCAAAAAATGAGGCAAATCTAGAAGTTATGTAGCCCCAGGAAGTTTTCAATGGTAAGTCTTTAATCGTCATTGTTTTCTTTGGTGTGATCAATTAGAGTTTTGGATTTGAGTCATCTTTGGGCTCATGCTGTAAAACAATCTGAAAAAATAATATATGGGTGTAGGGCTGTTCACAAGTCAAGCTAGCTCGAAAAGCTCACTCGACTCGGCTTGAGTCAGCTCGGATTGACTCGGCTTGAATGGCCGATTCAAGCCAAGCCAAGCTAATTATTTGAAGCTCGAGTTAATTCAAGCCAGGTTCGACCAGGGGATATTTCAATCAACTCGACTCGAAGCTCGAACTCGAGCTCGACTCGGCTCGATTAATATATATATATATATATATATATTATATATATATATTATATATATATATATATTATATATATATATATATATAAGTTTTAAGTTTAAACTTAAAAATAAAAAACAAACCTATAGTCTTACCCGACCACAAGCACTTCCTTTCTTTTCCCTTTCTTCTTTTTCTCTGCTCACTGCTAGCCGCACGCCCGCCCTGACCGCCACCACCAGTTTTCATTTCAGCTCCACAATAGTATGATTTCAATCTCTTGAGATCTACTTCTTAGGCGAGAAGAAATTCGAGATGAGTTCTTCTCAGATTTGTTAGAGCTTCAAAGAAATCCAATGATATAATTGGCTAGAGCTCTTTACTTGGATTTCTAATCTTTGTTTTGCTCTATTTCTTTTCTAGTACTTGGATTTCTACTGGTGGAATAAGATCAAGAACAAATCGGTTCTTACATGTTTCCTCATCCGATTCGAAGCTTTGTTTGATTTTTTCATTGGGTTTTGCTTTGATTCTCTTAAGATTTTTGAATTTTTCATCAATGGATGAGAAACAAGAACAGAATCCATTACTCTCTCACCCAACAAGCTCAAGCTCGAATCGAGGTAAACTCGACTCGACTCGAACCACTAGCTCGACTCGAACTAGACTCGACAGCTTTGGCAAACAAGCCAAGCTTCAATGTTGAGCTCGAGGCTAAGCTCGAGCTTGAGCTCGAACTCGAGTACATCATGGACAAGCCAAGCCAAGCTTAGGCCACCTCGACTCGACTCGGCTCGATGCCCACCTCTACATGGGTGGTAAGTGTGTGTACACACACACACACACACACACACATACATACATACATACATACACACACACGGAAAATGTTCTATGCAGTTGAGCTCATGGGAACTTCCCGTGAGGTTGAGTTGTGTGGGGTCCACCATGATGTATGTCGAACATCAACACCGTGCATTTGATGGGTCCCCTTGAAATTATGGGATATCGAAAAATCAGCCGTATACGGAACTCATGTGGGCCATACCATCTACTATCATGTGAAGACATGCCTAAAACATATAAAAGCACTTGGTTGGGGCCATCTGAAATTTGGATGTGTTTGAAACTTGGTTTGACTCTTCATCCAAGTGGGACGCACACAATGGATGGGCTGGATTTGTGAACCACATCTCAGTGGGCCCAACAAATGATTATGAATGTTTTAATGGGAGGGTAACTCCTCTCAACTTTTGTATGTGGTGTGGCCCACACAAGTCATGGATTGACTTGATTTTTAAGCCCGAGGCCCACCATGGAATGGTGCATCTGACGGATGGGGTTGATGTTTGACACACATCACGGTGGGGCCCACACAGCTCAACCTCATGGAAAGTTCCCATGAGGTTGACGGCATGGAACCATTTCCCATATACGTGTGTGTGTGAGTGAGAGGGATCCACCCGTTACTAGGTTGAGTTTTGTTTAATTTCAAGGCGAAACTCTTACATTAAAACAAACAGCCAGAACTTGTTCTGATTACTTATTTACCATCTATTTCATGCATTATGTTTACTTATTTACAATCTATTTCATGCTTTTACAGTCGACCAAACAGGCCCTTTATGAAATAATAACTTTTGAGATCACAGAATACTAAAGAATTTAACTAAGAAAAGACAAGGAGATACGTCAGTTGATGACTAGGGGAGTATATATAGGAACCCAGAAATGACGCAACCCAAAGCCCTGTAGGCCCGCCCTGCTCTTTAGTTCTTTATGACATCCAACCTGGTTGATTCTCACCTCGATGATTGGGAAAATGCAAACAACAGCTATATACAATACTTTTGTTACTCCCAATGATGTTTCAATAGTTAGGTGGATTTGAATTCATATGTTTGTTGTGATGTGAATCCATCTGATTATCATATCTTGACATCCAGGGAAGCAATAGATGGACGCATGTAGACCTCACACACATCATGGTGAGCCCCATGTTGCCTTTCGTTGCACAGGCTCCCTTTAATCCATGTTATAAGCATTGCTGAGATTTTAAAAATCCCTTGATAGTATCATAACATGAAGATTTCAAAATCTCTACAAATTTTAAATTACTTTTATTATTAGCAATGGTATTTCTATATTAACATTAAAAAAATTAAGAAATTTATTACGTAACTATATATATTTATATTTTAAATATATTAATGATTTAATGTAAATATTTAGTTTTACAGTCTCTCGAACAAAATTCCGCGATCAGAAATTGCCGAGTACTGAGATTTGTCAGGTGTTGTTGAAAACTCGCGTGACACCGGCAGAATAAAAGTGGCCCACCTGCGCAGCCCACATGCTTAGGTCTGTCACGTGACTGTCATAAGGTAAATTGCCTACCTGTCAAATTCGGATGCAGCGACTGTGTAGGCATGCGAGTGCCTCACGGTCGTTGCTGCACGCGCGCATACATAGACCAAATCAAAACCGTTCATTTTAATAAGTCAAATATTGGATGGCCCATAATTCAATAATTGAACAGTTTGGACAACCCTAATACTTTCAGATGATCCAATCAAAACCTTTTTTCATCATGCTATTGTCCAATTAATTGAAAGAGCCACTGGATGTCTGTTTGATATTATCATAAAAGTGGGCCATATGTATGGTACAAGATCCGGAGGCATATAGGGTGCCTGGTTCAGATCATTATTCACATGTGGCCTCTGTAAGATTCAGGGTCATGAGAAGGACCATATCTACTTCTATTCCTATTTTGGGGTTGCTTCGTTTTCTAATTTCAACTGTAATTTACCATAAATAAACATTATTTTATTATTATTATTATTATTATTATTTTTTTAAAAAAACTTCTTTCATTCACAGCAATTTGGTCTTTGCATTTTCCATATGGTATGGTATTGTGTCCAACAACAGGGATGAAATGCGGGCGCTCTTCGAAGGTATGGAGTCGTGTGTCAATCTTGGGATCAGCAATGTCTTTGTATAATCAGATTCCAAATAGCTGGTAGACTGTATTAAGGGCAACTTCAATACCACTTGGCACTGGAAGTATTGGTTAGATAGGATCAGAAGGATTGGTAGTAGAGGTTCCTTTTGCTTCACTCATATTCCTAGGGAGATGAATGGGCTAGCTGATGGGCTGGCCAAAGATGGGAGCTTGAGGCAACAGTGCAGTGTTTTCCGAGACTCTTCAAATCTCCCTTGCCTATTTATGGGTAGGATGTTCCTTGATAATTAAAGTCGGGCTGGGCTCAACAGGGAAACTCATATAAATTCTTTGTATTGGATGTGATAGTCAGAGCCTATCTTTTGTCTTAGGCCTGTCCGAATGGCCTCTTTTTGAAATGAAGATATGAACATTTTGAAAAAAAAAAACCATAAATAAACAATAATTATTTCCTTCGTTACTCCAATTATCTTTCCAATTTTCCAACGTAATACACAGACCTCTGTGGTAACATTTGGTCAACTTCATATATATATATATATATATATATTATATATATATATATATATATATGTGTGTGTTGTGTGTGGTGTGTGTGTGTGTGTGTGTGTGTGTCTTATCAGCACTCTCCATCCCTTCGGCCAAAGCTGAAGTGGACCAGGCCACCGGAAAAGTGGGAATTAAATGTCCACTTTAATGGACATTTGTGTTGTGAGGTGTGTGTCTTATCAGCACTGTCCATTCCTTCTGCCAAAGCTTAAGTGGACCACGCCACCGGAAAAGTGGGAATTAAATGTCCACTGTAGAAAACTTCTTGGTGCCAGAGAAGTTTTGGATTAAGCTGATATTTGTGTTTTCATTTTATCTATGACAATGTAACCCTGTGAACAAGTTGGATGAAAAACAAACATCAATCTGGGACCCAGGAAGGAGATAATTTTCAATAGTAGATGTATTCAACCACTTTACCTATGGCATAGTCTACTTGAACTTTCAATCTACCTCAGTTTTTAGCTCATGTCCTAAAATGTGCTAGTAAAACAAATAGATGGCATGGATAAGGCACATAATCATGGTGGGGCCCATAGATTTAAGTCAATACTACTAATGTCCTTTTAAGAAAGGACATTCTCAAGTGATGATGACTTAAAATATTCTGCTCTCGGATAGCAACCAATTCTCTTGAAATATTCGGGTTTGAAGGATCTCCACCCAATCCTCGTTGCATTCCCTGCCCATGCCTATGCTTGAAAAAACATAGGTAGCATGGGTCCGAGTATCAGAAGCTAGAGCGCAATGCAAAATCCACTAACATGGTTCACAGCATAGATATATATATGCTGCTGGTGAGGAAGATCGGTGCACATGGTTTGATGACTCGCTTGAGTCGACTCAGACTCGGTTGAGACTGGTATGGGTCAGTGCAACGACAACGGAAATGATTTCAACAAAGCCCTAAGGACCTCTCCAACAAAGCTGCTCAAGCTAACACTTTTTTCATAAAAAGTGTTGTCTTGGGCAATCTTGATAGGACATCTTGTTTTCCTTAGAGAGATCCATGGTGCATCTGCCTTGCACATTTGATTAATTCAAACCTTCATTTATATGATCTAGTATACATAAAATATCTAAACCTTCATTTATATGATCTAGTATACATAAAATATCCAAACCTTCATTTATATATGGCCCACCGGATTAAAAAAATAAATAAATAATCAACCTTTCAATTATATGGTCCACCCAATATAAAAGCTCTCTCCCATCTGAGGAATGGGTCATGTGGTATTGACTCTTACCAGCATCTACATGTTTTTGTAGAAGAATCCAAAGATCCCACCAGGCAATCAGTCAGTGAATGTAACAACGCCATCTAGCTCTCGGAAGAAGCTTTTGGGCTGATTTTCTATAACTATGTCTAAGATGGTATGAAGAAGCAAGCTAGATACCAACACTTTTGAGTAGCTATTGGGTCAAGAAGAGGTGAAGGGATCTAGCTGCAACCAAGAATGGCTTGGGCATTTGAAAAAGTGCATGCAGCAATTGAAAATCTGCTGGAATAGTATTTCAATGGTTTGGGAGCCAAAAAAATATCATGGGATGCAAAAGAGGAAAAACAATTGCCTGTTCTCTCAAGCTTCATTTTCCGAATCAGAAAGACGAGCTCAGTTGAAAATGTCATCACCCAACTCATGTATCCGACCAAAAATTTCGCGGTTACTTCTGCAGGCTGAACAGAACAATAGTTTTAAGTTTCCCTTGGTCCATTATCCGACTCATCTGAGTGCCCCAAGATTTTTGCAATGAAGTGATTCATACGCGGCCTTGCCTTTGAAGGTTTGTATGAGGCTCAATAGATGCTCCTCAATGTAGTGCACATAGTGGGTCATACCTATGTTACAAGTGGGCCACACGTTTAGATGTGGTCGAACTTATGTGTGTGTCTTGGCTATGACATGTGGTTGGAAATTTTCAATGAGTGCAAAGTCATTCCTCTCTTGGGAAATTGTAAGAATGAATATCACATAAGCATGAATATGAAAGGATTTGAAATAAAGGGATGAGAAGCTTGGGAGCTTTCATATTGTGACATGGGGAAATGGTAGTTTCTTAGGAACTCTATTAGTTGATGTTTTCCAATAGTTAGGTGTTGACCTTTTGGATTGGTTGAGGTCTTTTTTTGTTATTATTATTATTATTATGTTTTCCTTTCGGTTCTCAATGTAGCATTAAGCTTTTCTCTTGTAGCAATGGCTGTTGCAGTTATTTCTTCCTATTAGATCACAAATCATTATCATCATCATCTAAGCCTTATCCCCAATTCCCCATTACTTGGGTCGGCTTATTAGATCACAAATGCAAAGAACAACATGTGAAAAAGGCTTTAGCTGTGATTTTGTATGATTTTTATCTCATGAATGCAATTGATACTCCCCCATTATTAGATCGGAATGCCTCTCTTCTTTATTTGCATAATGTAAACAACCTGAAGGGAAAAAAGGAACATTCTTACCTGAGAATTGGCTTCAGCAACAGATCCAGTGTTCAAGGTATCCGCACATGCCTTCTTGTACCTATTAATCGTTGTCTTAACACTGTACCAATAGAATTCACGGCATTATAAAGAATTAGATCTTTGTTGGTGCTAAAAGCCTCTATTTGTGTAATAATAATAATAATGCAAAACAACTTCAAGAGTATCAATAAAATGGGCTGTTTGTTTAGATAACTTCCTAGTAAACTAACGTAAATGGACCATCAATACTATTTCACAATGTTTATTTAAACAAGTAATTGTTCTTTTTTTTTTTTTTTTCCAAAAGAAGGCCCTATGGCGGCCCTGAATCTATTAGACAAAAAGAGGATTTACACATTCGGGGAGGCCCAGAGAAAAAGGACTGGCCCGCCTATCATCAAGGGCTGAACAAAAAAACACATACAAACCGACCGGCTGAAGAGGAAAGGAGAGGCTACGAGAAACGAATCACCCCCAAACCAACTCTATCGAGAACCAACTCCCCACGAGTTTTACGAGGGAGATCTGCAGGCGATTGGAACAATCAGAGGAGTTGATTTAAGCTACCCAGCGGGCCAGGCTATCTGCCGCAGCATTGGACTGCCTAGGGATTTGCTTGACAGAAATTGATAAAGCTCCCCGATAGTAATCGAACTGATTTTTCCAATAGAAAACGGACCAAGGGACAGCCCCTCTATTAGCGAAAAGATTGACGACAGCTAAGGAGTTGCTCTCCACTTCAATGTTAGAATAACAAAATCCTTGCAATGCTTCAAATCGTCAATTACTACCTTTACTTCTACCATGAAATTAGACCGCACCCCATACCCGAAAGCGAAAGCAAAGATGAATTCTCCCTTCTCATTTCTACAGACACCCTCACTACCTGACAGGCCCGGGTTCCCTCTGGAAGAACCATCAACATTCATCTTATCCCACCCCCTAGGGGGGCAAGTCCATTTCACCATGGACATGGAGGGGCGAGGAGGAACCAACCTTGGAATGCCGAGGTCCACCAGAACGTCGTAGTCAGTCTGGGATTTACATGCCGGGATGGGAAAAGTGTTGAACAATCGAGATAGCCAATACCGAACCTTTTTTATTTTTTTTAATCTTTTTTTTTTTTCAAAAGATTGTTTCCATATCAAAAAGCATCAGTTGTACATCTGAGGTACCCCTTTACATAAAACAGGGGGCCATCCATGAAAGCATGTATTAATTACAAAAAGCTATCTGCAAGGGAATCAGACTATCCTAATAGAACCCAATCCAACCTTATCCAGAAAGATAGATCCTCTAACCTGGTGAGGAAGCTCCACCTGACATTCGAAGGAGGCGTAAGATTGAGAAGCACTCCCTAACCTTGCCATATAATCTGCTGGCGTGTTCCCTTCCCGCATAACATGCACAAATCTGATTCTGCCTCTTCGCTGCAACTGGTGAATCCTATGTAACCACATCTTCCATTTCCAACCCGACGTTGCTTTGCCATTAAGCAAATCAACCACCAGGTTTGAATCAGATTCAATAATAATATGGCTGTAGCCCTTTTGGATTCCGAGAGTAAGTCCGTCATGCACCGCACGCAATTCTGCAACCGTGTTAGTGCCGACCCCATAACCTGCATAAAAACCAAAAAGAAAATTGGCCGCCTCCCCTCTGCATATTCCACCACCACCTGCGTTGCCCGGATTACCTCTAGATGAGCCATCAACATTGATTTTCACCATCCAGGCGTTGGCCGCTCCCATCTAATCAGAACTGTATGTCTAATTTCTCGAGAGACAGGAGGCGCGACAACCTTTATCCTTGAATTTTCAGTCCGCCCTGGCCCAGGCGCGCCACCATCAATGTGGGGGCTGGATAGAAGAGCGCCCCACCACCTAATTTTGGCTAGAATTCGATCCAAGGAAACCTGCACCCCGTCATATACCGCACCATTTCGTGCTTTCCATATCTCCCAAATTGCGATGTAAGGAATAAGCATATGATATACCGATTTGTTTCGCTTAGAAGAGACCGCCACCCACCACTGAATGACACGGGCTTTAATCGATAACGCTGCCATAACGTTAATTCCTAACCATTTGCCCATTGTTCGCCAGACAGTCTGTGCGACTCTGCTGTTGACAAACAGATGAAGCGGAGTCTCAATGCCGTGGGGCTGGAAAACATGACTGGAACAACAAACACACCTGGAAGCAAGCTGAACACCTTTCGATTGCACCGCACTGTCAACCGGGACCGCGTTTTGGAGAACCTTCCAGACAAGAAGGGAGATTTTTGGTGGCAGAGTAGTATGCCAAATCCATCTAGTCCAGCTCCGACCCGGCCCTCGGTCCCTGCTCAGAGACCACACAGATTTAACTGAGAAATCCCCAGAAGACGTGAATGGCTAGAAAGGAGACCTGATTTATGGAGTTCTGAGCCTTGATCTGATGGTTAGTGGAAACGCTGCTCGTTCCTCGCTTTCCAGATCTCCCAAAGGATGATGGCCAGAGTGATCCCTCTAATTAAACCTAGAGGGGGCGAATCCTTTGGTATAGCCCACCATTGAAAGACTTTACCTTCCACTGATTGGTTAGGGAGAAAATCGACAGATAGAGTGGCCGAGAAGTGAGACCACAGAGCTGTGGCTATCTCACTTTCAACAAAGAGATGGTCGATGGATTCCTCATTGCGGCTGTTATCCGTGCAGCAGACACAGGATGAAGCCAGATGAATGCCCTTCTTCTTCACTCTAATATCAACCGGGACTGCCTTGTGAAGTATTTTCCAAGAGAAGATGGCAATTTTGGGAGGGAGATGAGGGTGCCACGTCCACCTAGCCCATGCTCGCTAAGGACAGTGCGATCTGATGATGTCCCAGGCTGATTTTGTGGAAAAATGGCCCGACCTTTCCTTAGTCCAGATGAGGCGGTCTTCCCCTTGACTAAGGGACAAACCTTCTGAAATAATATGGAGGCGAACTGAATCTGGCAGGGAAGCTGGAAAAGGGGCGTGCTGGAGCAGGCCCTCACAACCAATGACTTGATTTATCTTCAGATTTTGGGGCTGAGGAGAGAGGTTGTCTTGTAGGAGGCCTTTTAGAGGGCCCAGCCCCGTCCAGTCCACTTCCCAGAAATTGCTATTTCCATTACCTAGCAACAGTTGACAATTGGCCAATATAAGGCTGGCGAGATTCCACACCTGAGACCAAGCTAGGGAGTTGGAATGGCGCTGCGCTACCAGCTCCCATGGCAACTTTACTTCATATTTGGCTGGCATGAATCTGGCCCATAAACTGCTATGGTGGTCGACGAATATAGTCCAGGCCCTTTTTAACTTAAGGGCTGAAGAGACGTCTCCAACTCCTTTGATGCCCAGCCCTCCTTTAGCAGGACTTGTTATCGTCTTCCAGCTCACCTAATGGAGGTTCTTCTTTCCTTCGGACCATCCCCAAAAGAAGTCCACGAACCCTTTCTCGAGGGAAGATAAAGTCTACTTCAGGATGTCGACCGCCGTAAGCGAGTGAATCGGGATACTCGAGAGGATGTGTTTGATTAGCACAATCATGGCTGCCTAATTGAGGAAATGAGCTTTCCACCTAGAGATACGTGCAAGAATTTTCTCAACTAACGGCTGGAAGATAGAGGCACGGATACGCCCTTTGGCTAGAGGGACACCGAGGTAGAGAAACGGCGGGGAAGATCTCCGAAATCCAGTCTCCCTTTCAAGTCTACGAATCCTGTTGTTCGCCATTTTAGAGGAAACTATAAAGGAACTTTTGACGGGATTGATTTTGAGCCCCGAAGCTTCCATGAAGGAGTGAAGGAATCCCTTAAGAACCTCGACGGAGGAAGAAGATCCGTTGGAGAAAATCATTGTGTCATCCACATATAGCAGGTGAGAAATGTTCAAGGAACAACGGATTGTCTTATAGGGAAGCCCGGGGTAGGAATGGAAAAGAGCTTTCAAACCCCTGCTAAGCATTTCTAGGCCCAAAATGAACAGGCTAGGAGACAGAGGGTCTCCATGGCGAAGCCCTCTTTCTGATTTGAAAAAACTCGAGGATTCACCGTTGACTAGAACCGAGAACCAAGGTTCAGCCCAACATTTCTCCGTCATAGCAATCCAAGCTTCACCGAAACTGAAACTTCTGAGAACCTCTTTAAGAAAGGACCAGCTAATAGAATCGTATGCCTTTTCGAGATCAATCTTGAATATGATGTTGCCCCCCTGACTTTCTTGTCAATGTCTCTAAGAAGTTCTTGCACCAGGGAAATACTATCTGCAATAGACCGACCTTGGACAAAGGCCATCTGCTCTGCAGAGATCAGCTTAGGGAGAAGAGAGCTCAACCTAGCTGCAATCACTTTGGAGAAAATCTTGTATACACGATTACATAAGCTTATTGGACGAAAATCAGCAAAAGTCTTAGGCGCCTCTTTTTTGGGGATTAAACAAATAAGGGTAGCAGAGAAAGCTCTAGGAATAGTACCTCCCTGGAACAGGAATTTGATGGCATGGTGAAGGTCTACGCCCATGATATCCCAGCAGGCCACAAAGAAGGCGCCTGAGAACCCATCTGGGCCCGGGGCCCCATCCTGAGGTAACGCTGCTACCGCGGATTGGACCTCCTCCAGGGAGGGAAGGGCTATGAGAAAGTCATTATCGGCCTAGGTAATAAGCATCAGAATCACTCTGCTGAAGCTGTTGAATGGAGCCACCAATTGGGATGCATAGAGGGTCTTGAAGAAGTCTACAGCCGCCTCTTTTATGTAGTCCCGATCGCTAGTAGCGGTGCCAGTAGGGAGCTGAATTTCTCTGATTTGAGCATTCTTGAACCTATTGATGGCTGAAGCGTGAAAGAATTTAGAATTCCTATCACCTTCCTTGAGCCACTTGCTCCTGGATTTTTGTTTCCAGAACACTTCTTCCCTGAGTTCAAGGTGGAGGAGATCCTTTTTCAGCGCTTCCAACTGGGACTAAAGTTGGGGAGAGGGGTTGAATGATAGTTCTTGCTCTATCTTTTCAACCCGATCAGAGACGGTCTTAATTTGGCTGAAAATATTCCCGAATTCCTCCTTGTTCCAGCTCCTCAGAGCTGACTTGGTTTTTTTCATCTTGTTCAGGAGGTGGATCATCAGATTGATGAATACATCTAACTCCCAGGCGCTGGAGACGACGGCCTTGAAATCGTCGTGGAGCGTCCACATCTTTTGGAATCTGAAGGGACGAGGGATGGGGAGGATGTCTGCCGACGTGGAAAGAAGGAGAGGGGAGTGATCGGAGTGAAGCCGTGGCAAGTGTTTGACGTGAAATGAGGGGAAGAGATGCAACCAAGCAGCGAAATAGAGAGCTCTATCCAACCTTGCCCACTTATTCAACAAGTATAACGACACACTTTGAGGGTCAAATGCAAGACATGCAAAGAAATTTATAATCATTACAATTAATTTTTTTTTTTTTTTTTTTAAAAAAGAGCTCAAAACATTGTCTTGCAATCAAAACAACAATCCAAACACCAATATCAATTTATTTCAATGTTGGTTTGACATTTAAGTAATGTAAATTTTCCATCATTACAATTTAACTACGATAAACCAAATAATATAATTGGTGCCATTACTGCGGTCAAATGCAGTTGTTGTCATTAGGTAACTAATTTGTAATTATTGCCCATTTCCTATACCCTTGTAATTAGTAAACAAACATATAAAGAAAAGTGGTTGCAAATCATGGACATGAAGGTTGTGTCGGGATTCTCAACTTGAGTTTCTTGTTTCAGTTCAATAAAGTGGAAATTAATGGCCAAATTGGAGTTAGGTAGACTAGACCTCAAAATGAAACTGAAAGTTGCAGGTCCAACCTTTAATCCATGGAGCTCCAATTTGGATTTGGTTGTCATTATCAATTAAAATGGAAGCACATCCGACATGGAGCGGCGGCTCGCAATCCTTTTCCTCCTGCTTCGACACTCTTGCGGATCTTCCCCCCCAGGTTAGAGGTTTATCTTCCTCGATAAGGTTGGCCTTGGATCGATTAAGACGTTGTAAAGGTTTTGCTGTGTTTTGTGCACTTTTGCACTTCTCTCATGATAGGCCCCTGTTTATACTTTGGGGGTGCCCGAATGTACAGGACATTATTTTATGAA